>CM030857.1:292500-365000 GCA_018105865.1 Metaphire vulgaris
CAGGTGGGCGTGGTTTTCCCATGACACTTTGCGGCGCGTGGCTGTGCGATGACGTCATCGGCGGAGGGAGGGACACAGCGATTGGCCGCGGTGGTCGTCGTCGTCGGCGGCGGCGGCGGCGGCGGCGGCGGCGGCGGCGGCGGCGGCGGGGCGCGTGGGAACAGCGACTGCAGCAGACGGCGTTAAAGGCGCCCGATCGATGAGAAGGGCAGACGACGGGTGTATGGTCAGGTGGTCGGTCGGTCGGCGGCTGAGGAGGAAAGTCTGTTGGAGTTTCATCGGACTCGGGACCAGGAGTTCTCCCTCCACTCGAAGAAGCGCTTCCATCTGGATTCGTGTGAGATGAAGATGCTAGCGAATGGATCGCAGTCGAACGCCCAACTCAGAAAGGTTTCTGTTTTTCGATCGATGTTCAGAAACTCTCATCTGTTGCATTCTAAGAGAATTCGCGGCTTACTTTCTGTTAAGTTGTAAACAGTTCTTTTCAGGTTTGTTTCAAGCTCGCTTGAAAACGAGTGAAACGATTCGTAGAAAAGCGTTTAGTTAAAAGGCTGGTGGATCGTAGTCATGGCAACCGATGTGCGTCTGTTGAGAAAGGAAAGTCGTTCGATGACTTATAACCAATGTTAAGCACTTCACTTGAGTGAAATAACCGCAGCCGCAGAAGTAGTTAGATAAATGTCTACAGAATGTGAGGTCAATGTTTTGAAGTGTTCAGCTGAGAGAAGACATTGGGTCGCATGGGTCATGGGTCGAAGGTTCGATGGGTCACGTGGGTCAAAGGTCACCTCGACTGACCCACTGTCATCCCTGGTCAGTCTGTCGACTGAATTTAGAGTCGATTTAGACCGTCTTTTATCGGCAAGTAATATTGCGATGCTGAATTCACATGCGCTGCATTCAGTGTGTAGCATTGAGCGCATTCTTTCTAAGCAGATCTCTATCGTTATAAGTTATAAGTTATCTCTTTTCTCTCTCTCAGATAAAGAAGCCTCTGATAGAGAGAAGGCGAAGGGAGAGGATCAACGAAAGTCTCTGTCAACTGAAAGCTCTCGTTCTTGAAGCCACCAATAGAGACGTAAGATTTCTGTTAGAAAACTTATAAAACTATTTCATGAGTTATTTATAGTTACGAACCAGTGGCCAGGGCCGTGGAAAATAATATAATTAGAAGCGTGCAGCTAAGTTATAACTTGTATTCTTTGCCGTTGACAGGCAAAATAAATTAGCCTTCTTCTGATTGCTATTGCAATAGTATCTAATGCTATAGTAGCAGTTTTCTGATGATAATGCTGCTTTAAAATAGATGCCAGAGTGTTGCCCCTGAGAGAAATAAGCATTAAATAAATCACACACGCAGTTTATACAAGAGTAAATACCGGAAGTTAGTTATAGTTAGTTATCTTCCCTTACACAACGAGGGTCCGTAGCGTTGATCTACTATGGCCGCTATCTTGGGCTTCCTCCTCCTCCTCCTCCTCCTCCTCCTCCTCCTCCCATTCTTTTGCGATTGTTGAAGGTGCGCCGTTTCCGATCTGTTGCACCCAGGTGTTGCGAGGGCGACCTGGAGGTCTTTTCCACCCTGGAGGTGGATTCCTTTCTGATTTACGGTTGATAACTGCCGTAAGAGCGCCGTAAGACGGAGTGTGGGTGTTAAGGCGTGCCACGTGACCAAGGAGTGCTTGCCGGTGACGACTAATGGTTTGTCGGATAGATTTTATAAGTTGGTCTCCTGAGTGACCTCAACCGGAAACAACTGATGTCTGATGAATTTAATTGTAGTTTTATGGATTAGGATTATCCTGGATTTGACCTGGATCTTGTTGTGTCATTGTGATTTGGTGAGCCATCTGTTGATGCTTCTATTCATTATGAAATGGCGCTATAGAAGGCTAAGCTGAGATTAGATTAAGTTTGGACGTTGGTGTTCCTACTGCCTTCTTCCTAAGTTCCTTCGTTTTGCGGAATTGATTGCAACTTCATTTACCATCTATACTTTCAAAATCAAAAATCAAAACCTTTTAATTTTTTTGTACAATTATGAGGTTTCTATGTAAAGTAAAATTTGGCTCTTCTTAATCATTGAAGTTACTTGAATCGACTTCACCAAATATGTGTAGCTGCCTTCACCAGTTGACATATTTTTGTTTGCGGTGCTTTTGCCCTTTGCCCGTGAGTCACGTGTAACTGGCTTTTGTAATTGCACCGACATCCCCTGTCCAGGCGCCATTATGTTCGGAGTATAATCTTACAGAAACCCACATTTATTCATGTGACGTTCAACAATTATGCATTCTCAAATGGAATTGACAACTCTCTTTCGCACGACCCCAACAGTCACCCGGATGTGAAAGAGAGAGACGCCAGATTCCCCCCACCCCTCATCACCACTTGCAGTCCTATACTAGATGTCAGTGTAATTAGTGTACGTTACATGTGTTTGGAGCCATGATTGAGTTTCCCATTGCGGGTATGTAAAGTGTGCGTAAGATTAACAGCATCATCCGAGCGATGCTTCGTATTATTATTATTATTATTATTATTATTATTATTATTATTATTATTATTATTATTATTATTATTATTATTATTATTATTATTATTATTATTATTATTATTATGGTCGCCAAATGATTATACGATGGCAGAGAGCGGACACAATTGTCCAAAAGCAAATCTATCTAATAAGCTATCTAATGCAGCAGCAGCAGCATCCCATACAGCGCTTCCGTTGTATTGATTGCATGGCACCACAGGAGAGTGTATATCTATATAGGCCCCTGTGTAAGAGATCTGTCCTGAATTTCAGGAATCTTGCTACTCTAAGATGGAGAAGGCGGACATCTTGGAGATGACGGTATCTCACCTGAGGAGCGTCCAACGTCATCCAGCGTCATTCCCTACGTCGTCGTCGTCGTCATCATCATCTGTAGCTGTGACGTCATCGAATAGAGACGATGCCGTGAAGAAGTACCTGTTCGGCTTCAACGAGTGTGCCAAAGAAGTGGCCAAGTACCTGTCCGGTGTTAAAGAACTCACGGACAGCGTAGTAACGGCTCTGATGAACCACCTGCTCAGGGTGCGATTGGGTAGTTTCCATCGAATTCCAGAGACACCATTCTCGTCGAAACAGTCTCTATGCTCAGAAATCGACGAGAACGGCAACCTGTTGATTGCTCCTGTGAGTCGTTTGGCTCCGGAATTGTCGGAGTCCGTGCTTCCGTCACTCACGACTGCCATGTCCCTCAACCGAGATTTGCTTTGTGAAATTGTTTCCTTAAGTGTTTCGACATCTTCCGCTGTCTCATCGTCCAACTGTCGAGCGAGCTCCGTGGCCACCAGATGCAGTGCAAGAGAATCGTCTGGAAACGCGGACCGCAAAGAATCTCTGTACTTATCCGCGGATGATCCGCGGATGATGACGACGCAGCAGTGCCTCATGAGAAGCAGAATCGCTTCGTCGCAAGAGACTCTTCCATTTGCGCTCGTGACGAAGAAGAGTCACTCCTCCATTTCCAGGTCTTCCAGTGCAACATCTACGTCTGCCGTCATTCCTGTCACGTCGACTGAAGTTGAAAACGCAGTTGAGAACGAGATTCTTCTGTCGGCGTCCTCCGTCTGGAGACCGTGGTAGCCGCGCTGTGTTGGGTTTGCCCATCTATAAAGGGAGAGCATCCAGAGAGGCTTCTTGATTTCTTCCCAGAATGCGTTTCTTCCGTCTTCATTATAATCAACGCTTCATTCCAACTGACTGTCGCAAATAAATATGTCAAGGTCAGTGGTGTGACCTTTTGATGAGAAGGGTGACAGATGGATTTCCACTGGTATCTGTTTTATACTCGGATCTTTTGTTGATTTTTGAATCTAGAATATTGTACAGATTTCTGATTAATTGAATTTTTAAAAAGAAAAACAAAATATTGTTTTAGACGCTCTGTTCTTGCGTCAAGAATGGCCGTTTGGTTAGAGAATCTAATCTTTAATAAATAATAATTGGGAAATGGCGTACGCAGGATATTTGGCGCCTGGGGCGGTGTCACCTGTGCCGCTTCTCCCTCCCCATCTCCGGTGCCCCCAATCCCAACCCTTTGTTCTAATTTGTTACTTGTACATCAGTAAATGTTATTAGAATTATTCTTAAATAGAATAATATATAACTTTATTCGCAAACGCAGACAAAATAAGAACAAACACAACTCTAATAATGCTTCACAGAGAGAGCTAGCTCCCTCTAGCGAAAGCCGAAGAATACGCTTCATTAGTTATGCTTAGTTCGACAGATGGCAGCTGAGTTCGCTTTTTTCACTTCCTCCGCACTCATTGTAGAGCAACAATTAAGTGCATGACCACAGCGGAACACTTCTGGGGGTAGGGTCGTCGCCCCCCCTATTTGGACTGGGACCGGTCATGAGATTCGCGCAAAACCGTCGAGTAGTTGGGGGAGGGGAGGTGGTATATGCGGTGGAAGAGAACGGAAGAAATGTTAAAGTGTTAGAAGACGAAAGCGCAACTGGGCGGAACGACATTTTGCTTGTTTTGTTTTTTGGTTCGTCAACATTTATTTACTCTTTTGTCTAAAACTGCCGATGTGTCCCCCATTCCGCACTCCTGGCGACGCCGCTGCAGGATCTCAGTTCGTTTACACTTGACATGGCTTATCGAAAGAAGGATGGATGGATGGATGGATTCACGGTGTATTAAAATCAACATCATCGAATGATTTCGTTATTTTGATTTTATAAAATCTAAAGCGTCTCTGTAATGGCGCCTTAAGTCACGTGACCGCCGTAATTGTCTCTATGATTGAGTTTCGTGTGAGATGTCTAAATGACTCTAATCCAGCGGTTCTCAACCTTTATAGTGCCGCGACCCTTTTAATTCAATTCCCCATTATGTGGCGACCCCCCAACGGTCAAATTATTTTCGTTCACAATGTAAGCTGCTAAAAATAATAATGCTACGAGAAATAAAATGTTCGAAATCGTTATTATTTAATTGTCTCCATGTCTATCCTCGAATGACAATTATAGTAAAACAACTAGTACGTCGTAACTACCACTGAGGAAATTTTGTACAATAACAAGAAAAGAGACAAATCCCATACTTCTGATGGTCTCGGGCGACCCCTGGCAAATCGTCATTCGACCCTTTTGGGGGTCGCGACCCACAGGTTGAGAACCGCTGCTCTAATCGTTGTACTTGAGTTTCGGGAAAACAATGACGAGGGGCAACTGGCCAACCGTGTCGCCTAGTTTTTAACCTTGGTTCCGACCGCATTCGGATCACGACCCTTGACCTCGGTTAAAAGCCGGGGTCATTCAAAATTGGACAATTATCGATGAGGTCACGACCCCACATTTGGCGTGAAACAATATGTCTGCGTAGAGAGCAGAAGCGGTTAAAATGTTTGTGAACAGCGAATAGCCCCCTCCCTCTCCAAGGGACGGAGGGATCAAAGACCCCCCGTAGATGGCGCTATGATCACCTTCGTCACTGATTATACGGTTCCTAGTCTGTGAACGTATGCAAAGACTCGTCGAGGAAGTAGAAGGTGAAGCAGGTAAATAGAAGGCAGCCATAGGATTCAAGGTTCACCGCAACAATTAGTCTAACGGAGTGCATTTAAACAGGGTGTTAGAGACACCCCGCGGACCCCTTGGCTTTGCCGTTTCAGTCGATTGTAAGAAACCGCTAGACAATGTCACACTGAACAGCGAAAATCTTCAATGGAATCAAACTCAGTATTCTATTTATCAACTCTGGTGCCAATTGTTGACGCTGTACATTTTAAAGATAAATGGCGGTGAATATAACTTTTTAACAAGACCTAAGATGTTCCATTATTGTCCCTAAATAAACTTAATAAAGCGCTTACAGACGCGTGATGTGAACAGCGCCAATAGAACAAATAGAAGAGAAACGGAGATTAATAGCAACAGGTGTCCTTTGACTGACGTCAGATTATGACGCACGAAGAATAAGAGAAGCTTCAACCTAACCATTCATTAGAGAGATCTATGCTTTCTCTTCAATCTTATCGCTTCATTACTATATTTTCTCAAGAGTCTCTCTCTCTCTCTCTCTCTCTCTCTCTCTCTCTCTCTCTCTCTCTCTCTCTCTCTCTCTCTCTCGCTCGCTCTCTTTGCGTATGTCTTTGATCTGTGCAGCTGTGATGCTAGCCTATTGTCGGTTGCGTGCCGTCTCAAAGCTGTGGGTTTTATGTCGCGTAGTAGTTCGGTAAACATGCTCCCTGAGGTTGGCATTTGATACGCGGGGGCTTCCTGAGAGATCTTGTAAACAGATATTTCTCGCTAGATTTGACGGACATAATTAGATACGAAAAAATTCCAGCGAAGCGTAAAGAGTTCTGCAGATAGAAACGACTTCTTCCGCGGATGACGAGACCCTGGGCAAGTAGCGTAAAAGGCGTCGATTCCATTCGAAGGGCGGAGGAGGAGGAGGAGGAGGAGGAGGAGGAGGAGGAGGAGGAGGAGGAGGAGAGAAGGTGAAATATGACCGGTCTGGAAATCCACTCCGTAGGAATGGCCTTTGATCCTGCCGCCCTTCGGGTGGGGGTCCACCCTGAATCAATCATCGTCTTCGCCACAGGCGCTGACCACTTGAGCGCCTGTGGAACAGAACCCCCCAGCCCCTTCCATCCACCCTCTCTCCCCTCCCCTCCCCTCCCCCGCAGTGGACGGCATCAACAAGTGACGATAATTGATTTCGTTTCGATTCTGCAAACACAGAATACATCCATTATGACCATCGGGATGTCAGATCTTCACAAAATGTAAGAATGCAAATACTCTATCACTCACTACTGTGGTTTTCACACAGGCTTACTTAGCCTCTTAAACCACTTAAAATCGCATTATTATTATTATTATTATTATTATTATTATTATTATTATTATTATTATTATTATTATTATTATCGCTGGGTTTTTTATCTCTTTGGCATTTTGAAGTAGAAAATGTTCAAGAGAAGTACAGTTGTCACGCGATTCCGCTAATCCTCTTCTTGAGATGACGCTAAGCTGAGTATATACTACATACTCTCATTGACCACATGCAGGCATTTGACAGCGTTAATCAAACACCCAACGGACCCGCCAATGAATCGGGATCCATGCGAACGCTGTCAATTGCCTTGGAGATCGTTAAGGCCTTCGGTTAACTGTAAGCCAGCAGCATAGAGATGGTCGTTACTGGACAAGGAATTGGTACCTGGAGTCTCCCCCACTGAGTGTGCGGTTAGTAAGACACACAGTGGATCCATTGTTCCCCTAATGACTCTCTGCTTGTCTGCTTAGCTGTTTCGGGCGCCAGCCAATCGACTGAAAGTGTTATACACCGGTGACATCTTTAGCGTACGAAGTGTCTGTTGGTCCATCAGATTCTAATCTAGGAATTACTTCTCAGCATGGCCTTTGTCTCGAACGACGGATGACGAACGAATAGTGTTTGATCCGTTCAATTCTCCTCTAATTACTATTTCCTCCTTTTCCTTCATTTGGATTAGCTCGTATATACACATATTTGTGCATATATATATATATATATATATATATATATATTTATATATTTATATATAATGTGTGTAAGTGTGTTGATCGCTTGCGGTTTCTTTGTTTCTCTGTTGAGCGTTGTCAAATGCTTGACAGAGATCGCAGAAGTATTTATCTCGCATTTTGACTGTGCTTTGAAATTCACCGTCATCAGCTGTGGAAGACGCCCGTAGCAGCATTTACGAATGTTGTTATATCAGTGTCTTGGAATTCTTCGTTAGCGGACTCTTCGTCCATCTCCCGCTGTCTCTCGGTCATCTGTTCTTCTGCATTTCTTGTCTCATAGAATAGACGAAATCCATCATTCGTCCTATTTTATCTCTTTTCTTTTCGACCAAAGGAGCGAAGTCAGTCGGTGCGAGGGTCCAACAACCCCTCCCCTTTGGTTTCTTGGGGCGAATGAGGACTACACCGGTGGTGGCGAGGGACGATGGGGACAGTTGTCTTCAGCCTGTATTTCTTTACGGTCGTTTAATAATTTATTTCGTCGTTCGTTTTCTTCGTCTGCAGTCGAATGCAAATCGGATGAAGATGCGTTCAGTGAATGACGATGTCTCTCCTCCTTCGTTCGTCTTCGCAGAATTCGTTGACACAGTGGGGGTGGGGGTGGGGAGAGGGGTGGGAGAGTGAGAAGGCAGTTCTTAAGGATCGAAGTCTCATAACGACTGTTTAGTTGGCGTCTTAGTGAAATCGCTGATAATAATAATTGTACTCAGAACAAAGACCTGGCCGTGGCTCTGACGCAGCGTCGTATTTTTTCCAATGTTTCGTTGGTCATCCGGTCACAAGAAGAGAGACGCTGATCTTCAGTCGAAGACAGCGACTGCAGTGTTTCTATTCAATCGAAGTCTATTTAAAATAAGGCGCGTCTCACTCGTTCCTTCTCGTCGATTTCACAGCAAACACTTTAATTGCAACGAATAAGAGAAAAACAGTACGGATTGCATCGTTAGAGACAACTGATTTTGCAAGTGCAAGAGCTTTGTATATATATATATATATATATATATATATATATATATATATATATATATAGGCCAGTAACCGTTATGTTGCTACTCACTCGCGTACTAGTCCAATTAGTTAATCGTCTATAGAGTTGATCTACAGTTATTGCATCGGAACTTGGTAACTGAGACCCTGTCACAGTCGAGAACTTTTTGTGTATATATTTTGTTATTATTGGTAATTATTGTTGTCCGCTGTGAATGAGAATTCCCTTTACGATATTCCGATCTCAGGGATCAAACCATAGTCATCTATTTAAGAATTCATAAGCGAAGCGGTGAACACGGCATTAATATTAATTACCCTCTGCCAGACGGCGGGTCAACCGAGGTCACGGAGAGGTCAGAGGCCGGGGTTTGGGGAAATGCCCACAATGCTATATATTATGCAATCGTGATATGAAGCCACGGTGTGGTTCCGACTATACTGCACGCGACAGTTGCGTTTGCTTCGACGTTTAATTAATTATTAACGAGTGAAGAAACAAACAGAGTCCATATCTTCGGTCGGTTAGACTAAACGACAGTCGATATGCAGCAGAAATAGGAATAAGAAGATTATGAGCATTTTAACGTATACAATGCACGCAGAACATCCACAGAGAACACATTCAGTCCAGTTCTCCTTATTTTGTGTGCGTAAAAACTGAAGTACGTAGAAGACTTCAATCACTGCGATGGAATACATTGGCAGCAGCTGCTGCTGCTGCTGATATAAGTTCTCGTTTGAAAACTAACTTCATCTTGAAATGATGTTTAAATGTCACGGCAAATTCCGAGTGGTATTAACATTTACTGGCGATTTAGATGGCTTCGGGTGAATTGTGCCACGTCTACCCCTCCCCCGTGGATTAGCGGAGGGTCAGAGGTCATCCGATGCCACAGAGGTCACAGGGTCAGAAGCAGATCCGCTGTTCGACGGAGATGGACATGACATGACTGACAGGACGACGAATGACCCGAGGTCAGCACGAAACTGCTTCCGGTTGAGAGGCGAGTGACGTTCCCGAGATGCATTGCGCTCGACGACGACGACGACGACGACGACGTCGACCTTCAGGCAACACCTGTGTCACCGTCAATTCACACGGACGGAGGGAGAGAGGGAGGAGGAGATGCAGAGGAGGAGGAGGAGGACATCGAGGACTTTGTCTGGAAGATACAGGAGATGGAGGAGGAGGAGGAGGAGGAGGAAATGAAAATGGAGATGGACTGAACGAAGAAAAGAGAAGCATGCAAACGGTAAAAATACTAAATGCAGAATTTATGCAGTCGCTGTTCGAAAGCAACGACTGACATCACACACACACACACACACACACATACACATACATACACATACACGCGCGCGCGCAGCTTCCTATTCCTCCGTCGAATGTTTTTGTGTAAATGAATAGGAAGGGGTTTTTGTCTGATGGACTGAGAATGAGGCAATCATCTTCAGCATCATCCTTCATCCTTGGTATGCGTAATCCATTGATTCGATTCATCGAAGAGAAGAGGAGGAGAGTCTGAGACGGTCAAGAATAGAATCCATTGAAACCAGAAGATCACATTACTTAGCAGGCCCTCCACCCTCTCTTCCCGCCCATTCTCCCACATTGCCTCAAGTTATTTATTTCTAACAGGTGGCTTGGGTCTTTAATTGGCCCCTATCTAGTCATCCGGGGCCTTTCCATGCAGTGGCCCCGTCGAGCCGTCTCTCTCTCTCTCTCTCTCTCTCTCTCTCTCTCTCTCTCTCTCTCTCTCTCTCTCTCTCTCTCTCTCTCTCTCTCTCTCTCTCTCTCTCTCCTCTCCCCTCTCTGTTGCCCATCGAAGACAGACCGTGGCACTGTTCCACTTGGCACCGCCGGGGTCAGAGGTGAGTCCCAGGTGGTGTCCATTTCAGCGCTCCTCTGCAGCCACCTTTGGATTGAATCTCCTCTTAAAGAACCAATTATTATTACGAACGCCCGAAGAGCAAAAAGACACCGGTGACTAAGTAAGTAAGTAAGTAAACTTGTCCAGACATACGCTTCCTTATTTCGACGGTCATTCACCTCTTGACGTCAACATTTAATTCGATGCATAAAATATCGATTAATATTCGATAGCGTCTCTCGTCCTCCTCGTCCTCCACGTCCTCCTCGTCCTCGTCCTCCTCCTCCTCCTCTTCTTCCTCCTCCTCCTCTTCCTCCTATTCCTTCTCCTCCTCAAGTTCTGAGTTTTATTTTCGTCTTCGATGTAATTTGAATGACATTTTTATCAAATAATAGAATTAAAACTTATAGCCTTACACAAGCGGTGAAGTTTAATAACAGGAGAGGGAGAGGAAAAGGGAGAGGGATAAATTAAAATGACGACAATCCGCTGTTAGTCGTTTAACTTATATAGCGCCAAATTACTTTAATCATTGTGCTTTTCAAGAGCTAATCGTAAAACATTGATTCTCTACGAGAGCCACGTTGGTCTTTGAAAAGTGACGAGTGAAAGAGCAAAGGAGTGGAGAGTAAGAGGAGGAGGAGGAGGAAGAAGAAGAGGATGAAGAGGAGGAGGAAGAGAGAGAGAGAGAGAGAGAGAGAGAGAGAGAGAGAGAGAGAGAGAGAGAGAGAGAGAGAGAGAGAGAGATAAACAGACCGTTTTATATCTTTAAGACTGTGTTATATATTACTTATATATTGTAGATACCTTTGACGAAATCTCTCAAAGACTTCAAAGACTCTAATCCAATCTTATTCTGCCACTTGAGGCTATCACCGTCGCACCTCCTCCTCCGTCTCCTCCTGCTCCTCCTGCTCCTCCTCCTTCTTCTCCTTCTCCTCTGTGAAGGCATAAAGGGGGTCGATGGGGTAATCGGAGCCCTTTCACCCTTAACCAGGAGGAGGCGTAGAGAGGGATGCGATGACTGTATTCGTGGATCGAACCATAACGCACCGTGTCTAAGGGAAAGCGGGGCTCTCGAGGGACGGATTAGAGAACTTATAGGGTCTGGGCGGAAGAGTTCTGAAGGGGGGAGTAGGGGATGAGGTGGAGTGGAATGTTAAGACAGCGGCAGTCATGTGTCGAAGTCCTTTCGAACGAGCGTTCACAGGCGGGCGAAGGAGAGGGAGAGGGAGAGAAGGAGAGAAGGAGAGGGAGGGGCTGAAGATTAGCGTCTGTTGTCAACCCAAGCAGCTCTTCTGTAATTCCAGCGATCATCACTCTTAGTATTCATTAAATAGAAGGGGCGTTCTAAAGGTTTTGCAACTACGATATGAAAATAATGAAAGATTTCCAACGTACAGTCATTTTCCAATATGGGTTGAGGCGCTGAAGAACGCCGATTTGACAGACCGCCCAGAGGGAGGCACAAAATGCGGCCACTTCGGTGTGGTAAATACTGATTTGTTCTTCTCAAAAGAAATCGCAGAAAATGTTCTAAAAGGGAATTCTCAGAAAAATACAGGACATCTGCAAATGTCGAGTTTCTGGAGCAAGGAGAAGGAGGGGAAGGGGACAGGAGGAGGAGGAGGAGGAGGAGTCGATCGATGGAAAGAGCTTTCAGTTGGCTGCCGACCGAAACAGCAAATGAGGTGAAGAGGTCGAAGGGGGTGAAGGAGGTCGGAGCCTATGACACCAACATCTTCGCTTCCAAAGACCAACACACGAATTGCCTTCCCTTCTGTCAACACACAGCACGCCAAATAACTACAGTCGCTCTAATTGTGTGCCTATGTGTGTGTGTGTGCGAGTGCATGAGAGAGATATAGAGAGAGACAGACGTAGACAGACGTTGAAGAAGAGTGACATATCGTTTAGTCTCTCTCTACGTAGTGTCGAGTAAGAGCAGAGAAGAAAGCGAAATAGGTTGCTTCGTAGAATTCGTCGAATGCATTTTTACTTTGGATGGAGATTCAATTGCTTCTCAAACGGAATTAAAAGAAAGTGAAAGAAGTTCTCTCTCTCTCTCTCTCTCTCTCTCTCTCTCTCTCTCTCTCTCTCTCTCTCTGTCTCTGTCTCTGTCTCTGTCTCTCTCTCTCTCTCCGCACTATCAAATGTCAGACGCAGCGTCTTCGTTCGGCATAATTTACCGTCTATCCGTCCATAATCTAGTACATAAGTATGCAAATAAGTATGCATGTAAGTAAGTATGCAAGTAAGAAAATCGTGTTGACTTTATATAGCGCTTTCGGTTAATACCGTAGTAGCAGCTCTGCGCTTTTAAATCGGCGTATTTTATTCGCTTAAAATTGACAAAAGTCCGACTTCTTTGCAAGTGCCCTCTCTGTCGACTGAAATGAAGTAGTTAGTCGCTTCCTCCCCCCCCCACCCCCACCCCCACCCACATCGGTTGCACCATTCAAGTACACTGGATCTCTCTATTAACAAGGAAGACCGTACTTAGAAGATACTTATAATGGTTTACACGATCTGAGTATGAAGAGGGAGAAGTGGTCCTCCTAATCTTCGTTCGTCTGTCCTCTGCTTCGTGTTTACTCTCAAATAATGGAAACCGAAAGCAAGAGTCTAAAAATAAACACAACAACGGCGACACTTCCGTTGTCTTTCCCGAACTCTTTCGTCTCTCCCTCCTTCGGCCACTCACCCCACCCCACCCCCACCCCCACTGCCTCTCCTCCTTTCTTCCACTCCTCCGCGCGTCGTTGACCCACAAATCGGGTTCCGATGGAAACGAGGCTATGACCCCGGCCGATTCCTCTCCCCGTGTCTGTCTCCCTCTATCTGTCTCTCTGTCTGCCCTCTCCTTCGGTCGCTCACTCTCTCCTCGGATGCTGAGACAGAAAGAGATGAATGATGCTCAGTCGGTAGGATGTAAGTGAACCCCTGACCTAGAATGGCAGGAAGCCCTGTCACCAGATTCAACCCTCACTCCGATCCTACACCCCCCTCCAACCACCATCTCAGCATCTTAGTTTAGTTGTATATCAGAGAAGAGAGGCTGAAAGGTAGCTTCCCATCGGATACCCAGAGAGAGAGAGAGAGAGAGAGAGAGAGAGAGAGAGAGAGAGAGAGAGAGAGAGAGAGAGAGAGAGAGAGAGAGAGAGAGAGAGAGAGAGAGAGAGAGAGAGAGAGAGAGAGAGAGGGAGGGAGAGAGAGACAGACAGACAGACAGAAAGACAGACAGATAGACAGACAGACAGACAGAGACAGAGACTGTGTGACTGTCTTAATGGACGATTTGAGCAAAGTTACATTGGCGGTGATCATGCTTACGTGGAAATTCCAAAGACGCTGAACTTCCAAACTCAGAAATCTAGCGCATTCAATCCAATGCTATTTGTCGTTTTATCCTTATCTAGACATACTCCTGACCTCTCTTCTTCTCTTCCTCCTCCTTCTCCTTCTTCTTCTCCTCCTCCTTCTTGTCCTCCTCTCCATCTCCTTCGAGTCAATGTTGGTCGTCTGACCGTCTTCTGTTTCTTGTCAATCGTCGTGCGCTGAATTGTCACTCACAGGAAATTCCAACGGCGTTGTAAGACGAGATGCATTTGACCACCACTCCCAAAACCACTTACCACCATCGCCTTATAATATTGCAGACGACCATTTCACTGGCGCGTCGGTCACAGTTAGTCAGGACGAGTGTTTTTTACAACTTCCACTGTTACATTCGACAAAACGACTTTCGCCCTGATGTCCTGGACATCACCGGGATCTTATGCGATTAGGATTCGGTATGTCATTCTATGCATTATATAAGTGGCGCTATAGAAGTTCAAGATGGGATTAGACTCTCTCTCTCTCTCTCTCTCTCTCTGCCATCTTGGATCCGTAAGAGGAATTATTTGGCTAAAAAGATACACGGGATCCTAGAACTCTTCGTTGCCCTTATTTCGATTGGGCGAGGGAGAGGGAGAGGGAGAGCAGGAGGTTAGGTCTGCGTTTCCCAGGTCCATTAGAAACAAGCGCCCGATGAAATAATCGTCCTCTTGCCTCCTTCTTTCTACTCTGCGTGCCGTTTGCCCTTTGCCATCGGCATTAACCTGTGAAGTATTTGCGCGCGAAACAGCGTGTGTTAAAAATACCTGACACCAGAGGGAGCAGCAGCGCAAACAGGAACCGACCGTTAGTCAGGTCAGGAGGCCCTACCTCACCCCACCCCACCCCACCTCACCCTCTGATCGATGGGGTTTCGTTGTGTGTCTGAAATTTACCCTAAGCTCTGTACCGCTCTCTGTGATTCATCCAGCCCTTCCACTGCTGTGTGTTTAGCCGCAGGAAAAGGCGATGATAAGACCTGATTAAGACAGATAATAATAATACGGAGACCGCCAAAGACACAGAACGCTAGACAACAGAGACAGAGACGGACAGACAGGCAGACAGGGAGGGAGGCAGACAGAGAGAGAGAGAGAGAGAGAGAGAGAGAGAGAGAGAGAGAGAGAGAGGCAGACAGACAGAGATAGAGAGAGATAGAGAGAGAGAGAGAGAGAGAGAGAGAGTTGTTTCTTGAGAGCGAAACCTGCCTAATAAAGTTTAATTCAAAGCCTTACATTAATTAGAATTGCATCGCGGAATGTGCATTGTGCAGATGCAAAGAGTGTGAAGATGTAACGCGGTGACCACAAAGAGACTGTGTTTCTGCCGATCGAGTGCAGAGTGTAGACGTTAACAGTCTTGCATTCAGAATGACGCTATATAGAGTGTCGCGGTCCCCGTCTGTTGCTGAGACTGAGCCTCTGAGCCTCGGTGGCAGCTGTAGTCGTGATCGGCTTCTCTCTCTCTCTCTCTCTCTCTCTCTCTCTCTCTCTCTCTCTCTCTCTCGGCCGCCGCCCTTTGGTCGACTGCGGCGGCGACGGCGGCGACGGCGGCGGCTGAGCAAATGAGCCGGACAATTAGCGATTCGACTGAGAGAGCAACATAATTGTCCTGCACAGATTTAATTAGCGCTGTTAATTGGCGAAACACTGTAATTGTTTCCTTTGACTTTGACGCCACTAAACCGTTTCAACCGCGTTGCCACCGCTGCCACCACCGCTGCCACCGCTGCCACTGACAGTCTCCGGGAAAAGGCGCTGCTGAGGCCCTATGTACGACGCTTGTATTGTCAACAGACGACTTTAATGATGGCCTGGACAAGGAATCTGGTGAGAAATGAGCAAGCTGTCTCTCTGCTTTCCAAAGCGATGCAAAATACGCGAATGAATTGAAAAGAGAACTCTATCGAGGGCAATTGCTTTGGCACTGAATCGTCTTCGTCGAAATCTACCTGAGCACAGGTGATAGATAGGTCTTAGAGGACCTTTAAGATACCCGGTGGCATATTAAGGACTTCACGCAATTGATTTAATAAATTAAATTATGCAAATAAGTCAAACATTAAATTCCTATTTTATTTGAAATAATACACAAGCCACGTTTATTGCATCATTTCAACGGAATTTACTCTCAGTACGATGATGACGACGACGACGACGACGACGATGATGATGACGACAATGATAATTATGATTATGAGTAATTTTTACTTTATGATTGTCAAAACTTTCACCTGTCCTACTGCAGCTACTATTCAATGCAATTGTCAGCTAGCAGACTGAGAGTCTGAGAGCTGCTACTCTGTTTTGCGCTACATAAGTATAGTATAATACCTGTGAAAAGAGAAAAGACATAGTCCTACATACTGGACTAAAAGAAGAGTTTGTTTGATAAGCATCATGAGCATGGCTATCTATAGCGTGCTAAGGAAACTGAGTGTCTGTGAGACGTCGTGTCATATCCAAAGGATTCGTCGCTTCTTTTTCTTCGCATCTCGGTAATTCGCTCTGACATCCTGAAAGGCGTCTTTGCCCTCGGAGCCTTAATTGCTACGACCTGTACCTTGTAAAGGCCATATTCTGTTTTTGACTCATCGAGCACTTCTCTTACTCAGGAGCAAACGTTGCTCTACGATCGGAAGACATTCGAATCGACCGAATAAGGGACAAATGCTGCAGCGTCTTATCTCCTCCTCTCTATCGACTCAGATATCAACCCCCGCTCTCTCCCTCTCTCCCCTCAGTTATCGATTACGATATCAATTAGACTCTGACCTCGAAGAATGACTCAACTCACGGATAGGTCTACTGACTCTACTCTCAGACTCAGAGTCATTGAGTCAAAGCCGCGCCTCAAGAGCTGAGACCGTCTTTCACAGATTTTCAAGTAGGACACAAAGTGGAAGTGGAATTATGCGATTAAGAAACAGACAGACAGACAGACAGACAGACAGATAGAGAGGGAGAGAGAGAGATGGAGAGAGAGAGAGAGAAGGAGAGAGATGGAGAGAGGGAGAGAGAGAGATGGAGAGAGAGAGAGAGAACGAGTTGTTTCTGCCTCTGTGTCTCGGAGACATCGTCTGCTGTGTTTCTCATTGGCTGACAGTTGTTCTTGATTGACAGGTGCCATTTGAGCGGTGGGCGTGTCGCGCAGACGCCCTGTGTCGTTTAGATCCGTCTGTTGCCGCTGAGCAACTGCTGAGCCCCCTTCAGGCAAATGCGCTCATGGACGAGCACAAACAGCAGAGGAGAAGGCGAGATTTTACACACTTTATGTAACTTCTCCTGAAGTCTTTTGACGTCACAATTTCAAAATTTACAGAAAACGTTGGCTTCGAAGAGTCTCTCAGTTGTTAACATTTCATTTTCTCGCGGTAAATAAATCCTTTTTGTAAGAAAATCAAGAGCGACAAAATAAAGAGAAGAATGTCTCCCTGTTTTTGAACGGATTAAACATCGTGCCGCCATCTGCCGACATCAAGACGATTTACATCTGACTGCTGCTGCTGCTGCTTTGCGGTCCTTATGCTGCTCGGGATTAAAGTTTCTTGGACTGTTTGACTCAAAATAGATCGGTGAGTCTCATTCGCTGACAAGACTTTGGATTTTTTGTTTCTGCTAATAAGTCAGGAACTGT
The DNA here is from genome assembly GCA_018105865.1 of Metaphire vulgaris. Taxonomy (NCBI): domain Eukaryota; kingdom Metazoa; phylum Annelida; class Clitellata; order Crassiclitellata; family Megascolecidae; genus Metaphire; species Metaphire vulgaris. Next base: position 309,953 of record CM030857.1, read on the forward strand.
TCGCTATCAGCACAGGTAAGTTGTAAAGGTGCTCCAGAAATTCAACCAATTAACTTCTATAGCGTCGCTATAATAATGTCAAAGGCGTCATCCCGTGGAGCAACAAAACCAGGTGAAAATGGGGTCAGATAGAAATGGGATCAGATGGAAATGGGGTCAGATGGAGCTGAGAGGAAACCAGTTTCCTAGGATTCTAACCAGTTAAACTATGTTCGAATTGCTAGTCTTATATAAAGCCAGTCACGGGCCAAACTTCCAAAGTGTCTGATGTAAATCGAAGGAAGCGAGAATTTTCCTCTTTGAGTTACCAGAAGACTTTCTCTTTCTCTTTCTTTTATCTTCGGTCAAAACATTTCTTTGTTTCTGACGAATTTTTCGCATTCATAACTAGCTGACAATCAACTTTCCAGAATGTCGCCATTCGACACCACTGTAGATTTTAAAAGCGATTGTACATGATGAGTTTTGTATTGGATTATTAAGCCTTAGCAGCTCCTCTGCGAATCTTGGGTTTTCGTTTGTTCTTAGCCTATATAATAATAACCTTCCAGTCTAAAGTTGTACTCTCATTGTGCATCTCTTTGATTAGATATTGACGCATTCCTGGACTAATTAAGGACTCCTAATGGTTATTACTCAAATATGGAGTCTAAATGATATTTTGTATATTTTGATTCAGAAGAGAGAGAGAGATTCTGTTGGGCGCTGCATGAATCCTATATATATATATATATATATATATATATATATATATATATATATATATATATATATATATATATATATATCTGTGTGTGTGTGTGTGTACGCCTTCTAATGAGACTAACGAGAGACCTTAAACTAGAGTTCTTCTGGAGGGATATTCAAAATTTGCTCTCCGAATTTGTGAATTGTTTCCAGCATTAATTAGGATATAACTAATAATAATAATGCTTTTGTCTACTACTACTACTACTACTACTACTACTACTACTACTACTACTACTACTACTACTACTACTACTACTACTACTACTACTACTAATAATAATAATAATAATAATACACGTAATAATAATAGTAGTAATCAGTGGCGGTTCCACGTGGAAGATGAGTGGGGATGCATCCCCCCACCGGACTTACGAACTTCCTTTTTTGCTTGTGAAACCTACTTTTGGGTAAAAGCTACTAAAACTAACCGGGGTGACCTTTTTTGTTTGTCAACCTATTTTTCTAATTTTCGGGGAAAATGTAATAAAATGAGGGATAAAATTCATTTTCCCAGCCTTTTTCGGCAAATTTTAGTGATTTTGTTCCCTTCTATTTTCATCCACCACCAACTTCCTATGAATTCATTCATCCCCCCACCAAGAAATCCTGGAACCGCCACTGGTAGTAGTAGTAGTAGTAGTAGTAATAATAATAATAATAATAATAATAATAATAATCATAATAATCATAATCATAATTATTATTATTACTATTATTATTATTATTATTATTATTATTATTATTATTATTATTATTATTATTATTATTATTATTATAAAGCAATGCTGGTTGGTTAATTTATTCTGCATAACTAATGAGACTGTCGTTTTGTCTGTCTGTCTGTCTGTCTGTCTGTCTGTCTGTCTCTCTTTGGAGCCTGCATGATCTTGCTCTTCTGATTAACAGTGAATCTGTGATAGTGTTGATCTATTATCGCCCACCGGCTGAACTTTAATGCATTAATGTACAGAGTCTGTAGATTAGATTAGAAGGATTCGACTCTAAAACCACGGACTATGCGACCACCGGTCTCCACTTCTGGACAATATCTCTATCAACCTATATGCATGTGTGTATGCCTGTGTATGTATGTTTGTATGTATGTATAACTGTATATATATATATATAATTTCGGCAAAAGAGCGAACCTAGACCGTGATGCTGTTAGTAAATAAGTAATGCATTAAATCTTGATGATAAACGCCTTAAACGGCAGCGATGGAATATACATGTCGGCGAACGCACATACTCACTGACACACGAACAGTTTAGTTTCCATTGCGAATGTCTCGTGGCTTCAAATCCTGAATGCTAATATTGAGAAACAAGGGAAGAAAGAAAGAAAGAGAGAGAGAGAGAGAGAGAGAGAGAGAGAGAGAGACAGACAGACAGACAGACAGACAGAGGATGATATGATTAAAATAATGTTTTTCTGAACCTGCTATGCCTATTAAGGTCAATTGAATGCTGTTTAAATTTTATTCGCATATTAAAACGTTATCTGTTAAGTGAGACCAGATTTGTAAAAGAAAAGGATGTAAATGTAAACATGTAAATGTGTCAGTGGATTGATTGAATTTTCTCCTGTTCATCGAGAAATTTCAACAGCGATTTCTTTGCAATTAATTTGGAGCAATTAAAACCGAGAAAGTTCAAGTCATGGCAGATATGTCAATATTTACATTTGCCAGCATTTTTGCGATTTTTGTCATAAATTAAGCGTAAATGTGTTTAGTATTCGTTTGTTCCAACTTCCAAAGGTTAATCCCTTTATGGGGACGAAGTCGATTTGCTGATTGTACAACCACAGATTCCGACGTATTAGGCCTATTATAATTAACGCATAATGCCTTATGCCTTGTATCATTCTTCTGAGTCTTATTCTTGCATTGGCGTAATGGATTAATGAAATGAATATTGTTTTCCATTGAGGGGAATGTCCTTAATGTTGGGGATGGATGAGGCCACGCCTTTTGGGTCACCGTGCCCCCGCGTCGGTCGTTACAAAAGTAGCGAGGAACGCCCACAGTGTCCATTGGGGGCAACTGATTCACCCACACGCTCTTCACTCCTGTTCTTCACTCCTTCACTGAATGAATCCACATTTTCCTCTTGCCCCATCTTCATTGCTTTAACTTTTGCAAGAATAATCAATAATATTATTATCAATTTCGATCTACAGGGTTCGAAATAGAGCACACCCAGCCATTTCATAATACACACTAACGCCATTGACTGTACGAGAACGAGAGACATCAATTAAATGAAAGACCATGCAGGCGAATATCTAAAGGAATGCCTAGTAGGGCGATCGAGGGAAGAGCCGCATATTAAGATATCTGGTTCATTATAGGCATACAACAGGTTTTATAGACATCAAAAACAAGTTTTATAAATAATTCGCTCTGTGAGAGAAGCCTAGTGAAGGCCTGTTGAATAGAAGATATAGAAGGCCCTAGATATGTAAAAAACTAATAGATTTGAAGAAATTCTCCGACAAAATCCACATTTTCCTCTTGTTCCATCTTCATTGCTTATTAGCAGATCAACAACAGACGAATCCAATGGACAAGAGCTCCCCCACCCCACCCCAACCCCTCACCCGCATTAGGAGGCAGATCAGAGATGTCCATGGGTTAACCCATGGGTTGGGCTGAGTTAGGTTGGGTCAGATTTTTCCATAATAATGGTGGGTTGGGTCAAGTAATACTATTACCGGCATGGGTTGGGTTGGAGATTTTGTGGGTTGGGTTGGTTTGGGTTCTAAAAAATAGACCATTGGACAACTCTGAGGCAGATCCCAAAGACAACTCCTATGTTATTTTTTTCGATTGTGACAAAACACAGGATCGTGAAGTTTTTGAAGTTCTGTGTTAAATGCTAAAGTGAATATTTCAGGATAGCATTCAAAACAGTCGCCTGAATAGTTCACATTTTCAATGCATCATCTCTTCTTCTTCTTCTTCTTCTTCTTCTTCTTCTTCTTCTTCTTCTTCTTCTTCTTCTTCTTCTTCTTCTTCTCCTTCATGTGCCATGTATTGCTGCGTCGGTGACCATGGATCTCCATTCTTCTCTGTTTCTGGCTTTCCTTATCAATTCGATGTTGTCTGAAGTTCTTGTTGCTTCTCTTAGGCTGTCTGTATACTTTATTCATTGTCTTCCTCTTTCTTTCCAATTAGGTGTCTGAAAAATAGGTCTTGCTATCCTCTTTTTCTGTCTATTATTTTTTTGCATACGTCTGAGAAACCACATCTCTGCAGCTTCCAGTTTCCTTTCTGTTGTTTTTTGCTAGCGTCCATGTTTCTGAATCGTACAGCAGAACTGCCCAAACATGGCCTTGAAGAATTCTGAGCCGTGTTGTTGATGTAATGTATTTGTTTGTGAGGATCTTTTAAAGTTGTGGACTGTCTTCGCCATTCCTATTCTGGCTTCAATGTCATTTTCACTCTCCCATCGCTTGTGAAACCGCTTCCTAGATAGTTGAACTGTGTTACCTGTTTTATTTCTATCCTTCTGTATTGTAATCTACGCCTATATAGGAATTTCTTTCTTTTTTGTTATTACCATATTACAGTACATCTAATTTCTATTTATTCTTAGTCTTCGATCTGTTCACTTCTCTTCGGTCACTCTGTCTAATAACCTTTGTAGTTGTCATTCCGTATCTGCCATTGGTGTGGTGTCATCTGCGTATCGTAGTCTATCTATAATTCTATATTCTTTTCTCCTATCTTTATCCCTGTTAATCCTTCTATCTCTTTGTCTAGATAGTAGTTAATTAGGCAGATTGATCAAAGAGTAGCTTCTATTTATATTGTTTGAATTTCTTCTGTATTATTATTATTATTATTATTATTATTATTATTATTATTATTATTATTATTATTATTGAAGGGAGAAGACGTTCTGATGTGGAACGGAGACCTGGTTTGCGCTCAGACTCTCCCTCCTCCTCCCCCGCCTCCTCCTCCCCATCCTGTCCAGCCTCAACAGCAGCAGCAGTCGCATCATCATCACCATCACCATCAGTCGCTGCTTCATCCGCCTCCCTCCCTCCACCAACTCGCGGACCCCGGAGACCCTTCCTCTCGTCACCGGGGCTCTCTGCCGCCGCAGCCGCAGTCCAAAGGGTCCGGTCTCGGTGGCGGCGGCGGAGGCGACGATCCTTCGCCCCGGGTAGGACCCGGGGGTGGCGGGGGCGACAGTCCGATCGGCGCCCGGAGGGAGGGAGGCAGTCCGGACGGAGGGAAGCAGACGAACGCAGAGTGTGTCGTCTGCGGAGACAAAAGCTCAGGTAAGCATTACGGAACACTCACCTGCGAAGGTTGCAAGAGCTTCTTCAAGAGGTCGGTCAGAAGGAACCTGTCGTACACCTGTAGAGGAAGCAGGAACTGCCCCATCGACCAGCATCACCGCAATCAGTGCCAATACTGTCGACTCAAAAAGTGCCTCAAGTTCGGAATGAGGAGAGAAGGTCAGTAGTACTAGAGACCTACTAACTGCAGTCATCGCCTATATACTCTCTATATGAGAAGAATTCTATATTTTAAAGCGAATTATCTTATATTGAAGTGCATATTTATTAGTAATAATAAAATATATTAATTATTAAGCTTGTTTTCATATAATATATTGTGAGAATAAGAGAATACAAAGAACAGCAGTGAACATGGAAATATATCTATGCACTTTTATGATCATTCAGCAAAAGCAGACATGGCAATGCATGACACAATGCCTTTCTGCAATTTGCTTATTAAAGACGATAACTGTTTTAAAACGTTTAAAAGTTTCAATAATATTGTTTGTTGCTCAAAATATTATTCTTGCAATTAAACCAATAAGGTTGTTAGTTAGGCCCTATATATATTTACATCAGGATTTTGTCGTAATAATGTTATAATGGGCACTGACATGTATAGTTGTATATAGACCACTGAATATATGTAAGACGAGGATATACCCAGCAGTCAATTATGGAGGTCACGACACCTAGCGGTTGGCACTGCTGCAGAGTGAATCGCAGAGACCGTGTTTCTTATTAGTAGGCTATAGCCTACTTCTGTGCAACAAAGAGACCAAAAGGAATGTTTTTTCAGCAGCAGTGATATATTAGCTAACGAAATCTAAAGAATGAAATCAATTTTAATTTCGTTAGCTAAAACTAAAGCCACAAACGAAAAATAAATAAAAACTAAAATAACAGCTCCTAAACGAAATAAAAATGAAAACTAAAATGAATTGCTCAACTAAAATTGCCAAAATATTTCAACAAATTTGTTGAAATTGGGTATGTTATTTTTTGGATTAACCATGAGAACATTAACATGTTGGTATAGATTTCAATTGTGATCAGAGTCTATGCATGGGCTTGGCGCAGTGCACCGGTCTATTTACGAGCGTTCTTTGTTCGCAAAACCATTTGGTGCAAAATTCGCTTCCTACAAATTCAGAAATTTTCTAAATATTGTTTCAAGTTCGTGTGTAATTAAGCTTAGTTCTGTTCTACGTCCATTGTCCATATATGCATAAAAGACGCGCATTTAACATCTTAACAACTGTGAATCTGGGTAAGTTACTCGCAGGTCGCAAACGTCACAATAAAATATGGTATTTTTTTGAATATAATGAAAATACTAGTAAGAGCTATATATAGGGTCTGGCAGAGACAACATGCAGATGGAAAAGTATGCGACTAACGCCTGGCTGTTGAGCGAATTCTCTCTGTCTTTGTGGGTGCGTGGTTAACAGCTGGTCGTATAGAAATTGTCTAATCAAAAAGAGACGACGCGTCTTCTTAACCCCTTAACTGGGGATCCCGGATATATCCGTCCATTTTACATTGAGTTACAGTTAAATACACGGTTAAGGGGTTAAAATTAAATGCATATTTCATTGAACATGTTTAGGCTAATGCAAGTAATGAACAGATGATCTGAACAACTGAGTGAACGCTTCGTTCTAAGTTCACGAATGCAACGCATTTAGTCAACTATTAGCCTACTTCAATTATTTTTGTTATTTGGTAATCCGAATCAAATCTGTTGCACTTCCTCAATTCGGCTACAGTACGTTATTCGTCAATGTTTAGCTAATATTACAATGGCATATAAGTCTGCAGTCGTAAGGGAAGGTACTTTTGGCGTATATCCTCCTGTCACTTCTTTGCGCGTGACGCTAATTTTCCGATCCCGTGATATTGATTGAAATGAATGATGATGATGATGATGATGATGATGATGATGATGATAATAATTGATGAAAGTTGACATGCGTATAGTTATGCCTAAAGCATTAAACATCATGGTGCTTCACTATATTTGAATAACTGATGATGAAAACTGATGGATTCCAAGTTTTTTATTAAATAAATTGAGGAAAGAAAATTTATGTCAAGTGACACTTGCAAATTTAAAACTAAAACTAGAACAAAAACTAAAAAGATTTAAAAGGACGAAAACCAAATAAAAACACTAAAACGATTCACAAAACGAAAACTAGACTTAAACTAAACCTAAAAAGATTTACAAAACGAAAACTAAATAAAAACTAAAATTACAGCTTTTAAACGAAATAGAAATAAAAACTAAATTGATCTGTAAAACTAAAATATCACTGGCCAGCAGACGAAACAACTCTCTTCGTGTTCCTTATTCTTTGATTTTTTTTCTTAGCCGTTCAAAGAGGTCGCATTCCAACTGCGTCGCATCCGGGTTTTCCTCCGCAGATGACTCTCTACAACGGCCACTCCCTCGGCGGCGGTGGCGGTGGCGGCGGCGGCGGCTGCGACGGGTCCATCGGCGGCGGCGGCGGCGGCGGCGTTGGCTACCTGTCCGGCTTCGTGTCGATGTTGGTGCGAGCGGAGCCGTACGCCACATCGCGCTACGGTCAGTGCATGCAGCCGCCGCCGACGAGCGTAATCGGAATAGAGAACATCTGCGAAATGGCCGCCCGACTGCTGTTCAGCGCCGTCGAATGGGCGAGAAACATCCCGTTCTTTCCGGAGCTGCAGGTGACCGATCAGGTGGCCCTGCTGAGGCTGAGCTGGAGCGAGCTGTTCGTGCTGAACGCCGCCCAGTGCTCCATGCCCCTGCACGTGGCTCCGCTGCTGGCGGCCGCTGGACTCCACGCCAGTCCGATGGCCGCTGACCGAGTGGTGGCCTTCATGGACCATATCCGCGTTTTCCAGGACCAGGTGGAAAGACTGAAGGCGCTGCACGTAGACTCGGCGGAGTACAGCTGTCTCAAGGCCATCGTACTATTCAACACAGGCAAGTACACTGGGGACTGTCGAGTACAGGCCTACGTAAGCATACTTTCTCATGTGAGATGATCTCACGTGCAGCTGTTTTTATATAGGAGCCGATCACTTGCGTTGAATTCGCTTCTGTTCTGTTTGTAAATAAATGAACTTGAGACAGACTGAGTGCGAACAGGATCATCACTTATCTCGCATCTGTCGATGAATATGGCTCTCACATCAATCAGTACCTGTCAATTAATCTGGCAACATACTATTGACTAGCAGGGTGAAAATGAAAATGTCATTTTATAAATTTTATTTATGTAGCGCTGTTCCGCCTAAAGCCTATAGTACAGACCGTATCAATGTCTTTTCTGTGATGGTGGTCACGTGACTACATCAGAGACGAATGTATTTCCAATCACCCATGCCTGAATCCGACTGGACAGGCTGCCTCTGCGCAGAGCGAATGAGCCGCAGCAGAGGAGCTAAACGGCAAATGCTTTGCTGATGTCTTCTGCATACTTCGCTCTGTTCCATTGTAAGGCTTAGAGTTATCTCGCTACAGTTAAGTCCTATAATCTTTGTTGCCAATGGCTCTAGGGTTCGAGTTACGATTAGATTAATATTTGGTGTGAACTGTCTTCATGTGATGCAATGCGCAACGAGTCATGAGGTCATGAGGTCAGAGGTTCGAACATCGGTGGCAGCAACCCCCCCCCCCCCATCCACCCCTCAATCAGCTGTGTTCTTGACGCGTGGAGAGCGACACTTTGAGACTGCGCTGTTATATATATATATATATATATATATATATATATAGACGAGACCAATCGAAGTCCTCCTCATCCACTCTTTTCTCCTCCTCTCTCCGCTCTTTTGCTCTTCATTGGAGAGCTCTGTCTATCGTTGTGCAATATGGCGTCTTCAGTTCTGCAGACGGCGACAATTCCTCTGCATGGATCTCCTGTAGCATAAGCCTATGCGTGGTGCATGTGGGCCTATATGCCTATAGTTCATTCATTTTAATGATGAGAAAACGCAGCTCCATTTACATTAATACCCGGATCTTTTGAATCGACCAAATACACAAATGCATATATATATACATATATATACATATATATGCATTTATGCACAGTATATATATACATGTAGTATATATAATTATTTATACGTATGTATGGATATATGTTTACAATAAATATATATACGTATATATATATAGACTATGGGTGAATATACATATACACATGTACTATATAATATATCTGCATGCATGCATATATAAGTGTGTGTGTGTGTTTGTGTATGTGTGTGTGTGTGTGTGTGTGTAATTGGATCCTACTGTGAAATTTGTCTTTGGTTTCAGTGCATGGCCTGTGTATGGCTCTGTGATTATATCGAGGCTATTAGCTGCAGCGTCTGAATGACAAAAACTTGTTCACATATATCAATTGAAATAATTTTGGCCGTTGAAGGCAATTAGACACAGCAGCTCTGTTTAGTCTACACTGCATCCGGCAATGACTGAGCACCAACGCCAGACACCATCCAGTGCCTACTATAGACACACTAACTCTGTATGGTCTCTCTCTCTCTCCTTCTCTCTCTCTCTCTCTCTCTCTCTCTCTCTCTCTCTCTCTCTCTCTCTCTCTCTCTCCTGAGCATACTTGAAATTCGAATGAACGCGAGTGTCTGTAGCAACAGAGTTTGGAAGTGGTGACGTCACCTGAAGAAGAAACTCATTGAATCGACTGAAATGCTGAGGCGGTCTGTTCGAAAGCAACCACCGAGTGCAGGATTCAGTGACATTCGCTCCCAGAGATTTCGTCCATGGGTTGGGTTAACCCATGGGTTGGGTTGGGTCAGACTTTTCCATATTAATGGTGGGTTGAGTTGGGTTGGGTCAGAAAATAAGCCATGGTTTAAGAAACTGTAATGTATTACAGTGGTTTGGGTTGGGTTGGGTTAAGTAAACCTATTATCGGCATGGGTTTGGTTGGAAATTTGATGGGTTGGGTTGGATTGGGTTCTAAAAAATGGACACATGGACATCTCTGTTCGCTCCATCATTTGCCATCCGCTGCATGAGAGGTCATCAGATTCAGTGCATCAGCATCGATTCATATTATGATGGTATTACGATAATAGTGCTGTATAATAGGAGTTATAGGACGTACACTTTCAATGCCACAGAGAGAGAGAGAGAGAGAGAGAGAGAGAGAGAGAGAGAGAGAGAGAGAGAGAGATACAGAGAGAGATACAGAGAGAGAGATACCGAGAGAGAGAGAGAGAGAGAGAGACAGAGAGAGAGACAGAGAGAGAGAGAGAGAGATAGAGAGATATAGAGACAGAGAGAAACACACAGAGACGCAGAGACAGAGGCAGAGAGAGACAGATTGAAAGGGTCGTTATAGGAGAAGTCCTAAGAAGCGTTTCGAATTGAGCATCGAGCGTAGATTCCGTTATTTTCCGTTTCCTTTGATTGAGTGAGTTCATGCTTTGGAATAGGTTTGCGCAGCTCTTGCCTCGACTGAAGTCGAGCAAAGTGAAACGATGACGAAGAGTTTGGTGCATAATGCGTTTATTTCTGATGACCAATCGTGCGTTCGGTTCATTTTCAAAAACTCCGAAGTCATTTGCAGCAGCACTGTCTGTTTGAAATCAAAGAGGCGGACAGACTGAGACGAATGTGCCGTCGAAATGCGCAGACAGGCGACACTCCACCTGACGGCCATGCACACTCGCCCCAAATACAAGTCCACCCGAAACGCACAAGACTCCCATTTCTCGCATTTGCATAACTGCGCATGCGCGAGAGAATGCCAGCGCATGCGACCCTCGTTCTCGTCTCCCTTGGATATCGAATGTTCGAGAGCTCAGAGCTGTGCCATAAAAGCTGAAAGGAGATCCGGTGGTCGGACCCTTGTTGCTTCGTAATAATCTAACGTCGTCTGATACTTTTGCTGTTCGAGTGAGAATTCAAATTAAGTAACAAGATTCTCTGTTAATTAGACAGACAAAGTCAATTGCGGGTATGAAGAACTGAAAGCGGATAAGACAAAAGAAGACGATATGCTAAAACTCAAGGTTGGATTCACGGAAAAAATGACTTCTGACGAAAGACTTAAAAGACATTAGAAGAACCTGACCGCAACCCAAGTACTAATAATGCCACGAAGATGCAGCATTCCTTTCAAATACAGCACATATACTTCTTATACTCATCATCATCATCGTCGTCATCGTCGTCGTCGTCAACACTATTAAATTAGTAATATCATTTGTGTTAGTGTGGTGTTGCTATTGTTATTATTGAATATTCTTAGCGTCAGTTAAACTCAGTTCTAACGGTCACAGATAACATTGATCGATGGAACGCCGTCAGATATTCTTCGCAGTGTATTGTAAACGAAATGATTTTAATGCTTGTTTGATGCGACTGCAAAATGACTTGTTGCAATAGGAAATCACACTCTCTGTCATTTTGCAGTCGCATCAAACAAGCATTGAAATCATTTCGTTTACAATACACTGCGAAGAATATTTCACAGGATGCTCTCCTTCGAATAGTAGCCTTGATTACTGACAATAACCGACAATAATTGGACTGTTAACTTATATATATATATATATATATATATATATATATATATATATAAGTTAACAGTCCAATTATTATATATATATATATATATATATATATATATATATATATATATATAGAGAGAGAGAGAGAGAGAGAGAGAGAGAGTTTATGAAGTATTTACGAATACCTTTCATATTTAGACACTTATTATTCTTCGTGAATTGATGTTTTTATATTTTTGTTTTTCTCATTAAGATTTCTGACTTGAGGCATTTAGGCTTCTCATGCCAGACTAAAACTGTTCTTTGCATTTAAATCATGGCAGAATATTATTTGGCAATATTCCGCCCTTCTTCTATTTTGCCAAGTAGTTGGGTCTGAAATTTTGGAGCCAAAGCCCCGATTTGTCAGCTCCGCCCTCGAAAGTCGCGACTCCACAAGGGGAAATGTTGCGGGGATATATATCCCCCAAGTATAGTTACCCGGACAATATCCAGGTGAATGATTCGCTGGCAGTAATCGACGTGGGCTCCACTTAAAAATATATCCTCCAAATATTTCGGTCAAAAATATCACAGGATATATCCGAGCGAATGCATTTGCACATTCAAGCGGATAATTCAGCCGGATATCTTTGCCGTTCAGCCAATCAGCTTATATATAGGTTAGTAGGTCATCGCCCGATTGACTGCTAAGTCTTCCATCAGCTTGAATGATTATGTGACATTAAAATGTCTTCGCAAAATAATAATTTGCCGAAATAGCATCACCGGTTTGACCGAAGCCTCGCTACTCTTGCAACACTTCTTTCCAATTGAAAACGCAACTTTTAAAACGAACATCAACACCCAATGGCAATAGACCTGTCGTGCGCCATCTTGGCAACAGGCGTGGCTCCATTTTACCCGGAGACAACGTAATGGGCTCGTAAGGGATTTATCCCAGTATAGGCTATAGCATATATCCCCTATAATGGACCTAAGCGAAGACAAAGAAAATCTGTATTGCTACATACAGTATACCTCATCATTTCTTATTACTCATGTCCGCAATCAGTATTACTAAGCATCTGGAGAGGAAGAAGAAGCATAGCAACTTCACACTGGTCTTCTTCTTCTTCTTCTTCTTCTTCTTCTTCTTCTTCTTCTTCTTCTTCTTCTTCTTCTTCTTCTTCTTCTTCTTCTTCTTCTTCTTCTTCTTCTTCATTTGCAGCCAAACGGGTCTCAACGATGATCCTGGTTCCATATATAGCACAAGATGTATATATATATATATATATATATATATATATATATATATATCCACTTATGCCTTCAGAGTTGATTGTTTACTATGTTTAGTATATGCGTCTAAAACACTACTATAGTTATTAGCCCTATATATACGGATGCCCGTAGGTGCTATAGAGCGGTGATGTGTTGTAATCGACAAGTAATCGTTCCACTTGGTTCCGTTATAGACGCCTGTGGCCTCTGTGACTTGGCGCACGTAGACAGTCTACAGGAGAAGTCTCAGTGTGCGCTCGAAGATTACGATCGAACGCAGTATCCGAATCAACCGACGAGATTCGGAAAACTTCTTCTGCGTCTTCCGTCGCTGAGAACGGTCTCTGCACAGGTCATCGAACAGCTCTTCTTCGTTCGACTGGTCGGAAAAACACCCATCGAGACTCTCATCAGAGACATGCTGCTCAGCGGAGGGTCATTCAGCTGGCCATACATGTCCGTACAGTAGTAGACACAACGCCTCTGTCTGTCTCTGTCTGTCTGTCTGTCTGTTTCTCTGTCTCTGTCTCTTCAGGTGGTGTTGTTAGTTGGTCTTCTTCTCTCCAGAAAGTGATGATTTGACGGGTGATGCATGAGTCTATACGGAACACAGATTCAGGTGCATGACAGTCTCTGTAACTCTTGCATCGGATCCTCTTCTTCGTCTGTGGTTTGAATTTGAAGTTTTTATCTTCGTTTTTATATTCCAAACACGCTAATGATTCGAAATGACGAAATTCTTGAGTTAGATTTACGCAGTTCGTCTCAGTCTGCCATATTGTCATATTAGGATATATATATATATATATATATATATATATATATATGATGATGCAGTGTGTTTTTTGAATTCGCGGCGTTTGGTTTTGAAGGAATTGAATATTGTGCATTTGGTGAAACGCTTGAAAATGCTTAAATCGAATGCTTATATATAAATAGAAATATTAAATTGCAATCGTATAGATGAAACTTTTTAAATGTAGATAAGTGCAAGACGCACTTTTAGTGAAGAGGCGAATGTCACCTTCTACGCGGAAGGTACAAAACCACACAAACACACACACACACACACACGCGGACGCCCTGAAGTTTTGAGTTATAGAAATCAGCAGATATAGGTTCGCTTGCATCACTGGATGGCTATTTTCTCAAAACGATTTGCACATTATTTCTTCAGCTGTAACTGCGTTTGGTGTTCGTTTGGATCCAACGAAACTTAATTAAACCGGCGAAAGAAACACTTCCTCTGAGAAGTTCTACAATTCTTCTATTCTTTGTTCTCTTCTGAAACATTTAACATCAAAAGATGCTAATTGGAAATTACTAATCGAACGGGAACTGGTGCATGGAGAGAGGCTTCTGTATAGATGCATGCGTTCTACGTGACTCTACGCGTAGATTCTGGTGTGTCGTAGAGTGACGTATACACACAGAGGCGAACTCTAGGCCTACTGACTCTACTCGTTCTCCGTTGTCCTGCTCTGGTCGTCTAGATAAAGGAAGTCTTCTTCGCATGTTTAATGTTCATCGTCCTTCTCTTTGCTTATTAGAACACTGCAGAGGAGTAATTCACAGAGACGGAGACGCCATTGTATAGTTTGCGTCGATGATGATCATCTATTTGCTTTAGACGCGATGATGATGATGATGATGATGATGACGGCGTCTTAGCGTCGTCGTCGTCGTCGTCGTCGTCGGGTCTAATGGTCGCCTCTGCTTCTGTCGCTTTTCCTCTTAAAACAATCGGTTGTTGCGTTTCAATCGATGAAGTGCCGTCCCAGTGGCTATTAACTGTGTTCTTTCGTGCAACGCCCTGCATTCGGCCGATGCTGATTAGACAACTGGTGCCATTAGACGGACCCTATATAGGCCTATGCATGACGAGTCGTTGCTCTATTTTGACGTCTTTATCTTTTTGTTTCCATAGAATTCTTCTCCTCCCATTAGCGATCACATAGAAATGCAATTTCGCGCGTAGAATCAAATTAATTTCGATTAATTATCGACTTCGCGCGCTCTTTCGATTTCCAAACACGAATGACGCTGGCCAGAAAATCCACGCAGACATAGAAAGGCAAACAAAGACACGTCCAAGGCATCGTTACAGCACAAGGCCATGCAGGAAGATTGACGACTGTCACATAATAATAATAATAATAATAATAATAATAATAATAATAATAATAATAGCTGCGTTGATCAAAGCTAGTAATGAAGAGGATGTTCTAAACGGCCACATAAATTGAGTCGACTGTCAGAGGCTCATTCTGAAAAAAATACGGGGGGAAAATAAACCGCCCAAAGGGTGGATATTTTGGGCGGATGTCTTTACAACCAATTCCTGTTCACTGTATAAGCGTCGTTGTCCATCTGAGTTCGATTCCTCTTAGACTTACGTATGTCTGTTTCATTCCCTGAGAATTTATTGAATTTGTAAATTAAATAAATGTGCACAGTGCGTTGATAATAATAATAATAATAATAATAATAATAATAATAATAATAATAATAATAATATAATGGTTATTCAGGCAGACCATGTCCACGAATGGAACCCATGCAGGTGAGATGGCGTGGACGCGGCTCTCTCTCTCTCTCTCTCTCTCTCTCTCTCTCTCTCTCTCTCTCTCTCTCTCTCTCTCTCTCTACCAACTCAGCCAAACATCTCGACGTCAGCAGACACAGCGAGGGCACGGCTTCTGCGCTGGTGATGCTGAGAGAAGCGACGGTTCATCGAACGCTTCAGATGCGCGTAAACTGTCTAATCTGAGAGGCGCGCTGCGCTGCGCTTGAAGTGTATCCTCTACGAAAGCTAAACACAGGCAATGTTATCGCGTTGAAACGGCGGAACTCGAGGTCTATTTTCCCAGCACAAAAGAGCGCTTCAATCGCTCTGATCAGTTGTCAAGAACGACGTCGACACTGACAGACAGACAGACAGACAGAGGGAGAGGGAGAGGGAGAGGGATAGATCCGGGGACAGCATTAGAAGTGCGCAGCCAACAATTCACAGAGTCGCCATTTTTAAGCAAAAAGACCAAACTTCGTGTTTCTGGTGAGAAAGAGAAGTTGAAATGATTTACAAACAAACCATCAAACGGACAAAACCGAACGAAAGGACGAACGCACGAAGTGGGTCAGGAAATGAAAGCAAAGGCTGAATGTCTGCATAACAGTTATAAGACAGACAATCAGTTTCCGTTCTGAAGAGAAGAATCAACCGAAACCCAATGCTCTATCTTTGCTTCACAGTTTCTCCTGTCCACCTGAAGTGACATTTCTCTTTAGCATTCGACAGATACGCTAGGCCATTGTCTATTTTTTAGTGAAAATTAGTAAAAATCCAGAAAATTAAAAGATGCAACATTATCTTACAATTTTCTCGGACGTTCGAGTCCAGAATAACGGTAAATAAAATGCCAAGTGAGATTTTCTAGTAAATCCAGCAGCGGTAACAACTATTTTCTATCGGTAACGATCTTTCAAGAACGAAATGGTCAGAAACACCCTCCCCCATTTTAAAGCGTCCAGTGGGGGTGGGGATTGGAAGTTAAAGTCAACCTCTTCTACCCCCTCCCATCTACGGGATCTGGCAAGTGCAACGTTTGTCTTGGGAGTTTCGTCGTCTGCGAATTTGATTCCTAAAAGGCATAAGTCGCTTCTCATCCGGGAGCAGTTGGAGAGGTCACGTGACGTTTCCTCCCCAGGCAGAGGAAGAACTGTCACGTGACTGGTTTCTGAACATTTCAGCCGAATTTCGTTCTTCGGTCACGCGGGTTGAGGTCGAAGGTCATCGATCGGTGCTGACCTTGTGCTGAACTCTGCTGAATCCGAAATGCAGCTGCAGGGACCTCTTTCACCTCCCTCCTCCTCCATCCTCTCCTCCCATCTTCCTCTCTTTTGTCGTTTGTCGAGCATTCGATCGTCGATTGACTTCAATTATTCACGATAATTCACTTCAGCGAAGTGCAATGAATTGCGAATTGAAATTGACTTTGCCTCAAATTCTAGTCGCAGAGACCAACAGCTCTTAATGCAATAAAAAAGGCAAATAACTCAGAAAACGTTCATTTACTTTTTAGACAACACATAGATTAGCAAGTCATAGAGAGACAGAGACGATAGAATCTATGAAACAGATTTAATTGTCACAGTTCTTATAATTATGTTTTTCGCTTTTGCCCTCTTGCTTTTGGAAATGTCAGCTTTTATTACTTATATTATCTATTATATTACACCAAAAGAATAAAAAGAGGACGCTTAACAAATTATTATTATTATTATTATTATTATTATTAGCTTTTTATTATTATTAGCCTATTATTATTATTATTATTAGCTTTTTATTATTATTAGCCTATTATTATTATTAGCCTATTATTATTATTAGCCTATTATTATTATTATCATTATTATTATTATTATTATTATTATTATTATTAGCCTGTTATTGTTATTATATTATCCCACTACTATTACTTTTATTATTATTATTATTATTATTATTATTATTATTATTATTATTATTATTATTATTATTATTATTATTGACAAGCGTGTGAAGTCTGCTAAAATTGTTGGTGAAATGGAAACAACTTATTTGTTTCGTGTCTTTCAAAGGAAAATATAGTGTCTGAATATTTGTATCCGGTTTTCCTATAATCAGTGTGTGTGGAACTTTATTCAGTTTTTCATGTATCTATGGTATGTGAGTATCTACGGTATGTGAGTATCTATGGTATCTGAGTATCTATGGTATCTGAGTATCTATGGTATCTGAGTATCTATGGTATCTGAGTATCAGTTGTTCTTTTCAAAACCCAATCCGCGATCGAAACCCACTTTTCAATCGGACACCGACTTCCTCTCCCCCTCTCCTCCCCATCCTTCGCAGAGGCTTAAAGGGTTACGGGCGGTTAATTCTCCGCTCCTTTCCCCACTATGACTCTCGCCGCTAAAGAGCGTGGGAAAGTGGTGGAAGGTCTCCCTGCTCCCTTTCTTTCTTCCCTCCTCCCTCCCTCCCTCCCTCCCTAGCACCGGCGCCCGGGCCTTTGCCGCACGGCGTAGACTCCGGCTGCCGTCGTAGCAGCGGCTGGAGAGTGCCCGTCAACATGCCATCCATCTTCGGCGCCTTAGAGAGAGAGAGAGAGAGAGAGAGAGAGAGAGAGAGAGAGAGAGAGAGATTTCTTGGGTTTTGAGGCGAATGTAATTACGAGGAGTTTCTTTCCTATTCGACGAATGCTTTGTTGTGGATGGCAGAAAACGAACAACAGCTGGCAGTTTAATGGACTGACAAAGCGATGCACTTCTATCGGCAAACGCAACGACAACGAAGATCAGCGCAAAAAATTTATTACTCTATGCGCTTCTGTCGAAGAACAGGAACAAGAAGAAGAGGAGGAAGAGGAAGAGTAGCAAATGGCAGCGGCAAACATCACAGAAAGAACATCGTAAAGTGAAACTGTGGCGAATGATGACATTTAGTTTCGTTTTCATTAATCCTTTGGTTGCTTTGTTTATTTCTTATTCTGCGATATTTATATAGCGCATTTCATATCATTATATAACTGTCGTTTGTTGTATGATAATGTTGATTATCTCCGCAGACAAATGTTCAGAGATGGAAATCCACAAAGCAGAACACGAACCAGCGCCAGTTTCTCCCTTCGCCAACGACTCCAGTCAAAGCGAGTCGTTAGTCAATCGTACAGCAGATCTCAGTCTTCTAAAAGGTCGCTATATAAATCCTGCACGCAGTGAATATATTTATATTCGTCTGGGGGGCGAATGCGATCCAGCGAACGGGGAGCAAAGATCCGATTTTTAAACCAACACAGAAAAACAAGTTTTAAAAATAGATTTGAATTTAAGTTCAATCGATGGAACCAAATTGGCTTCACGCTTTGCACTCCTTCAGCTGCCGTGCACTTCGAATGGCTGTCAACCGAATGATCAGTGCAACAGGAAGAAGTGACGTGTCACTAAATCGTCTGCAGTCGCTTATCTAAGACCAAGTGCAACTTTTCTATTGATTCGATCATTGTGATCGCGTTTCCATGACAACGCGATGTCAACACGATGACGTCATCGTCGTGTCTTGTGCGTCTCTTCCAAGTTCCAACGCAGGTGGAGGGGCGGGGCGGCGGCGGCAGCAGCGGCAGCAGCAGCAGCAGCAGCAGCTAGGTACGTGGTTGTGGGAACTCGTTTGTCGATTATTGAGCGCAGTAAAAAAAAGAAAGGTGAGGGAGTTGGGGTTGGGGCGGTGAGCGGGGGAAGTGGGAGAGGGGGGGAGAGAGAGTTAGCTTATCACCAGCAGACGATAACCTCTGCTGACCTTTGCCGACTGAAGGCCCTCTGGCGGCAATCGACTGCATTATATCCTCAGCGGCCGAGGCCGAGTAAGAGACCTCGACGGCGGCGGCGGCGGCGGCGGCGGCGGCGGCGGCGGCGGCGGCGTTGTTAACGGCGCTTGCCGTTTCCTTTTCGCAGCTGGTGTAATTTTTATAGCGAATTTTTACGCACAGATCATGTGATTTACGATGGGGTACAGGGTAGGGGTGGGGTGGGATGCAGTCATGTAGCTCTCGTAGGTGCACTGGGCGTAGAGGAGGAGGAGGAGTAGGAGGAGTAGGAGAAGGACCAGCTGGTCGTCATATTTCGTTCGATGGAGTTCAGAAGAAGAAGAAGGAAGAGAGCGCTCAGCTGACGATCTGCGAATCTTTATCTCAATCACATCACACATAGGAAACTAAAGGTCAGACAGACAGACAGACAGACAGACAGACAGACAGACAGACAGACAGACAGACAGACAGACAGACAGACAGACAGACAGACAGACAGACAGACAGACAGACAGACAGACAGACAGACAGACAGACAGACAGACAGACAGACAGACAGACAGACAGAAACACAGACAGAAACACAGACAGAAACACAGACAGACAGACAGATGGGTATTGGCCGTATTACAATTAGGCTATGCATGGAAGTTATAGGACTAGTGTTGTCATGACAACAGGTGCTCCTTTGGTGCTCTAGAAATTGAATTGTTTAGGTTCCTTCGGTCTTTTGGTCTATTCTTTAGTCCAGTGGCTATTAATTGGCTCAGCTCCACTGTCAGTGACGAGGTTCAGGGTTCAAACCTTTGGCACAGTGGAAACTGTTCCACTGTTTCTCTTTGGTGGAGGGAAAGGCAACCGATGCCGAGAAAAATGAAGGCGCTGCTAATAATACCAGTTCTACAGACGATGAACTGCTTATGCTTCAAATGGTCAAATGAGAAAGAAAGAAAAAAAGAGCAAAGAATTCTACGTCAGCAGTTTTCAGAGCACCTCAAGAAGTCGCTTTCATGGCGCCGTTGTCTAAGTGTTTCTCTGTTGAAGATTTCAATCTCGTTTTGCTGATTAGATATGACGCAATCGCCATAGGCTATTCAATTTCATAATGCAGTCGCCTCTTATACGAAGAGGACAATTGACAGAAATTCGTAAATAAATTATATCAGTATCTATGGAAACAGTCTCTATGGGGATTATGTCTCCAATTGAAACTAAGCGTTCATTCTGTCGTCTTTTGCTTAAAACGTAAAGAAACTGGCGCCAAATGAAATCCGTTTGTGCAACTAAATGATGAAGGACGGATTGTTTTAATAAGTTTAATTCTCGGCGGAAGAAATTACAAATAATACACTACACAAGAACAGCAACAGCAACAACAACATCAGACTAGCAAATAATAATTGGGTTATTTATTGTTATTTATAAAATAAAGTTTAAGAAACTTCTCACAAAATTATGTTCATTCTAATCGCTCAACAACATGTACAAGTTGCAACTTACTCATAATTGGGTGCAGAATTTCATTTGCAATAAAACGATATATAACAAGATCATATTATATGAAAGAATTAGGTCAAATTTTCAAAATGATGTCGAAAATCACTTATTAATCCAGCCGATGCAGGACTTTTTCACACCACTGTATATGTTGCAACGCAACATGTTACTACAGCTACTACTCAGAGGCGTAAACTTCTAGTAGTAGTAGCAGCAGCAGTAGTAGTAGTAGTAAACTTCTAGTAGTAGTAGTAGTAGTAGTAGTAGTAGTAGTAGTAGTAGTAGGAATAATAATAATAATAACAGCAATAGTAGTACTTCCTGTTCCGTCTAAGGAGAATATGCAATCAGAAATAGGCCTAGATGAGATTTTAGTCTAGATTTGAAGGTAGTAAGACATTAGACGAACGGACGCCCAGAAGAAGAAGAAGAAGAAGAAGAAGAAGAAGAAGAAGAAGAAGAATTCTAGGAGTACAGTATGTGCGCTGTTTCGGACGATGTCTCTGACTGTCTTTGAACATGGAGAATAAGATTACAATTTACTATTAAAGATTAACACAAGACCCGATTCGAATATGATCAGACTGTTTCCTTTGCCTCGTCTTTCTCTATTAACTAAAAAAGACCTCTAATTAAGTGACTGCGATCGAAGGACATAGAAATCGAATGATACGCACAAGATCCTGCACATGAAGCGACTGCAACTGTTAGGCCATCACTCAGCAGCGTTTCAGTTAAACAACTCTCCTACCGAACGCCATTGAAACACTCGAGCAATAACTCACCAATGACTCACGCAATACGAACTCTATGACGAAGGATCGGGAATTTACTAGCAACAGATGGACTGAGATTGATCGAAATCACTCCAGACATTCCCACTTAGAATGATCTGCAAATTCAGCGCTTCGTTTGAATAGAACTCTTATACTGAGATGACAATGTCAGAGTGAATAGTCACCTAAGATATAGGAATCCACAGAGATATTAACGGTGACCATCATAACGAACACTCTCCTAACACAGAGGTTCCCAAACTTTTTTGATCACGGACCTCTATTTTGTTCCCAGCTTAGCTCGCGGACCACATTATTTAACAAGCAAGTGACAAGAAAAAAGATTATTTAGTATCATCCTTCCTAAATGTAATGACAAGCAAAAAAGGTCAGCTGGATTAGGGTTAGACCTAACCTTAACCCTAAATATTTTGGGAGGCTCTCGCGGACCCCCGCCATATCCTCCGCGGACCCCCTCCGGTCCGCGGACCACAGTTTGGGAACCGCTGTCCTAACAGATTCGTCCAATCTCAATCTTCTTCTCCTCTGACCAATCAATAACTTCTCAGAGATGACCTTAAGAGACTGGCAGTATTTCAATCGGACGAGTGGCCATCTGGCGAATGACAACGGAGAAAAAACCTAAAACGAAAGTGAAACTGAAAACGAGCGTAAGTGGGAAATTATTCGCCTCTTCCTCCACCTCCTCCATCTCCTCCTTCTTCGTCTCCACCTTCTCCTGCTCCTCCTCGTCCTCCTCCTCATCCACCTTTTCAGCATAATCGTTGTTTTCGTTGCCATGGCATTGCTGAGCAGATCTTCTTCAATGAAAGACAAGCAGGTGTTCGCTTCCTACGCATTTGAGTGACGCATCTTCTGTTTTCGTTTTCTTCCTCCGTTGTCTTTGATCTTTGTGTTGTCGTATTAATTAAATTTTGCCAAATTCTATCGTTGACCGGTCTATTGAGGAAACTGAATAAAGAAGGAAAGTGACCGCAATGTGACTCGGTTAAGTGGAAATCGAATACTTCCGCAAAAGAAGTAGTTCCAAATTGACGTCATCATGGCACTATTCAATTCTTCCTTCTTTCTCTCTCTCTCTCTCTCTCTCGATAAGAGAGAGATGGATATATATATATATATATATATATATATATATATATATATATATATATATAGAGAGAGAGAGAGAGAGAGAGAGAGAGAGAGAGAGAGAGAGAGAGAGAGAGCCGATTAAGGAAAGCATTTAGGGTCATTGATTAAACGTCATTTTGGAAGTTTTATGTCAAGGACAGACACACACACACACACACACACACACACACACACACACACACACACACACACACGTATGAAATGAATGCGTGTGTGTGTGGAGCGCTTTATTGTGGTTCTTGTGTTCCTTATTAGAGTATAATTCTTGTGACAGACACTTATAGCCAAGTGCCAGATGCCTAGCAGCAGCAGCAGCAGCAGCAGCAGCAGCAGCAGCAGCAGCAGTGTCCTCTGTCGAAGGAAAATCAATGTGGAACAAAGTGTCGTCCGGTGACCACAGGCGCCCCGGTCGCTGTTTTCGGCGTTCGAGATGAGTTGGTCGGGAGACGGGGAAGGGGAGGAGGGCAGAGGACACAGCCATCGATGCAGTATTGCATAATTATACGGAGGTCATGAAGGGCCACTGCGCATGCCGATTGGTATTCAGTCTGTTTAGTCGGAAGAATTAGCGTTCTGCGAATAGTCTCACATTGGGTCTCTGACAGCAGCAGCACCTTATATCAGTCGAGTCCTACAACCACCCACGGATTATAATGGAAACAGACATACAGAGTCAGGGACAGAGACAGACAGACAAGACAGACAGACAAAGATAGAGAGAGAGACAGACAGAGAGACAGAGAGACAGAGAGACAGAGAGACAGAGAGACAGACAGACAGACAGACAGACATAGATACAGGCAGGCAGACAGACATACAAAGAGAAAGAGAGAGACAGAGAGAGAGAGAGAGAGACAGACAGACAGACAGAAATACAGGCAGACAGACAGAGAGAAAGAGAGAGAGACAGAGATACAGAAATACATTGATACAGACAGACAGTGAGAGAGAGAGAGAGAGAGAGAGAGAGAGAGAGAGAGAGAGAGAGAGAGAGAGAGAGAGAGAGAGAGAGAGAGAGAGAGAGAGAGAGAGAGAGAGAGAGAGAGAGAGAGAGAGAGAGAGACAGAGAGAGACAGAGAGAGACAGAGAGAGACAGAGAGAGACAGAGAGAGACAGAGAGAGACAGAGAGAGACAGAGAGAGACAGAGAGAGACAGAGAGAGACAGAGAGAGACAGAGAGAGACAGAGAGAGACGGAGAAGGGTCGACAGAGGCTGCTATTGAATGAGCGAGGGCCATTATTTTCTAGTTCTGAATAGATAAAAACTGAATGCAGTTATTATCAGCGGACGCTATTCGCCTTCCATGTGTTACGATCGCCACTCTGCTTTCCTTCTCCGCGCCTCCATCGACCGCAGTTACATCGATGCTGCGCTGGACACCGGCCAGCCGGCCAGACGGCCAGCCGGCCAGCCAGCCAGTCGGCCAGTCAGTGGGACAGAGTGGCGGCGGGTGTTTTGCGTGTGTGTGTGGCCTTTGCGTCGGTGTCTGGATCGGTCGAGACAGTCTGAGAGGTAAGAGATTGTTTGTCTTGTCAGTCGATTCGCTGTCTTCTTCTGTCCTTTTAGGTGAGAAATTCAGTTCGTTTGCTTCATAGAAGATTCTCTTGCCATTTGTAATGTCGTTGGACGAGTAAACGCCATTTGACGAAACGACAGACACAAGAACACATTAGACGCTGATTCATTATATTATAAATCCCGCCATTTAATAAATAACAGACCGAATTATGATCATTTATTTGACGTAGGATTTCTATTGACACCAAAATATCCAATCACGCACACGTTGGTAATAATAAAGTATAAATAGCCTATTAATAAAAAGCAATAATACAAAATGAATAATGGAGTAAGTAATAATAATAACCAGTGGCGCTAATCCTTGTCCTTAATTAAGGACCAATTTGAAGTCCTTGTCCTCGTCCTTGGGGTCAGTCCTTGTCCTTGTGATTTAGTCATTGTGGGCCTTGTGCTTTCGGGTCAGTCCTTGTCAGAGGCGGATCTAGGGTATTCGGCGCCCGGGGACAAAGTCTAGGCCTACGTTGGCGCCCCTAACAATTGACAAGCAAAAAAGGTCCTCACATCGTTTTCGGCGCCCCTCAACTCTCTCTTCATATAGTGCTGATGAGCAAAAAAAGGTCCTCGCAAGTGTTTCTTCTACTTTATTGTGCATTTCACTTACCCAAATATCCTATTTTGGCGCCCCCTCACCTCGGCACCCGGGGACAT
The DNA here is from genome assembly GCA_018105865.1 of Metaphire vulgaris. NCBI lineage: Eukaryota > Metazoa > Annelida > Clitellata > Crassiclitellata > Megascolecidae > Metaphire > Metaphire vulgaris. The sequence goes on from CM030857.1 coordinate 334,805, forward strand.
GTGTACCCCCTGCCCTCCCCTAGATCCGCCTCTGGTCCTTGTTCTTGTCCTCGCCTTTGATGGACGAATCCTTGTTAACTCCCTGATTACAGTAATGAATGATACAAATGCGTTTTAAGTGGTTCAACGCTTCCTGTGTTTAAGCCACTGTAACTCATCTAACAGAAGTAATTCCGAATCTGTTTGTTTTATTCGCTTTGGTTGTCTTCGATTCTTCAAATGAAACATTTTCCAGAGAGAGTAAGTTGACGAGAAGACGGGGTGGGGTGTGGGTGGGGGTGGGGGTGAATTATCTGTTCTGATTCGTTGCTTCTCATTTATCTCAGACACTCTGAATAGAAGAGAGCAGCTGCTGCGATTGTCTGCTGCTGCCGCTGCTGTTGCTGCTGCTGCTGCTGCTGCTGTTTAAGGTGAAAGGAGTGATGGCCGGCAGCATGGCATCAGTTCCTCTGCAGATCCGATCAACTGGAATCGAGTTTCTCAACAGAATCAAGACAATGGCTCTCGACCTAAAGGCAAAGATTTCGTAAGCACAACAACACAGCGCTTTCACTCGCCCCTTCCCCCACCCCACCACACCCCAGCACCCCCACAAGTCTCCAGGTGTAGGCAGAACATTTCAAGGGGTACATTTCCAAGTCTGTTCGCACTTTGTTGGCCAAGAAGAAGAACTTAAAATCCTTTGAGTTGTTGGGCGATCATTTCCCTTTCAATGGACTTCTTCGTTTTTGCTCATCACTTACAATGCACTTATCTATAAATAGAATTTCCAAGGAGCAAGGGTACGACCTCTGGGTCGCCATGACAACGCCTATGTCATATTTAAATAAATGAAGGAATCACAGTGGCGTGTCCAAGGATTTATAGCAGAATCAAAACAATAAATTCAAGAATTCTAAGAATTAAGTCGTAATATTAATTAGTCAGTAATAGTGATTTTGATAACCATTAATAATATTATCATATTATGCTTAAGAACGACGAAATATGATCCATGCTAAAGAATGAAAGGAAGATGAAATGTGTCAGGGACTGTTCGAAGAAAAAATTTATCACTTCACTAAATTCAGAGAAAAATTTCTGGACATCTGCGCAAAAAATCAAGCAAAAAAGGTCGTCCGGAAAATTTATCACTGCACAAAGCACAGAAAAATTGCATTTTGCCACTGCAAATTTTAATTTTACCACTGCACATTTTGTGCATCACTGCACGTTAAAACGGGCCCTGAAATGTGTTACCTCGAGTTCTCTTTTTGGCTTTCAGTGGTGAGGAGTACATAAGCTTTGAGGAGGCGATTGCAATACTCCAGATGGAGCTGAGATTTCCACAGGACAGGGCCCTGCACTTCGTCAAACGCTTTGACCACAACGACGACGGAAGGCTTTCATCCGTCGAATTCAGTCAATTCAAGACGAAGATAGAGGAAACGTAAGCAGCCTATAGAGCGTGGTTATCATTCATCTCTAATAGGCCTATCCATAGAGACAGAGTCTGCAATGAATGGCTCTGATGGGACTGACTCTTCAGGTGCTGGTTTCTTGCCATTCAGCTGCTTTCTCAGTCCTGTTACTTAGAAACATTTCAGACACAGACTATTTTATGATTGAAACGCCATTTTCATTTACTGACATTAGCATACAATATCAGATCGCTTTAGTAAATGCACGTTGGCGAGACCTTATACTGTTGTTCACTGACGATGATAATAAACAGGTTCTCCCAATTGTAGTTGCCTTTCAGAATACAACTCTTTTCGATTGTTCAAATAACGATTCAATTCCCTTCACTTCTAAACGAACTTACAAAGCGACTGCCACTGCTGCTGCTGCCACTGCTGACTCTATAAGCGTAGGAACTGGCTCAGATGTGGCCGCTATTAGCAATAGAGAGAGAGAGAGAGAGAGAGAGAGAGACAGAGACAGAGACAGAGACAGAGACAGAGACAGAGAGACAGAGAGACAGAGAGACAGAGAGAGAGACGCAGCTGCAGCTGCAACAGCAACGGCTGTTCTCTTCTCTAATTGTCTCAGTCGACTGATGTTGGTTCTGTGACTGGAATTGCTTCTTTCGTTGCAGAAAGGTAAGAATTGTTCCGAAATTCAAAGAGTATGACCGTGAAGGGAAGGGATACATCACCCTGGAGGAGGCTTCCTATATTCTCCAGAATCCTCCTTTCGATTTTCCTGCGGGAAAAGTTGTCCATCTGCTCAAGAAGTTCGATAAAGACGGAAACGGGAAACTGGACATCGAAGAATTCTCTGACTTCTACGCCGAAGCAAAAGCCACGTAAGACCAACTGCTACTAGCAACAGCTAAACAACAGTTATTGCTAATTATTAGCTGGTGTTGTCACTAGCACAAAGAGTCTGCTAGAGTAACAACTGCTACGGCTGTTCCGCCTTTGTACTCGTACTGCTGACCAGATGCAAATGCAGGAATTCAGTTGGCGTGGGGGGAGGGGAGGGCGCTTTGTGTTTCATTCCCTATTCTGCTTTGTCCCCAGCCCATTCATTATGGAAGAATTATGGATGCTTCTGTTGAAATTATACAAACGGGAGAATGCGTGTCTTTGTAACTTCTAGGCTTTTTGACATATTACGAGAAACTGGCAAACACAATTTGGGGTGGTCTTGTATGGGGACAAGTGGCCCTTCGGATCTGCCCCTCACTGCTAATCTCTCTAATGCTTCACTGTCGTCTCGACTGCTAAGTAGCAATAGAACAATTCTTCTTCTTCTTCTTTCTTCTTCTTCTTCTTCTTCTTCTTCTTCTTCTTCTGTTTTGGCCATTACTATTTTTGCTTTTATGTGTGATTCACTTTTATCTTCACTGGTGAACCAGCTTCCCAGATATTTGAATGTCGCGACTTGTTTGATTTTCTCTCCATTTATGTTGATTTTGCAGTTGGGAATGTCTTTCTTCTTGGATATCACTAGGCAGAATGTTTTATTGATGTTTACTCTTAACCTTTCTTTTCGCTTTCTCTGCTTACTTGATTAAGCTGTTCCTGCAATAATGCTGCTGTGAATCCGCTATCAGCGCTGCATCATCTGCAAATCTTGTGCTATTGATGTCCTGTCCACCAACTCTGACTACTTCTAATTCCTCTTTGTTTTCCATGATTTCTTCTCCATGAGCATTGAAAAATTCAGGAGATAATCCACATTCCCTGTCTGGCAACTTTTACACTGTAGTATTTAAATCCATTTTCCAGTTGTTCCATTCATTCGAGTTGTTGCTTTCTAGTTCCAATATATTTCTGTAAATATTCTTAAATCTTTTCCGTTAATGGAGCAGCGGCAACAGCAGCTACAGTCTGCATCGTCATTTGTGCTGTCGTTGATGTCCCTCTGGCGTTGCTGTTGTTGGTTGCATGTTGTTAGCGTATAGGAATAAGGAGCTACTTCGGTGCTTCTTTTGAAAGCGCTATAGAAGTTAACGAGATTTTACTTACTTACTTGGTTGGCGGTTGTAGCAACGAAGAGATGACGCTTCGTTTTGCTCAGCTGGACAGAGATGGGAACGGAGTGCTGAGTCCAGAGGAAGTGGTCACCGTCATCCAAGAGATGATGGGCTACGACGAACAGATGGCCGTCTCCCTCATCCAGATGTTCGACAAAAATCAAGACGGTAGTCTTGACAAGACGGAATTCATGCAGCTCTGGTCCAACATGTTCGGCCGCTAGGGGGAGTGGCAGTAGTCGTGACATGACGCCGAGAGAGAGAGAGTCGTGTTCGGCTCAACAGGTGTTTTGGCGCTAAAGGCACGACACCCGAATACGCATGCGCAATGACGTCACAGCCCCGACGACCCCACCCCACCAGCCTCGGTGAGTGGGAGGGAGTTCGTCTCATGCGATGGTTTTCATCTCATCGGTGGTCATGACGTCATCTTTAAATTTCGTCTGCTTAATTAATTAGTGTTTCACGCCATTTATAAATGCTGGAAATTCAGAGGGAAAATGCCTCCGATAGAACCTCTCTCATTTCGGTAAAATACTTAAACAAAAACATTAATTTTTGTATTCAATTTTTGACTTCTTTAAAGCACTTATTTGCTTCGAAATGCACTCAGAAATAGTCAACAAGACACTCACTAAAGAGATGGAAACTGTATTTTCAAATCGCAGAAGTTATTCGAAATATTTATTCCGTTTTTTTGCTCAAAGTCAGCGACCTAAGAATTTACGAAATACGTTCAGTCATCGAGAGAGAGAGAGAGAGAGAGAGAGAGAGTGTGTGTGTGTTCGATTATTCTTTAGCAGCCTAGCAGGACTACAGTTTGCCAAGCATTCAGACCAACAGAAATTAATATTTATACAACAACAGCCAATAATTAGGTTATGCTCTTTCATGTACCACTGCTACTTCTAATAACATTTATAGTATTCTATTACTACTTCTAACAACAACAACAACAACAGCAGCAGCAACAACGACAACCACGCCAACAATATAACCAATACTGCTGTTATTGCTGTTGCTACTATTATATGTGAAAATAGTCTATGTAGACATTTTCAATAATGCGAGTCAATGGCAGGTGCTCTGAGTGGAGACAGCTGATTGGACCAGCGCATGGATTCAATTCGCTGTCTTTGTCTTTGGTTAAACTCGATGCAATTTAGATAATGCAATGCTAATGTTAAGTCAATTGAGATAATGCGATGCTAATGTTAAGTGAATGTTTTGCAGTTTTTTGTCGTCTGATGTGAAGGGATGTCTTTTAAAACTCGTCTCGTGGAACTCAATTGTAGAATTGAGATTTGTTTATCGGGAACTTGATTTGATTGACGAATCGAAGGCATTCGATTGGACAGTCCTCGATTGATGTACGTCTTTAGGGGCGGCTTAGTCCACCATACCCTTAACTGATTTTCGTATCGAGGGATCTAGAACTGGGAGGGGAGGAGAGGGGAGAGGCATCATCAAGACTGACAAGCACATTACGTCGCAGCATCGTTAGCAATTGATGACATTAGAGAGAGAGAGAAATCTTGAGCTCTGGTTCATAATTATATTAAAAGCCTTAGTTGGGATTTTTCGATTGGTCAAAAACTGCTGCATAGCTTCCTTATTGCCAATCATTCTTTACCAGCCATAAAATTTTCTAATCTCTTTTACATAAACGATCGATCACAGCCCGAATAGGGGGGTGGGGGGTGGGGGCGGCCTCCCCGTGCCCCTCGTGGCTAGGCTACAGCGTTTACTCCAGGTTATCTGTGTTTATTTTTGCCTTCAATTGGTTTTTAGAAATTCAAGCGCATTGATATTTAAATGTTGTGAGCTTAGAATGTGTCAGAGAAATCTTAAGAATAGAATTAAATGTCTTATGCATATTCTGTCTGAATTTATTTATGAAGGTCACTTTGACACAACAACCAAGACTAAACTGGAAACACACCCACACACATACATACACACCCCTACCCCCACCACCTTCCACACACACACGAATACAGAGGCGTAGAGAAGGGGGCAGGTGAAGGCATATGCCCCCGGGCGCCGAAGTGAGGGGGCGCCAAAATCGGGTTTTTGGGGTAAGTTAAACAGTCAAACAGGTAATAAATAAGAAGAAAGAAGTGCGGCGACCTTTTTGCTCGTCAGGAGTATAAGGAGAGGGGCGCCGTAGAGAGTTGAGGGGAGGGGAGGGGCGCCGAGAGAACGATGTGGTGACCTTTTTTTTGCTCGTCAGCAGAGTTGGGGGCGCCAACGGTACACGTTGCCCCCGGGCGCCGGATACTCTCGCTACGCCCCTGCACGAATATAGGCCTATATACTTCTATTTTTTAATGCCATCGTTGTCGTGAGACTTACGATTAAAAAGACAGAAAAAATATCCACTTGTATATACATTGTGAGGGCAACAGGATAATTATGCAACACTTTCAATTCATATAGCGCTTTGTGATGGCTGGGCATCTGCGGTCAGAAGGCAACATCAGGGTCAAAGTGGGGTCAAATTCGACCCAGCCACACTGCGGCGGTCACTCTGCGCAGACTGTTGCCGCTGTAGCTTCGAACGTCGTCTGCCGTTTTTGTCTTCGAGTGGTCGAACTGTAGGAGAGGCAGACGATGGAGTTTTTACGTCGTCTGCCACCTGTTACTTCTCAGCCTTTACACAAATTCTCTCAACAGGTTGATTGAATCCTCAAAGAAATAACACTTAGAAAGATATCACTAATGCTTACACAGAGACACTCAGTTGTTCAGTCGTTTCTCTGAAAACTTTACAACTGTCTGCGTCCTCTTAATATCTCTCTTCACTCTGTCTCTTTCTTTTTCTGCCTCTCTGTCTGTCTTGTCTGCCTCTTTCTCTCTTTGAGTTCTGAATTATTTTCAGCCTAGAAAATGTCTCCAGGCGTCTTCGCTTCTTCAGTTGAAGTGTTTATTTTAGCGTTGAGCGTCATCATCGCTTCAATCAGAAGTTCTTTTATCTTCGTTAGAATTCTTAGAGGATCGTGCGACTTCATTGTGATCGTCATTTCATTCGTCCGTCCATCCATCAATCGATCGATCCTAAATCCACCGAATCATTCAGAAACTCTTTTGGAAACGATTCCATCATCGGATGGACATTGAAAAACGCAGTTCTTCATGATTCAAGTGAAAAACTAACTACATTAATATTATAATTAACACCGCTACTAGTACCAAGCAGTGCTGGCTGAACTTACAAATAATGACGTCTGAGACTCATCCCACTAGATTAGAAACTGACGGAAGCTCGAACAGAGATCCTCCAATATATTCCCCAAATGTATCCCCCAAATATATCTTCGGCTTTGCTTCTTCTCTTTCTAAATCATCTGATGCCCAGAAACACAGAAACAGCAGAAAGAAGAAAGTCAATTAGGTTTTACTTACATGCAACTTAATTCTAAAAATAATGAATATTTATTCCCATATTACGATTAGATTTCAGTAATTGCCTAATGGGGGTTCGGATCATCAGATTGGTTGAGGCGACCGATTGCAATGGAGTGTTGAGTTCTTGCTTTTGAAGATCTCTCCATGTGAGTGTCGTGGCGTAACTCAGAGTGGTCGGTGTCCTGAGTCAAGTCGATAAAAAAGAGTATGAGGAGGAAAAAAAGGTCGTCGAGTCAATTTCTGTGCCCCATCTGGTCGGCGCCCGGGGCCACCGCCCCTCTCTGCACGATGCTGTCTGAGTGATTCGTTGTCCTCCGTTTGACGACCTTCAAACGCAGATCGGCATTTTGAGTTTAAAATTACAATTCAAATCGATCATTTAGACATCGCAAGGAGAGAGAGAGAGAGAGAGAGAGAGAGAGAGAGAGAGAGAGAGAGAGAGAGAGAGAGAGAGAGAGCTCATCTGACGCAAATCGATTTAGAGGAGGAGGAGGAAGTTGAAGAAGAAGAAGAAGAGGAGGAGACACTAGAAGCAATAGAAAAAAAGACCAGAATGCAAGTGGAGAACTCAAATAGGTCGTTAGATGATATAATTAACCAGAGGCCAGATGAAGTGTCTGCCAGAGAAAGCACGCATTTCGGAGTCAGGTCGTTACTTGAAAACGAACAAATAGACGCCTATACAGAGTGACGGACGCTCAGAAAGACAGTGACATCGTCACCAACGCCCTCAGAACTTTCGTGATTTCTTCGTCTCGTTGTCATGACGACGCTCTAAAGCAGCGGTTCTCAACCTGTGGGTCGCGACCCCCAAGGGGGTCGAATGACGATTTGCCAGGGGTCGCCCGAGACCATCAGAAATATGGGGTTGTCTCTTGTCTTGTTGTTGTACAAAATTTCCTCAGTGGTAGTTACGACGTACTAGTTGTTTTACTATAATTGTCATTCGAGAAGACAATTAAATATGGAGACAATTAAAGAATAACGATTTCGAACATTTTGATTGTCGTAGCATTATTATTTTTGGCAGCTTACATTGTGAGCGAAAATAATTTTACCGTTTGGGGGTCGCCACATAATGGGGAATTGAATTAAAAGGGTCGCGGCACTATAAAGGTTGAGAACCGCTGCTCTAAAGCAACGCTGTTTGCTAATCAAAGGCATCACAAGACGACGACGTTTGACCAGCAAAATATCAGCAAAATATCAGCAAAATATCAGCAAAATATCAGCAAAATATCAGCAAAATATCAGCAAAATATCAGCAAAATATCAGCAAAATATCAGCAAAATATCAGCAAAATATCAGCAAAATATCAGCAAAATATCAGCAAAATATCAGCAAAATATCAGCAAAATATCAGCAGAATCAAAGCGATTTCTGTCATTTTACGCTTTTTCGCCGAAGCAAATAATTTCAAGAGCTGCAGCTGGATATTTTCTTCGGCTTCTATAGCGCACTGAATTCAGTGATATGTTTAAAGCACTGTCGTCGACGGCACAAGACAGTCGTTTCCACTGTAGGCAATAGTCACGTGACTATCGGCGACGACCTTGACCCTCTTCTCGCCTACACGGACGGCCAAGCGCCCTCCCTTCCTCCCTCCCTCCCTCCGCAGTCGGAGGAGAGGCGCTTCAATAAGGACGACGACCGATGTCACGTCTCACTCGAAGCTTCCGATCTGAACTGGTTACGAAGTGGCCGCCGATCCATCGATAGGTGGCGCCATCGATCACTGTCTTCGATCTGTCTGTTGGCTGTTTCACTCCAACACGAAGAAGAAGAAGAAGAAGAAGAAGAAGAAATCGTAAATTGATATTCAAAGCGAAGAAGCGTTCTTCTCAGCCGCACTCTTCACTTCAAAAACACACACAGACACACACACACACAAACACACACACACACACACTCTCTCTCTTTCTCCAAACTCAGAACAACGGACTCTTCAACATCACAGCAGAAGTGTTGGGTGAAGGTCACTCAGCTGCCTATGGTCAGGACCATCAACCCCACCCCTCCACTTCCCAAGAAGAGGAGAGAAAGAGTGCCCAAGTTCAAAATGTAAGACAATTTACGTAACTTTTTTCTATTGGTAGCGGCAAACATTTTCTCAGGAATCTGCATACAGAGGGAGGGGTTATCCATAATTGCAGGTTTGTCAATGTCCAGTGTCCATCTAGACTCATTTGACCCAGGGGAATAGAATTTGGCGAGGGTAGGCGGCTGGTTGAGGGTTCGATGGTTGGGGGCCCTCGGAAAAAAAGGTGCATAAAAGTCAAAAAGTAAAGGAGCAGACTGCTAAATGTTACCGTAACAGCATCAAACATAGAATTGCGATGAAAAAAAGTCAGGGCTGCCGAGAGAAATTCCGGGCCCCAGAACAAAAAAAATTGCGGACCATTAAGAAAAATTTATCAAGTCTCAGAAAAACCTGACAAGCAAAAAAATGTTATCAACTCTCCAAAAACAGCCTGACAAGCAAAAAACGTTGTCAATTCTCAAAAAACACCCTGACAAGCAAAAAAACCTTAAAGGTTTTGTCACTGGATCTGGGCCCCTGAAAACTCCATGAGCCCCGGTACAATGTACCGGCTGCACCCCCTCTCCTCAGGCCTGGAAAAAATCAAGAAGAGATGCCATAGAATATAGATAAGAAGGAAAGACAGTGCACTGCACGGCCCCACAGAAGAATCGAAATTCTAGAACGTCCAAAGATAATCACGACAACGAATGGCGAATACCAAAACTACCACATGCAGTAGGATGACGTTGACCATGACTACACATGTGAGTCAGTCTGAAAATGGATGACATTTTGGAATTTTAAATGACTAGTTTTAACAGCAGTCTGTTGTGGTGATAACCAACACCACCCCTGGGAAGTGGTGTAAGGGCATGGGGGCGTCTGTCACAAACCGGGGGCGTAATTCCGTGCTGGGGGTGTAAAAAAATCCGTGGGTAGCGGCGGTGTAGCTACACTCAGTGGCGTAGCCAGAGCATATTGACGACCATTTTTAGACATTTATTTTCATTTGAGAAAATAAAGTAAAACTTCAAGACAAATAATACTCGAAGACTTTGGATCAACATAACGTAATTGCTTTTATGCTTTTATTATGTCGTAGGCGACGGTTAATGTATTATGTCCTAATGACTTTATCACACATACAGACGCACAAACATAGAAAGAGACTGACAGAGAGAGAGAGAGAAAGAGAGAGAGAGAGAGAGAGAAAGAGAGAGAGAGAGAGAGAGAGGGAAAGAGGGAGGGAGGGAGGGAGGGAGGGAGGGAGGGAAAGAGTGAGGAGGAGAGAGAGAATACTTAGTATTCTTGGTCGATCGATGAAATTTAAGTGTTTCTAAAATTTCTTGCGTCTCTTCTTCTAAACAATTTACAACAATTGAGAGCGAAGAGCGTCGAGTGACTCTCGTCAAGCGAAGTGTCTAACGTCGTCATTCAGTCATTCGAATAAAAGCCGTTGTCATTCTCCGTCACTCGCAGATCCATTCTCGTAATCATTAAGACTCGATAGTAGTAAGTAAGATCATCGTCGTCGACTTTAAGGCCATCAGTCTTTGTATCAGTTGAGGGATGAAGATGCTGGTGGCGCTGGTGGCGCTGGTGGCAGTCGCTGCAGCGCAGGTGGACGAGACCGTTCAACCGGGAGCCACTGGATCGGATGTGGTCGAAACAGTCTGCAACAACATCGAAGCGAAATGCATCTTTCCCGAAGACAAACTCTTCACCAGAAGACTCGCTTACGTCGAATCACAAGATGGTCACAAGCAGGACACTTTCAGAACCGATTACTACGGAGGCATCTGGCAGGTATAAGACCATGCTGCTTAGTAAGCACCTGGCAGGTATATAGGGTTACCAGATCAGTTGGAAAGAATTTAAGGACACACAAAACACATTGGCTTGTCAGACTTTTCAGGACGTTAAAGAAGCACAAACAACTAGTGGTGACGATTTTCTTTGCTTGTCGGACATTTTTAGGACGTAAAGAATGCAAAAAAGGCATAAAGCACTAATGATGACCAGTTTTAGCAATCAATATCAACCAATACAAAAATCATTCTAATCTAGAGTAATGTCCGAAATCGGTAGTCACTATATTTTTTAATGAAATTTAATGACATTTTGTGTCCTTATTAAGGACAGACGCCCGTAAGGACGGGGCAACGGAATTTAAGGACTGTCCTTATCATTTAAGGACGTCTGGTAACCCTACAGGTATAAGACCACGCTGATTAGTAAGCACCTGGCAGGTGCATGCGCGCTTCAAAAATACGGAACATCGATAGAGATCGAGAGTTAAATATGCATGAGAATTTGATTTCCAACTGAAAAGTCCTAATCATCGGAGTACAGACACGTAATGGTTGATTTTCCATTTGCCTTCAGGTGGACAGAGAGATGTTCGACGTCACCCAGAGTCTGTCGGCTGAATCGGTGCTTAAGGGATACTTCGATGACATCGACACGGCCTTTGGAATTGCCTGGTCAGGCGTCACCTGGAATGACCTCACCAAACCCCTCCATTCGGCGCTTGCAGCCAGACTCTACCTGGCCTACGGAAGTCGTAATGACCAGAGTGGCATGCCGCGTGACATCCCGGGGCAGGCTAACTACTGGCAGAGGTTCTACAGGCCGAGTGGCGACACGCAGTACTTCATCGACAGTGCCACTCAACTGGAACAAGGTGACGGACAACTTATTCTGATCTCTATTCTACGCTTTTCTAGAAATGAGAGAAAGAACACAAAATATCAGTGGACAAAATGTAGCCCTAACCTTAACCCGTGACATTTTGTCTGTGACATTTTGTCACCATGACATTTTGTCCGCGGACATTTTGTCCGGTCACGCTTCTATGTCGCTTTGCTTAAGTAAAAACAGAATCTGACTGTCGAAAGACAGATCGAGTGGTGAGAGCTAGGAGCTAGAATCCGTTGAACCGGTTTCAATTGAACTGTCCTTGGCATACACGAAGCAGCAGAGAGGAGTCTCCTGATTTCTAATGATGTGAAAAATACAATGAAGCAAATTGTCAGTTTACGAATCGCAGAAATCAGGTCCACGATTTAAGCAGCTCATTTAATTAAAAGACCTGAATTGACTTGGTTCAGTTAAAAAGTGAAAAAGACGATGAGAGAAAAACAGAGGAAAAGAGAGAAACTCTGTGCAGAGAAATGTTACTGTCAAAAGAAGCAAGCGGAGGGAGGAAAAAAGGGAGGGGAGGTACACACACACCAAATAAAGAACGCATTATTCTTTGTGAATCTCATTTCCAATCAGTTTCCGCCATGTTTTTCTATTTTCAGGCTGCACCAGTTCGCTCGGTCCAGACATCGTCATAGTACTCGATGGATCCGGAAGCATTACGAAGCCAAACTTCGATCTCATCAAGTCATTCGTCGTCGACGTCGTTGGGTCCTTTGACATAGGAAAGGCTTCGAACCAGGCCCAGGTGGCAGTTATCAAGTACAGCACCGAAGTCAGAAGGGAATTCGACCTCAACACCTACACGAACAAGTCCCAGGTGATAAACGCCGTCAAGAAGATCGTCTACGAGGGAGGAGGTACGAACACTCACCTGGCCCTCGACGAGATGACCAACAGGGCATTCACGACCACCAACGGCGCCCGTCCCGTCTCACAGGGACACCCGAGGGTCGGCATCGTAGTCACCGACGGGAAGTCGAACGACCCGCCGAAGACGATTGCAGCGGCGCTGAGGGCCCACAACGCCGCCCTGACCGTCTTCGCCGTCGGAGTGGGATCGAGCATCGATATCACCGAACTGCAGGTGATCGCCAGTGACCCCACCTGCACTCACCTGATGCTGTTGGCCAATTTCACGGAATTCGACAGTCTCAAATACGCCATCGAAAAGAAAACGTGCGAAGGTTTGCATCTCGTCTATTAGTGATCTCTTTGCACTCGGTGTATTAATCTTCAGCCTCTCTTTTAATAAGGTTTCCGCACATGGAGGAGTAATGGCCATCTATCTATTGCGGTTTGGTGAATGGAATTAAGAAATATCAACAGACATTTCGCATTTGATTTTTCGAAAGAAATGCGGAAATCGCAGGCCAACATTTTCGACGACCATTATTGCTAGCGTTCATTAAGTAGGATTTAGAGAAGAAATAAGACGAAAAGAAGTAGGAAGAGGAAAAGTGGGGATGATGAGAAGAAGGAGGTTGATGAAAAGGAGGAGATGTAGGATTAGGAGGTTAGCAACCTCACTACTCACGCCCCATGGAATTCTATAGAGGAGATAGAATCTGAGCGTTGAATGGTTTGCTGTTTGTAGCTCCTATCGTTATAAGTCCTGAGCAGAATCACACAATCACTCAGCTGCCAGGTGGCGGTGATCAGAACTGCAAGATCGAAGTTCCATCACCTGGAATCAACATCGAGGTACCTCAATTCACCTGTTTCACCTGACTGATTAGCACAGATCAGTCTGTGTTGCTTCAGTGCAAAAGTCAGACGACATGAGATGAATTTTTTGAAAATTAGTCTATTTCTCAACTTCTGTAAAATTTCGAGTTCTATGATGATGATGACGATGATGATGATGATGATGATGATGTTTTCACTTGAAAGACAACCCATGATCTCTCAATGTGCCTAGGTGACGAGTGAAGGTGGAAAAGTGACATTCTACGTGGCTAACTCGCCCTACCCCAGCTCATCCTATTACGAACTGAAGATCGAGTCGAGTCCTGGTCTTCCGGGGTTCATCTACGTGGTGAAACCTCCGACGCAGGACGAGCGAGGAGTCATCTTCTGTAACATCGAAGGAGACGAAAGAAACAGAACGAATTCAACGATCGACTGCTCCCCCGGACCAGAAAGTCAGTGGCACTCACGAGGACCGGGGATCCACCCCCCCATTCGGCTGGGATCAGGCGTGGCGTTTGCGCGTAAACGATTAGAAATTTCCCCAGATGTGGGTGGAGGGGGAAGGGTAGGGTGATTGTCAACAGAATCCATATACAAGGTTGTTGCATCGCAGCTTTTGACACACTCGGTAAAAAAATCAAAAAGTCTTTAAAATATGCAGAAAAGATCTCCGCCTAATTCTAACATTACTCAAAATTTCTGCAGCTGGGGATTCATTCCAGACCCCATTGAGGGAACTCACCTTGCTACTACTACTACTACTACTACTACTACTACTACTACTACTACTACTACTACTACTACTACTACTACTACTACTACTACTACTACTACTACTACTACTACTATCACCACCACCACCACCACCACCACCACCACCACCCACCACCACCACCACCACCACCACCACCACTACTACTACTACTACTACTACTACAACTACTACTACTACTACCACTACCACTACTACTGCTGCTGCTGCTGCTGCTGCTACTACTACTACTACTACTACTACTACTACTACTACTATTATTACTACTACTACTACTACTACTACTACTACTACTTCTACTACTACTACAACTACTACTACTGCTGCTGCTAGTAAGGTTGCAGTCGTAAAAGTGTTTCTAATCACTTAGTTGTTGTTGAGTTGATCTTCGCCACAGTTTCTGCGTTGAACTGGAGTGTGTTGTGCAGTCGACGATTTATGGCAGTTAAGCGTCATGAGATGGATCTCCGTTGCTTCGTGGGGACATGGGGAGGGAGGGGGTCTCTCTAGGGGGCTCTTTCATTCGAGGCGTCGTCTCAGTCGAGTTTTCTCGGATTTAGGGTCATTGCAAAATGTCTCAACAGATTAGCAATTTTAATTTGGCAATTTCAAGGAGCGGCAAAGAGACAGACAGACAAACAGACAGGCTAACTGACAGAGAGGCAGATGGACAGACACGCGCTGATTATTAGTTTGTTTTAGATATTAATATAAATTTTACGACTCATCCAAAGACCTAGAATTCCACTTGACTGCTTAGTAGACAGCTAAGTACACCTAATAGTAAGCAATAAATAAGTGAGCGTAGGCTTAGTATGCGCCTAGTATGCGAAACAAGACAAGCAAAGTGCTCAGTGAATATAGTGACGTCTCATATCACGAGACGCAGATTCGAATCAGGAGGACGAAAAGGACAATTGTGAGTCGTGACAAAGTGATAATCATTAAACTTTATAAGTCATTAGTAAGGCCTCATCTAGAATACTGTATTCAGGCTTGGAATCCATTCTTGAAAAAAGATATAGAACTTTTAGAAAAAGTGCAAAGACGAGCAACGAAGATGGTCAATGGGTGCCATAATTTAAGCTACGAAAAAAGACTTCAATATTGTGGACTGACAACATTAGAAAGGAGAAGAGAGAGAGATGAAATTTGATAGAAACATACAAAATAATGACTGGGAAAGTAGATGTGCCATATGATCGATTCTTTACATTGGCACACTATAGCAGCACAAGAGGCCACAAGTGCAAATTGTTTAAGCAGAGGGTTGGTCCAAGAAAGAAAAAACTTTTTTAGTGCAAGGGTTGTGGACAAATGGAACAGTTTGGACGAGGTGGAAGTGACAGTTGAAACAGTAAACGGATTCAAAGGCTATCTCGGAAAACTAGGTTATTGAATGCAGATGGTTACATCAGTGGTTTTCACACAGGCTTACTTAGCCTCCTAAACCACTTAAAATCACATTATTATTATTATTATTATTATTATTATTATTATTATTATTATTATTATTATTATTATTATTATTATTATTATTATTATTATTATTATGGGAGACATTTACTAGGATTTTCTAAACACGAAATTATCTTGAGGATTTTGAGTTTAAAGATGTCAGAATGGCGCTATAGTAGAAGTTGCATATAAGTTTAACTTAGGGTAGAACCTTTGTACGAAAGAGTTCTTTAGTAGTAGTAGTAGTAGTAGTAGTAGTAGTAGTAGTAGTAGTAGTAGTAGTAATAATAATAATAATAATAATAATAGTAGTAGTAGTAGTAGTAGTAGTAGTAGTAGTAGTAGTAGTAGTAGTAGTAGTAGTAGTAGTAGTAGTAATAGTAATAATAATAATATCGCAGCATTGTGACGTGCATTGTACAAGGGCAATGAGTCAATGACGTCCCCGTGACGAACTTCACGAATAAAGTTACGAGCGCGTTGCCAAGGAGACGGGGCCTTGAGAGAGAGCACCTGTTGATCACGTGACGACGCATCATTGTCGCTGTGTGTTGGAGCAGTTCTTGACAGCGACGAGTGTTTGTCGAAGACTCTAAACGCGTTGGAGCGCGTCTAAAACGCGTCTGCGTCTCTCTCGTTAAATACGCGACCGACTCTGTCGACGTTAAGCAGACGACGAGGGGAGGGAGGGAGGGAGGGAGGGGGCAGCGAATGGGGTCCATAGTGGCTCTGGTCGGTCTATCTCTGCAGCGCCTGCGTCGTTCGCTTAGTAATTAAGCGATCATCTCTGTCTCACTAAGAGACCTAATTACGCTTTCAAAATAGTAAAACAGACAGAAGAACAGTAACAAGAACAACAACCCACTCCCTCCCCCGCCCCCCATTAAGTGTCCTGCATTTCGGCATTAAGCTGAGGCGGAGGGTGGGGTGAGGAGGGAGTCAGAGAAAGAGACGAAAGCAGGACCTCTTCTTCCTCTCTGATCCGCAGTGAAAACGCTTAAACAGCCTGCAATGGTCATTTGCTTCCAAATGCAATTAACTCCAAAGATAAGGATTAAGTCACGCGCTGCATACGATGACCTTCGCCCTCATGATGGTCTCCGTTGTCTGTTGTTGCACGTTGTTCAGTTGCTTCTTTGTTGCACTGCCGTTGTCTCGTCGCTGTCCTCCAGATGAGGAGAAGCGATTCGAGTTCTGTTAAAATAGATTTTCCATTTATTCGCTTTTAACAGGAACAACAACGACACGTCATCCAGAACCTACCCCGGAACACACCCCGGAACCCACCCCGGAACCCCCCACCCCACAGCCAGTCGATCCGTGCGACGGATACATCTGCGAACACGGACACTGCGAAGGTCTCACCGGAAGTCCTGTATGTCAGTGTGATCCAGGATACGCCGGAACATTCTGCGAAACAGGTAACTAACTATACGCTCGGATAGAGAGAACGGAAGTATCCGCGGACGAATAATGTCTCTTCCGTCTGCGATTGACGAGAATCGCACGGATCTCTGCGTCTAAGTTAAGTGGCGAGAGATTCTTCTGCGGATACTGACTCATCACGTGAACTGTTTTCTCTCACTTAGAAACACTTATATATATATATATATATATATATATATATATATATATATATATATATATTCAATATATATACATGTATACATATATACATATATGTATATATATATATATATTCATGTTAGGCATTGATGTTTGTCATAGAGAAATTTCTGGTAATTTCAGAGGTGGACGAATGTGCTTCTAATCCGTGTGGAGTCGGGCAGTGCATTGACAAATTCAATGGTTACGACTGCCACTGCGACCCAGGATTCACCGGGCCCACCTGCAGCGAACGTAAGCAAACACACGTCATCAGCATCAGCATCATCGTCGTCGTCGTCGTCGTCGTTATCACTCCATCGCAGTCGTCGTTATAGTCACCAGTTTCATTTCTTTATTTTATAATTGCGCGATAGTTTTCGGCGCTCGTTTTCCCATTAAAACCCAATTTCTGTGAGTGATTCTGACGACACCTGTTTCTTGTCTTATATTCGATCTGATGACACCTGTTTCTGCGTCTATAGAGCTTCATAGTTAAAAAGATTCTAGTTTTCTAACTTTAAACTCAGCGCTGTAAAAATAAAACTTCAGAATTAGAATTTCTAAACTATGAACGAATGCTGCGCGAATTCACTTTCTGCTAATAACGAGAGAGAGAGAGAGAGAGAGAGAGAGAGAGAGAGAGAGAGAGAGAGAGAGAGAGAGATACAGTTGATATACTATCATCAACCGTGTGTTTTTTATTTCAGCGATCAGTGACTGTGCTTCGAACCCTTGTCTGCACGGAGAATGCAAGCCACTGCACAACAGATACGAATGCTGTTGTTTCCCAGGCTGGACGGGACAACACTGCGAAAACGGTGACGTCTTACGATTAAGGGAGCTCTTCACATCGCAACTTACACAATAACTAACGGCGCTACAAAAAACAACTGAATTTCACAATGTCATGTCGATTAATAACGAAATTAGCCATTATTTCAGCAGACTGTCTCTATTCTTGTTTAATACAGAGAACTTAATACAGAAAACGCCCAACAAAGACTTCTGTTATGGCATCAGTTAGCTTATTACTAAACAGATACCCTAGAAAGAGGGTTACGTAATTACGTAATTTCTATCGACAGAGTCGAATCTTTTTTTATCAAAGTGCAGTGGGAGTGACGACTGATTTATTCTGACGATTATTGTAGAAATCAACGAATGCTCGTCTAATCCATGTGTACACGGAGACTGTCTTGACCTGGAGAACAAATACGAATGCAAATGTCCACCTGGATACACAGGACAGCACTGCGAAATAGGTGAGACCCCCCACCACCACCACCCCACCACCAGCCATTACAGGAGCTCCCAGAACGAGACGCTGCAGATGAACTGAAACACGACGCACTTACTTACTTACTTAGAAATGATCTCTCGTAAACAGAATTTCTTCATTCTCTACTTATGCAGGTAATTAATTGATTGAAAAAGCGAAAGTTGATTGAAATGTTGTGTTCTTGCGTTCATTTGATTGGGTTTTCCGTTGAAGATATCGACGAATGCGAATCGAACCCTTGCGTGAACGGAGACTGCACTGACCTCATCAACGGCTACCGATGCAACTGCCTACCTGGATGGACAGGACACGACTGTGCGATAGGTAAGCAAATACAACACACCGCCATGCATAGGCCTACAGGTGGTAAGTAATCGAAGTACCTGTATTAAAGGTCGTAACAGCCGACGCATTCTCTGCGCAGTCACTTTCGATGACGTCAAGATACGTGTTAAGTTCTGACGCACTTGAGTGCTGCCGTGATGATGATGATGATGATGATGATGATGATGATGAGCTCTATTCGTCGTTCGTCTGTAGACATTGACGAGTGTCATTCGAACCCTTGCGTGAACGGTGAGTGTCAGAATGGACCGAACCGCTTCGACTGCGTCTGTCATCCTGGATGGACCGGAACCAACTGCGAAACAGGTGGGCGAAGTCTTTGGCATCAATCGACGCCGCCGCCGCCGCCGCCGCCGCCGCCGCCGCCGCCGCCGACGACGACGCTTATTAGCATAGCACATATCACTCTACTTATTAGCATAGCGCATCACTTTACTTATTAGCATAGCTAACGTATTGACAATTCAGAGCATCAGAGTGGAGGCTAGTATTTTTACTAGCATTTCGGTGTAAACCATTAACACGTATACTGTATTTTAAAAGGTAATTGTATTAGGAATTTGAACATGAATCAAAATTATCCAAATGTATTGTAGACGGTTTATTTTGAGTTTTTTTCTGAAAAGCTGTGAATTTCTCTGTTCAAAGACATCGACGAATGTGACTCTGGTCCTTGTGCCCACGGAACCTGTGTAGACGAGGTTAACGGCTACACCTGCAATTGTCCACCTGGATGGACAGGTACACTCTGTGACTCAGGTAAGAACAAACGACATCCTGTATTTGCTTCGCTACAGAATAGTATGCAATTTGAAATGATTACAGCAATCGAATATCGTTGCATTGCTGTTCTTAGAATTAAGAACAGAAGTTCTGCTGGTTTTTTTCAGTTGAGCGGTTTGGCATTTCGATATAACGCTTTTTGGTCGCAGTGCCTTTCTCTATTAACTCCTTAACTGGGGATCCCGGATATATCCGTCCATTTTACATTGAGTTACAGTTAAATACACGGTTAAGGGGTTAATCGAATGCAATACGAAATGGCGTCTGTATTTGTGGCGTTGTTGATTCAGACATTGACGAATGCCATTCGCAACCCTGTCTTCACGGAACCTGCATCGATGGACCGAACAAGTGGACTTGCAATTGCGAAGACGGATACACGGGAGAAAGCTGCGAGACAGGTGCGCCCTCTGTTCCTACGCCTCCTCCTCCTCCTTCTCCTCCTTCATCGACTGCGTTAGACTCTCATCAGCACCCACCTGTTGTACCTTTGCATTCGAGTCTAGTCTCTGTTGAGATCTTCTGAGATCTTTTCCGTGCACTCAAGAGGTTGCTTTGCGTTTGTAGACATCGACGAATGTGCTTCGAATCCGTGTGTATTCGGCAGCTGTACGGACAAGGTGAACAGCTACGTATGTACCTGCTCACCTGGCTACACTGGATCCAACTGCGAGACAGGTAAGTGTTTTCTAAGATCAGCGTCATTTTAAAGCGGAAGTTAACCAAAAGAACGGAGTATAGTGCTGTTAATGTAAATTCTCACCCAATGTTCCTTTTCCTCCTCTGTTTTTTCGTCTATAGAAGTGAACGAATGTGACTCGAATCCTTGTCAAGAGGGCACCTGCGACGACCGCGTCAATGGATTCGAATGCAGGTGCACTCCCGGATGGACAGGAATTCTCTGCGACACAGGTAACTGAGTGCCAATCAAAGACCGATTCCTTTCATTTCAGTTGCACTCTTTAATAAGAGATTCTCTTGTGATCTTAACTTCTTAACTTTGTTCGTCTTTGGCCAATTGGCGGAGATCGTCTGCGAACGAATTGGGGGGAAGAGGGCGGAGGAGGAGGAGGAGGAGGATGAGTTGCTAGGCGCTTCACTCACTGTCGTATGCGTTTATTTTGAATGTCTTAGGAATCGACGAATGCCAGTCTCGGCCCTGTGTTCACGGAGAATGCAAGGACCAAGTGAACGGATACAACTGCGTCTGTCAACCGGGATTCACCGGACCCAACTGCGAAACAGGCAATCACTCTCTAACCAATAATAACAGTCGACAATATTAGATATTCACCTGGGGGAAAACCTGGCATCATGCAATCACGTGATTTGAATTTGCATCTGCTGTTATGTCTACATGCAGCTAGATAGATCGATCGCAATCAATGCGTTAGTGACCTTGAATAGGCTATTTGAAGGTCAAAGTGTCACGTGATTCGTTATGCTTCCGGTGTCGTCGTGTGTGGACTTCTAAACTGCGCCTCGGAGCGAATAGTGTTTCCGGTGCATGAAATAAAAACACTGGCTCATAGCCTATCAGTGATAAGAGACTGCGTAACCAGATAACTAACTTAATATTAAGAATCTATAAACTCACATCGCGAAATAAGTCAAACACGGGTTTAAGTAGCCTACCATATCGCCAGAATTCGTAATACGAGAAACACAAAAGTTTCAGTATATCGTCCCAAAAGCAATGGCTGATCTCAGTTGATGCCACCTGTGAATGTCAGATGGCAGGCCGTAATTAGGTCAAAGGCCAAATAAAGGCAGGCCGTAATTAGGTCAAAGGCCAGACCAAGCACCTATAGCTTCTCGGCCGGCGTAGCGTCCTATAATATATTCGCTGTTTTTGGGTGAAATAGGAACTGGTTGATTGTTGTAGATATCGACGAATGTGCTTCTGGACCTTGTTTGCACGGACTGTGCATCGATCGAGTGGACTCCTACGTCTGCGAATGCGCTCCTGGCTACACGGGGACCAACTGCGAAACAGGTACTCGCCATGCATGCAATAGACGCAGCTGCAGAAGCTGCATTCGCCGTCTCCGTTGGCATCTTCAGCCTTAGATCAAAACGATCTCCAGATGGTGCTGAGGTAGACCAGAGCCGAAGAGGGAAGAGAACTGCCATCTCCACTTAGAAGAACAAAGTGCACGAGAGACCGACGATTGGGTCACACAGCCACCGAACGAACACTGTCCAATAAGAGTGTCTGAGATCTCGTCAAGACGTTCACTGTTCATAAATATCGTTCACTGTGGTCGTGTTGTTCATAGACTTTGTTCACTGTGTGTTCGTGTTGTTCATAGACATTGTTCACTGTGGTCGTGTTGTTCATAGACTTTGTTCACTGTGTTCGTGTTGTTCATAGACATTGTTCACTGTGTTCGTGTTGTTCATAGACATTGTTCACTGTGTTCGTGTTGTTCATAGACATTGTTCACTGTGTTCGTGTTGTTCATAGACTTTGTTCACTGTGTTCGTGTTGTTCATAGACATTGTTCACTGTGTTCGTGTTGTTCATAGACTTTGTTCACTGTGTTCGTGTTGTTCATAGACATTGTTCACTGTGTTCGTAGACATTGACGAGTGTCAGCCCACTCCTTGTATTCACGGTTCGTGTACGGACGGAGTCAACAGCTACACCTGCAACTGCGACCCAGGATACACCGGAGCTAACTGCGAAACAGGTTAGAAACCCTACCTGGATAGTGTTACCAGACGTCCGACAAGAGTAGGACTTGTCCTCTTTTTCATACCTCTTGTCCTCCGTCCGGCAGCCATTGGCCTTCCCGGCCTTCTGCTTTCATCGTCCATTGAATTAAACTACAGTCTATTTTTTTGAAAGCGCAATCGCACAATTGTCATCTCTTTGCACTTTTAATCGTGAATTTGTTGTTGTCAAATGTTCTTCTTGTTATGCCAGTTATTATTCCGCAGCAACACGCTAGATGGCCGAGTCTACTTTCCAGCATTAGAAGCCACTGGCGATGTCCAAGAATGCGGACAACAGTTTTCCCAAACGTTAATTTCGGGTTTTTTCAGTGCTTAAAGTCTGTTTGAGACAATTTACCATTTGTCTCATTTGGTTTATTTTCTTTGTCTTCCTTTTCTGCCTTTCGTGTCTTCCCTTGGATATTAAAGTGTCTGGCGGTAACCCTATCCTAGGCTCAGTTCTAAATCTGCATACTGTGAATAGACAGTACTCGTAGACTGAGTTGCATCGTACCTACACCAGCGTACTTGCTAATAAGTATGCCTACGTAAGAGTCTTCGTCTTATCGAGCAGCTGGCATTGAGTGAATGTGATATTTTGAAGATATCGACGAATGTTCGTCCAGTCCCTGTGTCCACGGAACGTGTAATGATGACGTCAACAGGTATCACTGCATCTGTGAAGAAGGATACGCAGGACCCAACTGCGAGACAGGTGAGAAAGTCACCTGAATGACAGATCACAACGTCTCTTTGAAACTCCAGTAGTTGTAGCACGATAATATTATAAACTAGCTGTTTGCCCGTCAAAAATGACGGGGAGCTTGGCTGTTTTTCTACCCGATTTTTTGCAAATGTTCTAACATTTTGTCCAATGACTTGTTCTTAACCGGATCATGGCTTGAGCAGTTTGATGTTTGGACGAATATGACGGTGGAATAATCGATTCTCTCAATTATTTCGGTCAATAATATCCGGTTTGTGTGGAGTAGTATGGGGAGTGGAAGGAGGAAGGGGAGGCGGAGAAGAGGAGGGAATGGAGATAGGAATGGGAAGGGACTGGAAAGGAAGAGTGGAAGAGGGAGATAGAGAAATGAGAGAGCAGTGTGTAGGACATAGAGAATGAAGGAGAGGTGGAAGGGGCGCATCTTCCCAATATAGCAGACGCTGGTTTTAATTAAGAGTTTTATCATGCTAATGCTATGACATACGACTGGCGATGTAGGCTAGTCTCACAGAATTCTAAGATAAACTGACCAAAGACCAAATGAATAAATGAGCAACTGAACAAACGACAAAATGACCAAATGACAAAATGACCAAATGACTAAATGACTAAATCGCTAAATGGCTAAACCACTAAATGACTAAATCGCTAAATGACTAAATCACTAAATGACTAAGCCACTAGATCGCTAAATGGCTAAATGACTAAATTAAATCATTGAATGACTAATTGACGAATGCGTGTAACTGAATGATGTGACCGTGTACATCTGTTTGTTCTAAACAGACGTTGACGAATGTGCTTCGAGTCCCTGTGAACACGGGGTCTGCGAGGACGGAGTCAACGGCTACACTTGCAAATGCGACGTCGGTTACATTGGAACGCACTGCGACTGCGGTAAGTCATCAGACACACACACACACACACACACACACACACACAACATCAGAGACCTCTTCGATTATATCATCACCATCTGCAGATGAAGGCAAAAAGGATTCTGGATAATTACTGAAGTGATCGTTGTTGTTGTTGTTGTCAGTTGAGGACAACTGTGCTCCTAATCCTTGTCGAAACGGAATCTGCGTGAATGAAATCGGAGGATACATCTGCACGTGCAACCACGGATACACAGGACGAAACTGCGAAACAAGTAAGCGCCAGTTTCAGCGAAATTCTATCAATGGACCCCCCTCAAGGAAAGTTGAAAACTTTCCCACATTTGCAGATGAAATTCTTGGCATGTCTTTTCCGAATGGAAAGTGACGCATAGAGTTTGCAAATAAACGGCATTGATGTTGAAATAGACTCTTTTGAAGAAACATAATTCTGATCAACGCTAAACAGAGTTCCAAAGACAAGGAATTCTATCTAAAATCGATTATTGGAAATGCTTTAATCGATAACAACGATAGCGAAGTTCAATTGGAGTCACTTTGTTTAATACACGGTTTTTGCCATTTGCCACAATCGACTGATGCCAAGTGCATTACTCTAAACTGGCGCTATAGAAGCTCTTTAATTCGTTCAAAAATTACTTATTAAGGCAAAACCGTTAACGATTGATGTGAATATTAACAATACCTTGACAAATAACGAACTAGTCATTAGTCTAATCGCAACGGGTGAGAACCGTATAATGTCCAATTGGCCGAGAGATAATCTCTCACCTGGCATCGAACCCGGGTCATCTGCACTTCAGAATCGGAGCCGAATGAGTCGGTGAATTAACCGAGTATCTGAATAGCCGAATCGTTAATCGTTTTGATCCTTTGATGAATTTCCTAGACATAGAAGGACCTCCGTCGTCGTCTCAGTCCCACTACGACTGTGGATCGAACAGTCCGTGCACTGCGGAAAACGCCCAGAAGGGCGAGTTCTACTTCACCCACGCCGACAGCGCCAAGTTCGTCCAGTGCAGTGAGTGGGGCCAGTGCTACGTCCGCGACTGTCCATCGGGACAAGTCTGGGTCCAGGAGAACCACACCTGTCAACCTCCGTCGCCGATCCAGAAGAAACGAGGCAAGGACGATTACGACGACGACGCCGCCGCCGATCAGACCGCGAACCGCCGACGCCGACTCCGGCAACGATGGTCCGCCCCCCGCGGGGACCCGCTCTGGTAACGGCCGCCGCCGCGGACGCCGAGGGGGCTGCATGCCGACTCCCTCCTCCTCCGCTCCGACCATCTTAAAATGACTCCGCGAGAAAAAACGCGCTTGAAACGTTATACGAAATCGCTTAAATTATTCTCTCTCTCTCTATCTCTCCTCTCTCTCTCTTTCTTCAAATGTCTTAAAAAGCGCTTAAAATGATGATCGAATACAAAAACGCTGTTGAGATAATGATGAAATCAGAATAATGTTTCCGTTGTCGTCTTCTGCGACAGACTTTAATAATAATTGACGCTAATCGAAGAGTTAACTTAGCGACAGGCGCTGTACGCTGCACTAAATCGTCTCTCGCTTAAACGACTCAAATAAATGCACTGAAATCCATAAACGGATAAAAGAGAATCTATTCGCAAACGATTTCCTAATGATGAGAAACGCATATTCACATATTAAGTGCCCTTAGATCAGCGGTTCTCAACCTTTACAGTGCCGCGACCCCTTCAATTCAATTCCCCATGATGTGGCGACCCCCAACCGTAAAATCACGTAAACTGTTGAAAATAAGGACGCTACAACAATTAAAATAGTTGAAATCTGTCCGATCCAATTGTCTGCAATGGCTCTCTTCGAATGGCAGTTATAGTAAAAAAAACTAGTAACCACCAATGGGAAAATTTTTCACAATTACAAGTTTTGCGCATGAAAAAAGAGACAACCCCATATTTCCGAAAGTTTCAGGCGACCCCTGGCAAATCGTCATTCGACCTCCGTCGAGAAGCGCTGCCTTAGACCAAAATCACGTAATTCTTAGAAATCCAAATAGCATGGCTTATATAAATCAGCAAATGTAATCGCATCATAATGTCCATTTCCGTACTCCGTATATAGAAACATTGCTCAATGCAATGTGTGGTATTTGGTAGTTAGACCAGTGGTGTGGGGAGGCTGACATTTCCCAGTTCTCCCTTTCCCCTTACTATTGAGAGAATAGACAAGTTGTTGTCCATAAATGACGTCACGCACTTAACGACGGGCGAGGGTTCCATAAATATGACGTCACAATGCTAAATACTGTTATTAATACCGAAATGTTATGTTACCGACTTACCGTAAAGTTTAAAGTCTTTTACACTTAAAATTATTATACTTCATCTTAAAACAGAAGTTGGAAAACTTTCTGAATATTGTTTCAGTTGTAATAATTATAATGAATATTTCCAAACGAAACATTAAATTTGACATTGGAAAGATGACAAGATGACGGGGGAAGGGGTTAGCGCGTTGTGACGTCATATTGAGGGGTCTGACTTTTTGTGACGACGTGTGAAGAGGGGAGCGGGGTGTAAAAGCTGCCAAAATCGCGTGACGCTATTTATAGACGGCCCCCAAGTCGGTAAGCATTGACCATGTAACTGCTTTTTCCCGTCTGGCAAATACGACTCTGGTGCAATGCAGCGTTTGTAGGTATTCGTCATCGTCTAAGCAGTGAACATTAGACGCCTTTAGTCCCGTCGTAAGATTGACTCTAAACAGGGATATTTTTATACCCCCTAAAATCTCACAATTTGAGACCGACACCCCCCAATCTTAGCTATGCGACGACCTTATTTTGCTTGTCAGACTTTTTTGGGCAGGGAACCCCCATAATTTACCGACACCCCAAAATTGATAATCCTAGAAATAACCCTGGTCCCAAGTAACACCATAAGCCTAATTAAATTAGGCAACTTATCCACGATAAAGAGATATATTGTGGTTTCTTTATTATGATGCATCTCAATTCAACAATAATTGGCTTAAACGCATCTCTTTCAATCAGCATTAACTCCACATAGTCTGTCTTGCTGTTTCCCTCTGACTGATCTCTGGACTGACCTAGATCGTTTGCGGATGGGTTTGAAGTACCATCGATTGATACCCTTGAGTATTAGAACTGGTGCTATAGAAGTGCATGATTGTTAATAACACATCGCCGCTGAAGTAAGTAAGTTATAACAGCTGATGACACAATATAAACAGCTGTTAAATCAGTCGAATGACAGGAGATTATCACCAACTGATAAACGCCAAGAGAAATGGAAGTTTATTAAAAACTAGGTGTTTACCCGTCAAAAATGACGGGGAAGATTGGCTGTTCTACCACCCGATTTTGCGCAAATGCAATAGCATTTTATGATGGGGGAGATTGGCTGTTTTACCACCCGATTTTGCGCAAATGATATAGCATTTTATGACGGGGGGAGATTGGCTGTTTTACCACACGATTTTGCGCAAATGCAATAGCATTTTGAGCAATTAGTTGTCCTTAACTCGCCGCCTTTTCCTTCAACCGAGTTAACGCCCATTCGCGGGAATTTTCTGAAACTTGATAGTCAACGTTAGTGTATTGATTTGGCAGTGTCGAACGACATGCAGTGCTTGATTCTCTTGTTTGCTGTGCTGCTTTTCACCCGAGCAACAGCCTGCTCCTCATTCTCACTTGATTGTCGGAAAGCTCGTGAACGCTGGACTTTTTTGTTTTGCACGGACGGTTAGAAAGAGGAATAAAAAAGCTAAACAATGGTGCAAATTTCATCTTCTTAGCTCTTATATAGCCTGAGATATAGCAAATTCAAAAAAAAATTGGAAACTTTCTCAGAATTCAAAACTTTCACGAAATTCACCGATAATACTTATGTTCAAACATCGGGGTCATCGGGTTAGAACTGATAGATCTTTACCAAATGTCAACCGATTTTCAAAATTTTTGGTTTATTTTGTTCCTCTGACATCCCTTTACAACGTTGCCGCTGACCAAAGTGGGGTTACCGCTGAAAATATTTTGCTAGCGGGCTTTAAAAAAATTTGGGGGGAGAGGGTGATATTTTAGGCCGTAAAGTGGACTCTACCCCCAAATTTTTGGTTTTGCACAGACAGTTATAAAGAGGAATAAACAATCTAAAGAATGGTGTAAACCTCATCTTTTTAGCTCCTACATAGCCTGAGATACAGCAAATTTAAAACGTTACAGCAATCATTTCTGAAGAACGCTTTTCCAAAAATTACATCCCCAGTACGGTGACAGCGTCTGAAAATTTAATCCACACTTGAGGGGTAAAATTTAAAAAAATAGGGTTTGAGGTTAGGAAAGAGTAAATATATATAATAACGGGGGGGGCAGGGCATTGGGAGAGGGAAGGGAGGTTTGGGAGGAGGAAAGTGGGTTGTACGGGTTTTCGGAGCAGCGTTGTGTAGGTTTGGGAACGGGGTTTGGGACCGGTGGGGTAGGGCGAAGCGGTGATGGGGTCGGGGCGATTGGGAGAGGGATGGAGAGAGGTACAGGGGTTGGTAGAGGGGTGAGGAGAGAGAGAAGGAACGGGGTTTTGGGCCTGTCGGGCAGGGCGGGGCGGGGCGATTAGGAGAGAGATGGGAGACGGAAGAGGATGTGGAGAGGCAAAGGGAACAGGGTTTGGGGCCGGGGCAGGAATGGGTTGGGGCCGGGGCGGAAATGCGTTGAGGCCGGGGCGATTGGGAGAGGAATGGAGAGATGGAAGGGGAACGGGGTTTTGGGGCCGGGGCCGGAATGAGTTGGGGCCGGGGCGATTGGGAGAGGAATGGAGAGAGGGAAGGGGAAAGGGGGTTTGGGGCCGGGGCCGGAATTGGTTGGGGCCGGGGCGATTGGGAAAAGGATGGAAAAGGAAAAATGGATGAGGAGAAAGAAGGGGAATGGGTTGGGGCCGGGGCGATTGGGAGAAAGATGGGGAGAGGGAAGGAGATGGGGATAGGGAAGGAAAAGGGGGTTTGGGGCCGGGGCGGGAATGGGTTGGGCCTGGGCGATTAGGAGAGGGATGGGGTGAGGGAAGGGGGACGGGGGTTTAAGCTGCAATTAAGACGCTTCGTTAAACGCTCCGGTTTGATTAAACAATATTTGGTTGTCAATGACAACAGCGTCTTGCAATACCCGCCGTGTTGCGGACGGACAGACGCGACGGACGGACATCGAGAATTATATAATAAGATAGCCATAGTTGTTAGTAACTCTTGCTGAAATGTGACGTCATAATCATCATAGAATATCAAAATTACTGTAGTCAATAAGTAACAAAACGGGGCAGTTAATGTTGAGAAGTAAAAGCAATTTAGAAATTCAATTTACGTTTGAAAAGGTAAATAACCTTCACAAAATAAATAACCTTAGATAACCCAGTTTTTCTAAATCGTTCTATGGGTTTCAAGACGGCGATGAGCTTTTTTGCTTGTCAGGTTGTCGAAGAGTTTTAGCGAAGGGGCGGGCGGCAAATTCGACCGCGACGACCTTTTTTTGCTTCTCAGTTATAATAGAAGCAGGTTTGGCGGCATTTTTTCCAGGAGCCATGAGCGGCACGAGACCACGCTACGCCACTGATTGTAGTAATGCATTTGTATCAGTCGATGGTCGCTTTGGAGTGACAATAATAATTATTATATAATGGGAATGAGAAATTATGTGCGCGGTTGAAAGTCCAGAGGTCGATGCCTGATTCCGGTTGACGAGGTGACGCAATCATGCAGGAATAGATGCGCTTCTATAGTCTCGACCTGAGGATCGAAAGACATTCTGTCTGGCAGAGAGTTCCAGAGGAGAGGATGGATGGGTCCAGCCAGAGAATGCGCGTTTCCCATTGGCCAATGGAGCGTCTGTAATAAGCCGTTGATTAAAGAGTCAGAGAAGACCCGGTTGAGCGCCGGTTAGATCTTGGACAGTGAAATCCGATGATCTTCAATTAGATGTCTCTTAGATTTCTGAAAGCCTCGCTTTTAATTGTTATATTATAACCTCTTTATTTGTAAAAAAATAGCATAGCATAGCATACCTGAAATGTCTAAAAATTATCAGTGTTCTGGCGACGTAGATACAAGACCAAGATGTGCTATGTAAACTGCATCTTTGATTGTTTTGGTAGATATTTCTCATAGGAATTAATTCGGTTTAATGAGGCAACGAATTTATATGGCGCCTTTATTGCTAAGTTCAACGGTTGTAATTAGCCTTGCGTTTCATCGGCCATGCCAAACGAAGTGTGATATTGATACTGAGTTACACACAAACACACACACTGAACAAAATCCATTTCAAGTTTTAT
>CM030857.1:367500-407500 GCA_018105865.1 Metaphire vulgaris
ACGAGGGTCAGTATTTTTTGTGGCCTCTGACTGAAGTGGTCATCGAGAGTGAACTCTTCTTCTGTAGATGTCGACGAATGTCAATCGAATCCTTGCGTTCACGGAACTTGCACCGACAAGGTGAACGGCTACGGCTGCACCTGTGAACCTGGATGGACGGGCAATAACTGTCAGACAGGTAAACAAGAAACGCTTTCATCAAAATGGAGAAAAACAGCGCCTCTGCAAATTCAGAATCGAAATCTTAAGGTTCAATCGTAAAGTCTTAACGACTGTCGTAGAGGGCGCCAGTGGCGGCTCCAAGAACTCTTGGTTGGGGGGGATGCAATGAATTTCTAGGAAGCACAATTGTCAAAGGAATTACATGTAAACGGTCTAGAAGAAATCTGTAGATTTGATTTATAAAACTATTGTTAAAAATTGACAATGTATAAAAGCCATTTTAGTCTGGTTGTACAAAGTCATAGTGCAAAATCGAGTTTTCTATTGGTGGAAGCGAATAATTGTCGATGACATTGTCTATGTATATGTCCATATGTTTGTGGATATACATCAAGGCTAATCCGTTTAGACGATCGTCTTCCATTGAAGAGGCATTTTTGGTGGGTCGGTGGGGAGGGGATGCATCACCAGTCATTCACAGCGTGGAACCGCCTCTGGTAGAGGCTGTTATTAAGGTCCTAAAAAGCCAGGCCATATTATATAATAAGGCACAATGCACCAAGTCTGTTCAATGCGTTCGAAAAATTACTAAACACTAAATTGTCAAAGTATTGGCGCCTGCTATCTGCACGCCATTAGCATCGAATGACATCTGATAAGGGAGGGAGGGAGGGAGGGAAGGAGGGAGAGAGAGAGAAGACTGCGCTCTGTTTGTAGATATCGACGAATGTGACTCCGACCCTTGTGTTCACGGAACCTGCCTTGATGGTTCGAATCGTTACGACTGCGAATGTCCACCTGGATGGACAGGGACAAACTGCGAGACAGGTGAGTAAGTCAGTGCAATTAAGACTTTCGGTAAAAGACCTCCATTGGAGAACTTCCTCTTCATTTCTTCATGGAATTCTCTCAACAGACTACAGTCGCCATCTACGTTTGAAAACGGAATCCGCTTCTAATGATCCGCCGTGTATAATAATAATAATAATAATAATAATAATAATAATAATAATAATAATAATAAGAAGAAGAAGAAGAAGAAGAAGAAGAAGAAAAGAAAAGTGTGTAAAGTGGTTCAGTAGGGTCTGCCCTGTGTGAGAACCACTGTTTGAAACGATTGCAGAGGTTTACAGATACTCGAGAAAAACGAGGAGCAGTTGAGGGATTAATGTTGGAACTGTTGTGAATAATAATATTGCTCCATCAAAGAACATAAACGCCGTGTCTGTTCATAACAACAATCTCATTTTCCAATTCTCCAGTGTATCTCATACTCTGCATATGTCAGTAGGAGATACACTGGAGAATGTTCTCTAATGCAGAAGGTATCTTGATTTAAGGCAAATGTTAACAGTAATTGTAACAGTAATTGTAACAGTGGTAACAATTGTAACAGTGTAACAATTGTAAGAGTAATAATTTGTGTATGCTTGGTTGTTTCGCTTTGAAGACATCGACGAGTGTTCTTCGGGTCCTTGTGTTCATGGCACCTGTAAGGACATGGTCAACGGGTTCACCTGCACTTGTCCACCCGGTTGGACAGGCACCCTGTGCGATTCAGGTATATCACCTTTTCTATTTCGCTTCAGATCTGAATTGCATCCATACTAATGTAACAGAAAACTATTTTCATTTAATTAATTTTCCAAAATCCTGGCGACCATTTTAATGAAATCAGAATAAGAGGCACCGTCATTTCCAAAGGGCAACATGGTCAGACCCGTGCAGAGGGCTCGGGTTGAGTGTCGGCAGCCCCCTCCCCCCCAACGAAGCTCCTCCTCTCGAAATAATTCGTCGCAGTATTAGATTCGAATATTGAGATTGGCGCACGTTATTTTCAGATTATATAGCAGCATATTCCAACTGGTAAATTTTCTAATCGGCTTTACACGAATTCTATGACAAGTATATACTTGAATAGTGGGGGGAGGGGAGTTCTCAATGCCACGCCTTTTCTTGGATGCGCCAATCAGTGGCGGCTCCACCGGGGGGCCAGGGGGGGCCCGTGCCCCCCTATTGAGTGCCTGGCCCCCCAGTGACCCCCCAGTTGGGATCCTATACTTAATGCTACATACATTAAACAACAAATGGTTGGCCCCCATGATTAGAAGTTGCCACCCCAACGGCCCCCCCACTTGCCAAATCCTAGAGCCGCCACTGGCGCCAATTATGGGAATAATAGCGTTTGAGATCATGATAATGGAATCTGTTAGCTTTTGATTTTATCTAATCGCTGCTTTGTCTTTTTGCTAAAGATATTGACGAATGTGAGTCGCAGCCTTGTCAACACGGATCTTGCGTGAATGGATACAACAGCTGGAGCTGCGTCTGCCTTCCTGGTTACACTGGAGACACCTGTCAGACAGGTACATTCACTTAGTTTCAGAAAAATTCTTGTTTTAACGGATTCCTTCAATGATTAGACATCTGATTAGACTTTACCCTCAATCGGCTGAATTATTATTTCGAAGTAGGAACGAAGTGCAGCAGAATGAGACAACGTATTTTGATGAAAGAATTATCAAGAATTCACTTATAGAAATCTTTATTCGCAAACGCAGATAACACAAGATAAACATAAGAGATTCAAATATTCATCCTTTACAAATGCAGGCGTTAATTGTAAAACAGCGCATTCCGACAGATACTGCAATGGCTCGAATTTTCAAAGGTTGTTAAATTGGTGTCTAATATATTTTGTGTTCCTGATCAGAATTTCCGTTTGAAATTCAAACAATCTAGAGTTTCAATAGAATACATAGAACGAGTGATGAGTCTCTGATGTTTCAGATATTGACGAATGCTCATCGGAACCATGTTATCACGGACAATGTGAAGACAAAGTGGACAGCTACATATGCAATTGCCCACCAGGATACGCAGGACTCAACTGCGAGACAGGTCAGGCGAAAACAACAACAACAACAACAACAACAACTACTACTACTACTACTACTACTACTACTACTACTACTACTACTACTACTACTACTACTACTACTACTACTACTACTACTACTACTAGAGATGACCTCTGTGATTCGCGAATTCTGTGGTTAAATGTAACGATTGTGATTAAGCGATCCAGCGTTTGTTTTAGAATTCCTAATATGCCTTCTGTTGTTTTGGAAACCAATCTTGTCTTTCTTTAAATTTGGCGCTAAATCTCTTTGAATAATGGTGACATTCGTTTGTGATTTTTACAGACAACAATGAGTGTGAACCTGACCAATGTGTGCACGGAATTTGTGTGGATGGCGTCAATGAATACAGGTGCTTCTGCGATCACGGATGGACGGGAGAGCACTGCGATATAGGTAACAACTGTCAATAGCACCTGGCGATTACAAGACTTACCTCTCGGTACAAACAGGTCAAATAGTAAGCAGAAAACAATAGTCAAACTTACAATTACGCTTTCAATACAAATGGAACTATCTGAGGACAGTTCTCAGCATAGAACACCGAAGGCAAGCAGCATTGAGCGCGGCCTGGTCGTTGGATGGGTGACCATCCTGTGACCAACCAAGCCGTTGATCTACGAGACTCGGGTAATTGGGCAGCCAAGCGTAAAAGAAAGTATGTTTTTATTGTGATTGGACAGAAAAAATGATCAATTCCTATCGTTATCTTAAAACGCCGAATTTATTTCACATTTTATTTAAGAATAAATAGACAATAAGTCATCATCATCATCATAGTTGCTTTCTGCCAGCTCATTAGCGGCAATAGCTAGACACAAAACTTTTCCATTTATCTTTTTCCGTTGTTAATCTCATTCCATCTATTATTGTCATTTGATATCTTTCGAAGTCTTCTTTGATGTTATCCATCCACTTTTTCCTGGGTCTTCCTCTTCCTCTTTTTCCTTCTTTGTATGTGTAGAGTGCTTTATATGGGAGTCTGTTACTGTTCATTCTATTTACATGTCCATACCATCTAAGTCTTCTTCTTCTGATTTTATCTATTATTGTCTCTTTCATTCCCAGTCTTTTCCTGATGTCTTCATTTCTTATTCTTTGTAATTTACTTACTCCCAATATCTTTCTCAAACAACTCATTTCTGCCACCAATAGTCTGTTTTCATCTGCTCTTTTTAATATCCACGTTTCTGATCCATAAAGCATTTGTGGAACAATGATAGTGTTGTATATTTGAATTTTTGTGTTGATCTTTATTTCTTTAGCATTCCAAATATGTCTAAGTCTTCCCATTGTCTGTAATCCTTTTGCTGCTCTCTTTTTAATATCTTGTTCGTGTCTTCCATAAGACAATAAGTAAGTAAGTCAAACGAAATTTCTGTAGCGCTGCCCGAGAGCTTGGCGCAGTGCACCAGCTTATTCACGAGCGCTCAATCTGGGACTCTGGGTGAAATCCATAGTCCGTAATCCGTAGTCCGTGGTGGTGAAGGTTGTAGATCCAGGTAGGCAGTCCCGCAGCAAAGTATTTTTCTCTATATGCTATCATGACAAATAGACGAAGTTTTGTAAATGCCGAGTTTCTGCTCTGTTTAGATATTGACGAATGCGAGTCTAATCCGTGTGAACACGGA
Source organism: Metaphire vulgaris (assembly GCA_018105865.1). NCBI lineage: Eukaryota > Metazoa > Annelida > Clitellata > Crassiclitellata > Megascolecidae > Metaphire > Metaphire vulgaris. The sequence continues at coordinate 372,215 of CM030857.1, forward strand.
GAATGCGCGGACCACGTCAACGGATACGTCTGCAACTGTCAGCCGGGATTCACCGGAACCAACTGCGAAACCGGTCAGTCAAAGTCCACATGTGAACCAGGGGCGTCATGGGGGAGCTGGGGGCCGTGCCCCCCAAGGAAATGACAAAAATAATTTATAATCTATTAATGTGCAAAATATCGCAAAAATTGCCAAAAAATTTGCCAAAATACATACAAAATTGCAAATTTGCCAAAATTGGCCCAAAATTGCCCAAAAATTGCCAAAATTGCAAAAATTTCAAAAATTGCCTAAACTTTGCAAACTTTGCAAAAAATTTGCAAAAACTTGGCAAAAACATTTTCTCGCCCCCCAAGAAAAGTGTGAAATGACGCCACTGCTGTGAACCAAATATTATACTCATTCACGAAGACCTGTCTCTAGACGGTGCTTTTAAAATGTCAACAAGCGCTGTGTTTTGCCATTTGCGTTGTCTACCACTCTACCTCATGGTCCTCTGATGATGATGATGATAATGATGATGATGAAGATGATGATGATGATGATGATGATGTGTAAACTGAATGGATTGAATTTTTGCAGCACTTGGCGTTACTCTCTATATATGACTGTTTAGATATCGATGAATGTGAGTCGGATCCTTGTCTTCACGGACTTTGCATCGATAAAGTCAACTCTTACGTCTGCGTCTGTCGCGATGGATACACTGGCACCAACTGCGAAACAGGTAGACACGCAACCTGTAATATCTGCCTATATAGGCCTACACTGTATGTATGCACGTATGTATGTAAGTATGTATACGCAATGGTGTGTGTCTATACGCATACATGTTGATTATGGACCTTTAACCCCTTAACTGTGTATTTAACTGTAACTCAATGCAAAATGGACAGATATATCCGGGATCCCCAGTTAAGGGGTTAGAAATGCACTTTTCATATTCATATTCGTCATCGAAGAGATGTCTGCAGTATGAAGGTAGTTTATATTCCACTGAAGCAGAATACGAGAGCCTTTGTTGTGGTTTCATGTTACATCAAATGAGGCGCATGAAATGCCAAGCATAATCAGTTTTCCTTCTTGTTAAGTAAGCTAGCCAACTGAAATCTTACACATGAGGTCAAAAAAAACTCAACGCTCAAAACCCAATTCACCGTCTAAGGCAGACTAGGGAGGCAGTGGACGATCGGAATAAGTGGGCGTCTTCTGTAGAATCAGAAGTAGACAGAAGATTCTCGTCGTCATCTGTGACGTCTTCCGATGACACGTAGACCGTTGTCTGTTTTGTAGACGTCAACGAGTGTGACTCTGATCCGTGTTTCCACGGATCATGTGACGATCAGATCAACGGATACGCCTGCATCTGCGAACCTGGATACGCCGGAGACAACTGCGAATCCAGTAAGCGGTGACGGATTCTTTCTATTCTGCAAATCCAAAATAATATATAATATGTAGTGTAACAGAATATTTATGTAGCGCCTCTTCTGAAGAATCACTCAGAAGCGCTCCCACTGCAATTACTGCGTATCGATAAAGAGACGAGTTTTAAGTTGCTTCAAAGAGAGAGGGCCATGGAATCAGCAGTTGCTAAATTACTTATACTGGGGGGGGGGGATCAGGAGCATTGCAGAGAATAGGGCATTGGTGTAGCCACGGGAGGGGCACGGGGGCCTGCCCCCTATTTGGATCGGGACTGGTTGTGAAATTTGCCCAAAATCGGTGAGTAGTTGTGGGTGGGGTAGTATTAGATCAAGAAAAACGCACCAGATTGTAGATTTTAAAGCGTTTGAGACGACGACTTTTTTTGCTTGTTAAGACTTTTTGGCCGAAAAATGTCGAAGTGCCCCTCCTATTCCGGAATCCTGGCTACGCCACTGGGTTAGGACCAACCGAATCAAAACCTCTTTTCCCGAATAATGGACTGTAGAGATCACACGACCAATGTTAACAAAGTCATCATCAATAATTAATAAGGGAACAGAACAGACAGAGAGAGTTCCGAGAGTAATAAAGCACTGAAACAGACGAAACATGATCAGGTGCACTATAAGACCTATTGTCCGTTTTCAGAATACCACTGTACGATGAAGATGAAGATGATGATGAGAATTAACCATTTCTTTGTCTATTTCTATAAAAGATTTTTGCTATTGCTTTTTCAGACGTCGACGAATGCGCTTCTTATCCTTGTGTTCATGGAACGTGTAACGACGGTGTCAATAGCTATGTCTGCATCTGTGAAACAGGCTACACCGGCAAAAACTGCGAGACAGGTAAGAAGACACCGTGCGCTTCAAACTATCTCTACCTGAATCTCCACCGTTGCTTTTCTTTTAGATGCTCTTGTCATCATCAGTCGACTCGATCATTGTAATTCTTCAGAGTGTGAGGCCGAAAACCTATCATAAGAGAATACAGAACTCAGCTGCTGGTGGTCATCATTAAGCCCACCCTAAGCGTCATCACGTTAAATACTGTGTGAATTGTCGGTTGATCAAAGATCCATATTAAGACCTAACTCTTAATTTATGGAACATAACTCAGATAACTCCTTCACATACCAGCCTTCATATTTGAAATCCTGAACAGGTGAATAAGTCACGAGAGCACTGCGTTCTGTAAGATAAAAAGACGAAAACTCCTTCTTCCATTTAAGTCCAAGTTCATACATTGCGCATCAAATAAGCGACTTCGTAACTGAAAGTCAGCGTCTGTATTGTCGCCGATTCACTCATCACCCCCCTCCCGTAGCGGCGGCGGCGGCGGCGCCACAGTGCTTTTGAAGCGAGCGGCCGGTCGCCTGGTCTCTTCCTCTCTTTCGTGATCATCGCTGATCTTTCTTTTTCGCAGACATCGACGAATGCTCTTCCAATCCATGTCAACATGGTACCTGCGTAGACGAACTGAACGGTTACACCTGCACCTGCGATGACGGTTGGACCGGAACCCACTGCGACTGCCGTAAGTCACAGGCGGAGGAGACATCGCCGCCGTTCGATCTCTGATAACGTTTATTCTAAATCTTATTCGTATTTTATCACGAGTTTATCGTTCAGCGCCGTTAGAAGTGCACTTGACACTGTTGGTATTTAAAGAGAAGCGTCTTATACTCAGGTAACTCCGGTAATCGTCTTATGCTCAGGTAACTTCGGTAATGGTAGGTAGGAGCGTTACTGACTGTCAGAAGTAAGAGAGACTTTTGCAATGAAAGAGATTAAACTCTATTTATGAATTATCATAGTTGTTGTATATATAATATCCATTTCAATAATCCATATATATATATATATATATATATATATATATATATATATATATATATATATATATATGCCAAAATATTTAATATTATTTTATATTTGAATTCTATAAATATTTAATATTATTTTATATTTGAATTCTATAAGCAGCAATTTCTTTGTATATCTTTTTATCAGCCGAAGACAACTGCATTTCTAATCCTTGTAACAACGGCGTGTGTCAGAATGAACTCGCCGGGTACAAATGTACCTGTAACCATGGATACACCGGCAAAAACTGCGAAAGTGGTAAAACCTTCATTATTATGGTTGATTAAATCGGAACAAAAAGGTTGGGTTCAAATGGTTTCTTTCGTTTCTTCCGTAGAGCTAAAGTCTCGCTTCCACCTGTGGCATCCAATGCCATTGACATCTTCGATTCTCCTATGATGATGATGATGATGATGATGATGATGATGATGATGATGATGATGATGATGATGATGATTCCTGGATGGCTTCTAGAAACAATTAGAACTTATAAAAATGAGTCCTGATATTGAAATTCTGATCTTGCAGTAAATCAATAGTTTATTATGCACATATTATGACACTGCCACGTGCATATATTGTACAGTGTGTACATCGTGTAGTGTGTGTGTGTGTGTGTGTGTGTGTGTGCTGTATGTTGTGTATTTTCCATCGTAGAATTGCCGGCCACTGCTCAGCCGGCGCCTTCCAACGAAAAGCGCAAGCGGCCAATGTTGAATTCAAGAAACCGAAAGCCATAATTAGGCCTACTATCAGTGCAGAGAGAGAGAGAGGGAGAGAGAGAGAGAGAGAGAGATCAAGAAGAAGAAGACTAACTCTTTAGAGACATAGTTTTTTTTATCGAAGAGCCTATTTATCAAAGTATAAATTTCATTGCCAGAAATCGTCATATTCTCTATGAGGACGCGCGTCGCTAGCCATTTCAACGGACATATTCGAAGAAGAGAGAGACGCGCCTTTAATTTCAACGCGAAGAACATCTGCTATGCTTTTGCCGTCAATTGATATTAACTGCAGTCGCTTTGATCAGAATTTTCTGCTAATTATTTTCTATTGCTTATTTTGAGGATGGACTTTTCTTTTTTGTTTCTATGATAATTATTAAATTTTATACTCTTTACATTTGTTGTTATTTGTGATCTTGCTTTCTTGGGATTGAGATCTTCAGACCATCAGAGTACTTTAAAAGACCCGCTGTCGGCAAACATCAGAGAAGACCTCTGACAGAGGTTGTCTTTGTTTAAAGTCAGACGAGAGGTTTATAACCGAATAAAATAAAACTGCACGCCAATCATCTGTAACAGGTGTCCTACGCTCGATTGAGTTATGAAACGAGTGACCAAATAAAGAGTAGGCCTATAGAGCTGATTGTAGCAAGAAGAGCAATTAATACGGCAGGAGACCAAATTTATGATAAAAACAACCGACATGACGTCAGCGTGCATACACAAGACACCGGTATCACGACAATTCGTCTACAGACTTTTGGTCGACCGACACTTGGTCTACTACGACAATTGGTCTACCGACAATTGGTCTACCGACATTTGGTCTACTGACATCGAGCGTCTTTACACTAGAAAACGAAATTTTATTATCAAGCCCCTTCCCTATTTTGTTGATGTCAATAATGGACACCCCTTATTCAGCTACAGTGGGAGATCCCTATTCATCGATAGTTGGAGCCCCGGGCGACAGTCCGTCTACCCCCCCGTCTCGTAGTAAGTAATCTGTATGTCCCATTCCATTCAGACCGCAATAAAAAAGAAGTATTTCATTGAAGAATATTGTTGATATATAATATAACCAATAAATTATTCATTGTAAAGGAATTATTATATTTTATTTTTATTGAATCATTCGTTAGCCTCGTGAACATATTTATTGGAGTGTTGAGTTTATGCTGAAAATTGTTGAATGAAGTAACATGAGTTCAGGGCAGAATCTTCCAGTTGTGACCAGACTTACTTACTGGCAGTTTGTATTATAATCTTGAAACTTACAGAACGGATGAATTAATACCCATTAAATTTTTTTATATTCAGCAACATTAGTTGACAAGTAATACAAAATGATAATTATGTTTTGAACAATTCGAACATTCAATGTTAGTAGACCAAGTGTCGGTAGACCAAAAGTCTGTAGACGAAGTGTCGTAGACGAAAAGTCTGTAGACGAATTGTCGCGGAAACCCACAAGACCATATATAACCATTATATATATATATATATATATATATATATATATATAACACGACCATATATAACCATTATATATATATATATAACACGACCATATATAACCATTATATATATATATATATATATATATATATATATATATATATATATATAACACGACCATATATAACCACTGATTATTCAGAAAACTGGGCTTTGAAATCTGAGATCAGCTCAGATCACACAGTCACAGTACTAGACTGATGAATACGGATTTCCTAGTTTTGCTCGGTTTACAGACAAATGCTGACATCGCTTTCATCTTCATCGCTGACAGAAGACGAGACGAAGAATTCAGTTCATCCAATTTCGATCAACTACAGGGCTTTATTCTACTGAAAATCTGGGGCTGCTTCGGTGATGAGCAAACATAGGACTCCGACAGACTGAGCTGCAAAGCATAGAATTCGAGCACGCTCATAGTGGCTGTTCCTCAGACGTAAACTAGGCTACAGATGTCTTGAAGCCACTACTCTAGCGCTAGATAAAAGATTTCCTTGGTCCCACCCCACCCTTATCTTATAGAATTTACATCTGGGATCTCTGGTGCTGCTATAGTGTGCTGATGTAAAGAATTGCTCTTGTGGTTCTTCTTATTGCTCAGTGTTAGGGAGTGGATTTTTTTGGAACACTTTGGGTGAAAAGGCAGTACCAGCTGATACAAGAAACGGATTTAGAATTTATCTAGGAGAAGAACTGGGCTATTAAATGTTAAGAGTAAATATAGTGGTCTTCACACAGAGTAATGCCTACTAAAACACTTGAATCACATTAGCCTATTTATTATTATTATTATTATTATTATTACTAGGTGTTTACCCGTCAAAAATGACGGGGTAGATTGGCTGTTTTACCACCCGATTTTGTGCAAATGCAATAGCATCTTATGACGGGGAGATTGGCTGTTTTACCACCCGATTTTGCGCAAATGCAATAGCATTTTGCGCAATTAATTGTCCTTAACTCGCCGCCTTTTCCTTCAACCGAGTTAACGCCCATTCGCATGAATTTTCTGAAACTTGATAGTCAAGGAAGGTGTACTGATTTGGCAATGTCGAACGACATGCAGTGCTTGATTCTCTTGTTTGCTGTGCTGATTTTTCACGCCGAGCAACAGCCTGCTACTCATTCTCACTTGATTGTCGCAAACCTCGTGAACGCTGGACTTTTTGTTTTGCACAGAGGGTTAGAAAGAGGGATAAAATAGCTAAACAATGGTGCAAACCTCATCTTCTTAGCTCTTATATAGCCCGAGATGTAGCAATTTCAAAAATGCAAACTTTCTCAGAATTCAAAACTTTCATGAAATTCGCCGATAATAATTATGTTCAAACATTGGGGTCATCAGGTTAGAATTGATAGATCTTTGCCAAATGTCAACCGATTTTCAAAATTTTTGGTTTATTTTGTTCCTCTGACATCCCTTAGCAACTTTTCCGCTGACCAAAGTGGGGTTACCGCTGAAAATATTTTGCTAGGGGGCTTTAAAAATTTTTCGGGGGAAGAGGGTGATATTTTAGGCCGTAAAGTGGACCCTACCCCAAATTTTTTTTTTTGAACGGACGGTTAGAAAGAGGAATAAACAATCTAAACAATGGTGCAAACCTCATCTTTTTGGCTCCTATATAGCCTGAGATATAGCAAATTTAAAACGTTACATCAATCATTTCTGAAGAACGCTTTTCCAAAAATTAAAAAAATCCCCAGTACGGTGATTTAGCGTCTGAAAATTTAATCCCCACTTGAGGAGTAAAATTTAAAAACAATAGGTATTGAGGCTAGGAATATATATATATATATATATATATATATATATATATATATATATAATAACGGGGAGCAGGGCATTGGGAGAGGGAGGGAAGTTTGGGAGGAGGAAAGTGGGTTGTACGGGTTTTCAGAGCAGCGTTGTGTAGGTTTGGAAACGGGGCTTGGGCGATTGGGGAAGGGATGGGGAGAGGGAAGGGGATGGGGAAAGGGAAGGGGAACGGGGTTTGGGGCCAGGGGCAGGGAATGGGTTGGTGCCAGGGCGATTGGGAGAGGGATGGGGAGAGGGAAAGGGGATGGGGAGAGGGGAGGGGAAGGGGAACGGGGTTTGGGGCCCGGGGCCTCAAATGGGTTGGGGCCAGGGCGATTGGGAAAGGGATGGGGAGAGGGAAAAGGGTTGGGGAGAGGGAAGGGGAACGGGGGTTTGGGGCCGTGGCCGGAATGGGTTGGGGCCGGGGTGATTGGGAGGGCGATTGGGAGAGGGAAGGGGATGGGGAGAGGAAGGGGAACGGGGTTTGGAGCCGGGGCTGGAATGGGTTGGGGCCAGGGCGATTGGGAGAAGGATGGGAGAGGAAAAAGGGTTGGGGAGAGGGAAGGGGAACGGGGTGGTTTGGGGCCGGGGTCGGAATGGGTTGGGCCGGGGCGATTGGGAGGGGATGGGGAGAGGGAAAGAGATGGGGATAGGAAAGGGAAAGGGGGTGTGGGGCCGGGGCGGGAATGGGTTGGAGCCTGGGCGATTGGGAGAGGGATGGGGTGAGGGAAGGGGGGACGGGGGTTTAAGCTGCAATTAAGACGCTTCGTTAAACGCTCCGTTTTGATTAAACAATATTTGGTTGTCAATGACAACAGCGTCTTCCAATACCCGCCGTGTTGCGGACGGACAGACGCGACGGACAGACATCGAGAATTATATAATAAGATTATTAGTAGTAGTAGTAGTAGTAGTAGTAGTAGTAGTAGTAGTAGTAGTAGTAGTAGTAGTATTTGCTGGGTGATTTGACGAGATGCATGATTTTAAAGACAGTCAACATGGATGGGTTAATGGATGGTTGTTTCTAACGAACAAACTAGACTTTCTAGAGGAGATTTATGATTTATGAAAAGTCAGATGAAGGGAAAACAGTCGACCAAATATAGTTGAGCTTTGACAGAGCATTTGTCAAGATGCCTCTAAACTTAAGGAGGCAGGGTTCCTACCGATCCACTTCAACATCCAAGTATTACCTGTACTATTTATTATTACCTGCGTAAACAGCCTCCGACAAGTCATCAACCTAAACACGAAGCAGTCGTCTTTGGAAAATACAACCACAATCCATTCGCAAACAGACATCTTGAACTTTCTACGACGGTCTTAAATTTCTCTTGGTTGAAATATTGATTTTAATGCTACAGGTAAAGAACGAAGTGGTCGCTGAGAATCGTAAATCGACTCCAAAGATCCGAAATTTCTCTTTCATTTCAGATTTATTAAGCATTCGTCTGATAAGAAACTTTTTTCAATCGAAGTACTGTGTCTTCTACTTGTTCCAAGAAAACCAGTTTCAAAATAGATTTCTTCGTAGCCTAATCTAGATACGACAGTCACAAAATTGGACTTACGTTATTCTCAATCCGATTGTTCTAAGACAATATCCAAATGTTTCAGCCATTTTTACCAAACTGTCCACTTCAACATGCTGCTCAACATCCATAGCATGCTCACGACCATTCGTCGAAGAGACATAAAAATTTAAAACAAAAAAACTTGGCACTCGAACAAAAGAATTCTGTGTGTATTATCTGGTAAAGAAACACACACACACATACGCACAGACACACACACATACATCCGTCTTTATGCATAAATCATAAAACGCCAGCGCAAATTCCACGCCAGCGATCAGTCGAATCGAGTGTAAATATGTCCCACTCCAATTTGATTGTCTCTCTATAATCAAAGAGAGAGACGCTTCCAGATAATAAATACACCAGCGACAGACCCACAATGATTTATGTCCATGACGAGAGACCGCGGCTGAGACAATCATCTATAGAAAGAGAGAGAGACTACAGAGATACCCAAAGAAGACCAGCTGAGCCAATAAAAGCCACATCTGCCACTGTTCATTAGATTGCGGTTCTTCTCTCGGCCACTGCAGCTCGAATTTCTTATTAACATTTAAGCAGTTATTAAGCTTCTTCAGTGGCGACTTCGAGGATGAAGATGCTGGTGACGCTATTGTCAGCGGCGCTGGTGGCAGTCGCTGCAGCGCAGGTGGACGAGACCGTTCAACCGGGAGCCACTGGATCGGATGTGGTCGAAACAGTCTGCAACAACATCGAAGCGAAATGCATCTTTCCCGAAGACAAACTCTTCACCAGAAGACTCGCTTACGTCGAATCACAAGATGGTCACAAGCAGGACACTTTCAGACCCGATTACTACGGAGGCATCTGGCAGGTTAGTAAGCATCTGGCAGGTTTAAGACCACGCTGCTTAATAAGCATCTGGCAGGTATAAGACCACGCTGCTTAGTAAGCACCTGGCAGGTATAAGACCACGCTGCTTAATAAGCATCTGGCAGGTGTTAGACCACGCTGCTTAATAAGCATCTGGCAGGTATAAGACAATGCTGCTTAGTAAGCATCTGGCAGGTATAAGACCACGCTGTTTAATAAGCAGTAGACCTACGACGCAAGTCCATCGTGTAATAATCTTTGACCGTCCAATTTTCCCAGTGCAATAACTTAAGCGACTCAGTCAAATGTTGATGCGCTTATAAAGATAATCCAAGAAGGTTTTAATGATCATTCAAAATTGATACGTTTTGAGAACTTCCGTCGAATGCGCAAATTAATAATCGCTGCAAACTAATTGATCAACTGCTTTTGCTATAACATCAGAAAACGTGTTTTTAAAACCTGAACTAAATTTCTTTTAAACATTTGGCCTTCTCAGGTGGATCAGGACATGTTTACGTTGACGCAAAGCTCGAATGCCGCTCCAATACTAAGAACATACATTCAGAACATTCAAAGTTCGTTCGGAATCGTTTGGTCAGCAGTGGTCTGGAATGACCTCACCAAGCCACTCCACTCGGCACTGGCTTTCAGACTCTACCTGGCCAATCGCATCGGCAATAACAGCGCCGCCATTCCGCGCGATGTTCCGGGACAAGCAGCTCTTTGGAAGACACACTACAGACCAAGCGGAGATGTCGACAAATTCACCAGTTCCGCAAATGAACTCGAACAGGGTAAGGACACGGAACTGCTATTTCCCTCTTTCCCTCTGACTGATCTCTGGAATAATGACCTGGTCCTTTGCGCATGGCTCTGAAGTACCGCCGATTGATACCCTTGGGTATTAGGACTAATAGTTAAAATGTAATTTTATTGACAGTGTAAGGCGCAATTGACTATAACTCACGCGATGCGTATACCGCGCTATACTAAATCGTCATAATTAACCAATTGCAGGATCAACTGTATCAAAGGCAGCAAATGAATCTAGCAAATCACAGGATCAACTGTATCGAAGGCAGCAGACGAATCTAGCAAAACTATAATGTCCTTGCATTAACATTGACCACAGCAGACAAAATGTGAACAGTCTGTGTTCTCCGTGTGCTTATAATTCGCCGTGCGCTGCTTAATATGAACGAGCAATCGGTATAAACTGACTCCAAACTAGATTTCAATCAATAACAACTAATACACTCAGTAGTCTCAGCCACGAATCCTAGATAGATGACAATATGTCTTCAGTCATGCTTTTCTTCCGCGCAGAATGTTCGCATACTCTGGGACCTGACATCATTTTCGTTCTCGACGAATCGGGCAGCGTCGGTAGGTCAAACTTTGCCCTGATAAAATCCTTCGTCGTCGACGTCGTGAAGACCTTTGACATCGGAAACGGTCGAACGCAGACCCAGGTGGGACTCATCAAGTACTCGAGCAACGCCACAAGGATCTTCGACTTGAACACCTATTCCAGCAAGTCACAGGTAATAAGTGCAATCGAGGGAGTCGTCTACGGTAGAGGCGGAACCAACACCCACCTGGCTATCGACGAGATGACCAGCAGGGGATTTTCCGCCCAGAACGGCGCCCGAGCGGTCTCCCAGGGACACCCGCGGGTGGGAATCCTCGTGACCGACGGTAAGTCGAACGACCCTCCGAAGACGGTCAGTGCATCGCTGAGGGCTCACGAGGCGTCCATCACGATGTTTGCCGTTGGAGTGGGAGAACAGGACGTCGACGTCAAGGAGCTGAGATCCGTCGCCAGCGATCCAAAGTGCTTCCATCTGATGATTCTGGCCAATTTCAAAGAGTTCGACAGTCTGAAATACGCGATCGGAAAGAAAACCTGCAAAGGTAGTCAAGTACTTATATTATGTACTCTTGGTTTGTATATGCACTTGTTTTGAGTTGAGATGAAATAAAATCATCTTCAATCAATCAATCAATCAAGATTCTGGCTAATGATTCTTGTTGTAATGAGTGAGAAGGGTTGCGAACAGGCTTTGACATTATTAATCATCGCATAAAAGCAGACGACATTTGTTTAAATGAGACTTTCAGGTGCGAATGAAATCCAATTTGATGGTATATTTTAAGAAGCCCGATGGTTTCCATTTAACAGCTCCTATTCTGATCAGTTCCGGACAAGATCAGACAGCGGCGCAAATTTCCGCAGGAAAGGATCAACACTGCAAGATCCAAGTCTCTTCACTCGGAACAACCGTCAAGGTAATCGCCGCGTAGGCCCTATACAAGAACAGCAGGTGTCGATGATTAACAATTAGCACAGGTGTTGTCTTCCGTCTTGTGAACTGAGATGAAGAGACAGAATGGAGACGACGTTAAAATTCTATCCATCACTATAACGGATTCTATCTTTCTATCTCGTAGTTCATTTACTTCTGGCTGTCAATTGTGCTTCCAAACTACGTCCGAAAATATCGAAAGCACTAGAGTTACGTTTCCATTGAATTTGCAAGAGCTACTTCTACTACCTCTAAATAATTGCTTAGCTTCAATGCTGTATGCAATAGTGCACCGAACATGCACTGCCTGAGAAAACAGAAGATAAAAGAGAAGAGAAAGATGCGGATAAGGGTCGGAAGGTTAGATGGCAAAGTAAGGAAAGAGACGAAGAGAGGAAATATAAAGAAGTGGTGAAGTATAAAGAATATTGACAGCAAGAGATGCGAAATATATGACAAATAGATTGAGTTCTCACTGTGCTACAGGAACTGACGTTGTTGCCACTGGAACTTTGTTCTTACGATGATGTTTAACTATAAAGCGTTCTTCTAATCGAATGCCTTGATTTTGTAGATTAGCAGCTCAGCTGGAAAAGTAACACTGTATTTCGGGTCAACGCCTTATCCCAGTTCGAGTTCCTATGACTACAAGGTAGTTGCCACTCCAGAAGAGCCAGGAGTCATCTTCATTCCAAAGTCATCCACACAACAGGACAAAGATGTAACTCTCTTCTGCAGCATCAAGGGCGACCCCAAAGTCGACAGCAATTTCACCATTGACAGCATTGTTGGAGGTAAATGGCCGGCGTCCTAAAACGCCATCAAACCGCTTCTATCTTCAGCTCTAAGCATGCATTGTGAAGGAATTCGTACATAAAACAGTGACAACATTTAACGCCAATATTTAATTTTTTAATCAATCAATCAATTTATCAAGCGCAATCCGCTTTTACAATTATGAACGAAGGTTCCTCTATTTGGTCAATTGTAGAAATCGACGCGTGCAGATCATCGCCTTGTGTAAACGGAGATTGCAAGAAGAAGGAGAGAGGCTACGACTGCGCCTGTCGATCAGGATACACCGGAGTCCACTGCGAAAGAGGTTGATTGACAATTTGACATTAAACAGGGGTCTAATGGAAACGATCCATAGCCCCTGTTACATTATGGATCATGCCCTGCTACTATACTTCTCTTACTCATATCTGTTCAAGAGCAATCCAAACATCCGCTGTCAAGCACGCAGCTCAGCTAAACGAATGTCTAAATTCAGAGGACATAGATTAGTGGCAAACATTCCGATATCAACAGAAATACCAGATGTGAACGATGTGCACCGCAAATCCTTGCATCCTAGGAAAATGCCTAAATTAAATCAATGCTTATACATGATAATGTCTACCAGGATAAACACGGGATCCAGCAGCGGTCCATTCCTCAGCACTCGAATCAGCCGTAGGCCTTTTAGACACACGAGAAGCCAAAAACGACGGCGTTAAACTACAGGGTGGTGGCGCAAAATACCGGACTAGTCACATTTAGGCTTGCATTTAATAGAGTCCGGTTTTTTGTGCCACCCTGTATAATAGACTCATTGATCACCTGAATTGAAGTAATCCATATTCTGTTTTCAGATGTGGACGAGTGTTCGTCGAACCCTTGTAACGGAGGAACATGCACCGATCAGGTGAATGGCTATTCATGCTCTTGTTCATCGGGATACGCAGGAACCAACTGCGAAGCCGGTGCGTGGTCCTTAAAACTAGATTATTAAATGTGGAGAGTTACAACGGCGCTTTTCACAAGGGCTTACTTGGTATACTAAACCACCTAAAGTCACATATTACTACTACTACTACTACTACTACTACTACTACTACTACTACTACTACTACTACTACTACTACTACTACTACTACTACTACTACTACTACTACTACTACTACTACTACTACTACTACTACTACTACTACTACTACTAATAATAATAATAATAATAACAATAATAATAACAAGGTTTAAAGTGGTTCAGTATAGGGAATGCTCTGTGTGAGAACCACTGTTGTTCCCGTCCAATCTAATTTCCTAAACTACTGAGGTTTATTTTGAACTCGTTCACAGTTGTAGCCGTTACTATCCCCTCATCCAGTTCATTCCATCTGTCCACCACTCTTGCACTAAAAGAGTGCTGTTTGTGTATCCCAACCCGTTTCTTGAACAGTTTCATGCTGTGTCCTATTATAAGGCTTCATCCTCATCAGTTCCTCTTTTATATTTAAAATGGACGAAGTGTAGAAGAGAAATTCAAACACGATCAATAATTCTAAGACGTTATGTTATTAGGATTAGAGAAATAACTCTGCGAATAGTTTGCTTTCAGATGTGGACGAGTGTCAATCGAATCCTTGCATCCTAGGAACATGCATAGATCAGGTCAATGGTTATACATGCTCATGTCCATCGGGACACACTGGAGCCAACTGCGAAGCAAGTAGGTCTTCATCGGTCCACTCCATCTGTAGCCGAATCAATTGAGAGGATTGAGAGGGAGGTAGGTAGGTAGGTAGGTAGGTAGGTAGGTAGGTAAGTAGAGAGAGAGAGAGAGAGAGAGAGAGATAGGAGGGTAAAAGCAGCATGATATTGCTGTCTGATAATGAAACGGTAAATTCTGAGACATCTTGAGTCATAAAAGGAAAACCTTGCACTTAACTCTGCAGTTGCTATGCTCCCACTATTAATGCATTCGTTCCTGCGATTCAGCTTTATTAGAACTAGAGAAAAAGATTCTCGAAAGAAAGCATCAAAAGAATGTACTTCGGTAAATGGTTTCTATATAATGAAAACAATCTCCCTTAACTCAGAGAGTGTTTCTAGTGGTTCAGCCGTTAATACGCAGCGGCGGCGGCGCAATGCACCTCTCATACGATGCCGTATAAACAGGTTGTTTCACCTTGTTTCAGACGTTGACGAGTGCGCGTCCAGTCCGTGCAACCGTGGTCAGTGCCAGGACCGTATCAACGGTTTCAGGTGCATCTGTCCAACCGGATACAAAGGCGACACCTGCGAGACAGGTAAGTTCAGCAGACGATCAATAATTATTAGTGTGAGAAAAGGAATGAATGACAGCAGTTGTCGGGAATTATTTGCTATTTAGAAACTGATTTGGCTCTGGCTTTCTTCGCATCTTTAGATTTCCAGTTGTCGAGATGAAAGCTAAAAAGCTGATGTTCTTATGCGATTTTACCCCTTTTCCAATTGATGAGGAGGGTACGAGAGACGGGTCCCTTGTTTCTTAACCAATCATTATTAATATTATAATTAACAAGACAATTTATATAGCACCGTGGAAAAACGAAGGTCAAAGTGACGTGCGCTTTGACATGCAGGTACCACTTGTAAGAGTTTTCAGATCATTCCGAAATGAACTGATCGATTTGCATGACGTGACATTCACGGCCAATGAGTTCCAAAGGACTGGATTCCCTCGTGAACAGGCGGCCACCTGTTCACCGTATCACCTGCTCTATCTTTGCTTTGCTTTCAATAAACTAGTTCACAGTATAGACAATAATAATTAATTGACTTCTAAATACTTGAATTCCGTTGAACTTCCATCGAAAGAAGACAACTGTTTCGAATATATTCTAAAATTCAAAATGATTTCTACAGATTCAGTTTCGGCAGCATGAGGTTAAAGATATGGGCGTGCTGGGTGAAATGCAGACAATGCCCGCCATAAACCACCTGTTTTGCTGTTTCTTTGCAGGCAACGGAACGTGTGCGACGGACACCTGTGAACATGGCACCTGCATCGAAAACGCAGACGGATCTGCCGCATGCCGCTGCAGAGCAGGATACAATGGAATCAACTGTGAAACAGGTGAGTCAGCATCAGTCACCTGCACTCAGGAGAGCGATTGCGAAGCGTCTGCATTATACATTACAGAGAAGCATAGAAATTAGATTGGTGCGTCTGAAAATTAATCTCAGCCTCGTATGAAGAAATCTCAATTAATATTGCGACCAAATTTTTGCTATTTGTAAGTTTTCAGGCATTGGCATTGTTAGGCTGTTATAGCGCTCGATCTGTTCAGCCGTGTAAGTTACCAGCGTTGTTTCGTCATTTCGAAGTGCTTTAAAAGAGATTTCATTCACAGAGACACAAATCTCTTTTGACACAATTGCCAAATATACTTAGCGCGATGATCAGTGGACTGCCACTTGGACTAAATGGCTTTCTACGCCTTTACACACGAAGTAAGTAAAGTCCTTCCCGAGCTCTCAGCCAGGAGACTAGTGCGAGTTACATGATATGAGGCCAGTGTTCTCATGCAATGCGCCTGTTTACTCCGCGAATTTATCCGCTACTCAGTTGCCATCGCCATCTGGCGAATAAAGGCTGAGTCGACCTTAGGGCTCCTCCTGCGGGTCTGGAACCCGCGACCTTCTGCTCCATCGTCCAACGTTGTTACCACTCTGCTAACTTCCCGCCCACACCTTTACACCCATCTCTTCTCAAATCAATAAGATAACATCAATAGACAGGTAAATTACGTTGTTTTCCAACACAGAGGTGGACATGTGTCTTTCGAATCCATGTGCCTTTGGAAAATGCGTCAAGAAGGTGGATGCATTCGAGTGCGTCTGCGATTCCGGATTCACCGGAATACATTGCAATCAACGTACGCAAGTTCTGTCTCTTTCTCTCTCTCTCTCTCTCTCTCTCTCTCTCTCTCTCTCTCTCTCTCAATTATTCCTCAACAAATAGGCCTATACAGTAGATCAGATTGACTCGTTGTTTAAAATAAATCAATTTCCATTGAAACCCTGACAATAATCTATCTATCTATCTATATCATCTATCATAATAATAATAATATAATAATATTATCATAATAATCATCTATCTATATCAATCAAAGTCTCTATGCAATAGAGTCTGTTTAGACTTAGTCAATTTGGATTAAGTCAATTTTTGATTGGTTTATAATTATTGTTTTTATTGTTTTTTATTATTAAATCGATATATATATATATATATATTGACTCTGATAATATTAATTAATAGTCATTAGTTATTAGTTAAGTTAGTATTACCTTTGATGTCATTGAATTCATTGTTCGTATTATTATTTTGATGTCATTGAGAAATAAATGATTCTTCTTCTTCTTCTTCTTCTTCTTCTTCTTCGTCTAATAGAAGAACTAAGCACTTTACCTCAAATACCAAAGAATTGCTTTATGTTTATTACGTCAACACTGAATATGAGAAACTCTTTTGAAGCCAGTAGATCTTATATTCGCATTTTTCAGAAAACTCGCAATATTCTGCTAACATAGTCGAATTTCCAGTTGAAAAGTGGAAGTAGCGATCTTTTTTCTAATTTATGAATCAACTTTTCGTAATTACTTGCATCAATTGCGCCATAAGATCAGTCAACAGGCGCTGCGTGTTTAAGAGTTGAATGGAATATTATTGTGATGTCTGTATTGTAGGCATCAAGGAATGCGCCTCTAATCCTTGCGTGAAAGGCGAATGTCGTCAGATACTCGATGGATACGAGTGCTGTTGTTCGCTCGGATGGACGGGAAAACATTGCGAGAGAGGTAGACGCCGTCGTTTGGCCATTGCTCTATTATAGCAACACCCTAGTGGAGGAGGAGGAGGAGGAGGAGGAGGACGAGGAGGAGGAGGACGAGGAGGAGGACGAGGAGGTCCCAACGACGCCCACTGCGTGCAGACGCTCTTTACGGGCGCTCACGGAAATTTCTCCACGAGGGGCAAAACTCATTTTAACACAATTGTCACTGTTAATATTTTAGCAAGGTTTCCCAATTTCAATGTGAAATATTGGTATTTGCATTTCCCCCTCTTGGCCTAACGCGCGGGCGCCCATGCGTGGGCTATTTTGTGTTATGTTTGACAGTCATTTTGGCGCAAATGATAGTTTTGGTTTTTGGCGTTTTTCTTCTATTTCAGAGGTCGACGAGTGTGAGTCAAATCCGTGCGTTCGAGGACAATGCAAGGACAAGGAGGCCGCGTATCAGTGCATCTGTCCTTCGGGATACGACGGAAACGATTGCGAAAAGGGTCAGTGAACGAGGACAGTTGTTTCCTGGTGTACCACGTGGAGCCTTGGTTCAGCTACTTTAACGTTAAATAGAATGCGCTGCTAGAATAATAAGCGCTTTGCTGAGGAGTCAGAAAATAATTCAATTCAACTGATTTAGCATTCACTGACGTCGCCCACAGAAATTTTGTTGTGGAGGGTGGGGGGAGGTTGCCCATTCCCGACGCTATGATATAAATTTGGCAATTTCATCTTTTAAGGACATTTGAAAATTGTTTCTTGTGATTTGTTTGCTTAATATAGAAATCGACGAATGCAAACCGAATCCTTGTGTGAACGGTGACTGCACGGATCGAATCAACGACTACGTGTGCAAATGTCTACCTGGATGGACTGGTCGTAACTGCACGACAGGTAACCAAGGCAACCGAATAAAAGCAGAAGAGACATTCGTATGAAATATAGCATTCAATGCATGACGCTGAGTTTCTATCTGTTTTCTATCGTTTGACGAAGTGTTCGTATTGAGACGTCGTTTTGCAGATGTTGACGAGTGCCAATCAAACCCGTGCGTCGAAGGCACCTGTGTGAATGGACCTAATCACTACAACTGCACCTGCACACCTGGATGGACAGGACTTACCTGTAACACAAGTAAGAAATTGCGACGAATTGATTGACAAGATATATATATATATATATATATATATATATATATATATATATATAGAGAGAGAGAGAGAGAGAGAGTCGTATATTTCAGAACAATCTCTCCTTTCTTAGGCAATTCCTTCTTTGAGTCCTTTTTTTTACAGAGGTTGTTGTTATTCAGCGAAAAATACTTACTTTTATTATTAATTTCGCATACGGTTGCTCAAAGATGTCATATCATTCGTCTGTCTGGCTGCCTACTTGTCTGCCTATTTGTCTTCCTAGTTGTCTGCCTAGTTGTCTGTCTGGATATCCAATTTCAGTTCGGGGGGAGGGGTGGAGATGGCAGAGTGGGTTACGTGCTGAAGCGTCAGGCTGACGGAGCGGGTTCAAGCCCCGTTAGTGCCCCTAGTGGCTTTCACACAGGCAGTAATGCCTCCTATAAGCCATTTTAAATCATGCTAAGTTTAAGTTTAAACCAGTTAAGTTTCAATAAAATGTGCATTTCTTCTATCGTTGTTTCAAAATTGACAGTCAATGCAGTCTAATCAATGCTGAAATGATTTCGGCCATCGAGGGACAGTTGTTGTCTGGACGGAACGAGGCAGATGAAACAAAGATCTAAACAGATTTCTGCTGTTTTCGTTGTGTGTTTCTGAAGACATCGACGAATGTGCGTCCGGACCTTGTGCCCACGGAAAGTGTGAAGACAAGGTGAACGGCTACGAGTGCGTCTGTCCCTCTGGACGCACCGGACCCACCTGTTATGAAGGTGACTGCGTCGTCGCTTCGTTAGCCACTCCCTCGTTCATATAGCGCATATATTCTGACGCAAAGGCATTTGCATCAAAGAACCTGTTTCGCTTTTGCACAATTAACTCTCTTCAGTTTCGATTTACAAATAGTCGGTTCTTGACAGTGAGTAATTTCTTGAGGTTGTTGTCTTTGCGCTTTTGATTTGAATAAAGTTGAAAATCGTCAATAATAATTCTAAATTAATTTACAAAGACGACGACGACGACGACGACGATGATAATGTTAACGACGTTAATGCAATGTTAGGCCTAGTGCTGCTAATGCCATTGCAAGCTGCGACTTCGCAGATGTTAACTGGAAATGACCTTCTGACCTTCAGATGTCGACGAATGTTCGTCGAATCCTTGTCAAAATGGCGGAACATGTCAGAATTCTGACAATAAATGGACGTGCGTTTGCAAGAACGGATACACAGGAGATAAATGTCAGACAGGTAGAGGCCCCATAGGCCCTATATTGGCTATGCCGTCGATTCTACATTTTACAAATCAAATTAAGTTATGAACAGAATTCTTTAGTTAATCTAGGATCTAATTTCTAGACTGAACTTTTTCTTTCTCTGATTTATTTGTAAATTCAATCGCAATTTATTCCAGTGATAGCAGAATATTGGTCTAATTGAGGGCACACGATACTAATACAGAGGCGTCAATTGAGGGGACTGGGGGCCGTGACCCCCCCCCCCCCAAGGAAATGAAAATATTAATTTATAATGTATTAATGTGCAAAAAATTGCAAAAATTGCCCAAAAATATTAAAAAATTGCAAATTTTCCAACACTGGCCCTAAAATTTGCCAAAATTGCTCAAAATTTGCAAAAAAGTTGCAAAAAATTTGCAAACAAATTGCAAAAAATGCTTAAAATTTGCCAAAATTTACCCAAAATTTGTGAAAAATTTGCAAACAAATTTTCTCGCTCCCCAAGAAAAGTGTGAAATGACGCCACTGTACTAATAATAACTATACGAGAGATTTAGTCAGCGTCTGCAGTGGTCAGGCCCTCCGAGAGGGGGGGCAGGGGGGCAACTGCACAGGGGCCCGGCGGTCTGGAGGGGGCCCGGGCCGATGATGAATATGTATAATTAACAATAAAATGAATAATAACACTAAAGAATGGTTTAAAATGTCAGTTCAGCAGAGGGGCCCGGCGAGCACAAGGGGGCCCGGGACACAGTGCTAAATAAACGGCAGACGACGAGCAAAAAAAAAAAAGGTCGTGAAGAAAAAATTATGACTTGTCAAGGGCCCGTCGGCCATTCTGCACAGGGGCCCGGAATTTCTCTCGGAGGGCCTGGCAGTGGTTCTCACACAAGGCAGACCACACGAAACCACTGTTGCTAATATTATCATTACTGAATAATAATAATAATATTTTGATTTAAAATAATAATAAATTTTGATGTAAAGCGCTCTTCTTTTTGACTGTTAGCCATGCTACTGCGCTGCATAAATTGTCGGGGATAGAATAGAATATAATAATAATAATAATAATAATAATAATAATAATAATAATAATAATAATAATAATAATAATAATAATAATAATAATAATAAATACTAGAAAGATGCTCGCTTCGCTCGCAGTGCAGGATAATACTAATCCAATACCTAATACCCAATCATTGAATTCATGCTGAACAACATTTAAATGACGTACTGTACATACGCCACCTAGCCAAGCTCTGCGCCACGTAATAATTAGGCCTATGTACGTTAAAATCACGCAACTGTGACCATTTGTGACGCTGTACACGTATTTTTTGTGTACGTTAAAATGTACGTTAAAATTGCGCAACTTCCTCAAGCTACGAACAATTGTTACCAATAGCAACGTCGTCGCACGCCCACCCCTCTGACGCTGCAATGACTCGACTAAACCGTGCTAAACGTACGCTTCGTCAAACGCTTCTTCGTCAACCAATGAGAACGCTTGAAGGTAACAGAGAGACATACAGAACAAGGATCTTAATATTATAGATTAGTATTATTAGTATTATAAATTATAATTATTAATACTAATATTATTAGTATTATAATTATTAATATTAGTATTATTAGTATTATAATTATTAGTAATAGTATTATTAGTGTTTTTGCGTTTTTGATAAGACGTGGATGAATGTGAATCCAATCCGTGCGTGAACGGTGAATGTAAAAATCAGGTGAACGCTTTCGAATGCGTCAACTGTTCACCTGGATGGACCGGAAGATTATGCGAAATAGGTGAGAGAGCGATTCACCTTCGATGACGACAAACGACACTGAAACAACGATGGTTATGTCGTCAATCGTCATATTCTAGCCTTATGTCTAAATTCAGGCATCTGCGCTTTCTTGAGCAGCGAAATCTCTCACTGTATTTCGACGGAATTCTGTTGTTCCTTTCTTCTCGACCAATGGTAGTTCTGCTTTTTGATCTGCAGATGTTAACGAATGTGAATCGAGTCCATGCGCACACGGAACATGTCAGGACCAGGTGAACAGATTCAGGTGTCAGTGTGAACCTGGATGGGACGGTCTCACCTGTGCAACAGGTGACAACTGCTGGCTCCAAAGACAAGAGCTTTTTAAAACAGCTGCTAACAGAAGAAAGCCTATTAAATATATAAGCTACCGGTTGTTGATGTAAACTGTCATGAACACTCTCGTTGCTTTTAATTTTAAGTCAGAACGAGCATTTTAATGTACAGAATAAATAGAAAATAAAGAGGTAGGATTTACAAAATCATCACCCCTACCTGGAGACTAGGTGTGATTAGATTCACCATTTTACCTGACTTCGGTCATTATAGGTGTGAAATTGGGGAATGGAGTGCTGCAAAGAGTTGGTCTGTGTTTTAGACATCAACGAGTGCGATTCGCGCCCTTGTGTTCACGGCGAATGTCAGGATCTGTTGAACGGATACAAGTGCGTCTGTCAGGATGGATTCAACGGAACCATCTGCCAAAACAGTCAGTTGCTGCTGCTGCTGCTGCTGCTGCTGCTGCTGCTGCTGCTGCTGCTGCTGTTGATGCTCAAAATAGCCACAATGAAAACTAAGCGTCTCTCAACAGAAGTCTTTTAGACGGAATCTTGCTTTTTAAATTCTATTATCACTCATCCCATTATCACGTTACGATACTAATAGACTCCTCCCATTGTGGTAATTATAACAGTATCACATTATATACTACAGGAGTATAGGATGATACTAGTATCACATTATTTGTAATAGTGTCACGTTATGAAACTCTTCTAATCATGTACTTCGTTTCTAACTTAGACAAGTTCCGAATATATCGATAACTCCATTTGGCTGTAGGCCTACAGCGTTAATGAGAGCGAATATTGTCTTAGAAATTGAGAGTTTAAAGTCACGCGGATGTCTTTTGGCGACTGAGATAAGTTTAACTCGCAGCCCAATTGACAATTGAGTCAGTGGTTTCTAACCAGTAACTGATGAGTAACTGGTTTTTACTGACTATGGACTATGGATTTTACCCAGATTGAGCGCTCGTGAATAAGCTGATGCAATGTGACAAGTTTTCTGGGAGCGCTATATAAATTTTGTTTTACTTACTTGTTTATTTGCGTCTCTTTAGATATCGACGAATGTGCCTCCGGTCCTTGTGAAAACGCTGCTGAGTGCGTCGACAGAGTCAACTCTTACGAATGCGTCTGTCCGAATGGATTCAACGGACGCAACTGTCAGAACAGTAACTATTCCTATATTCCATTCTTTCACCGGAAACGCTTCTCTTGGGAATTACGACGTCATGTTGACTGTCATTTCCTGCTAAACGTGACGCGCTCTTAAATGACGCTAAAGTCAGCGACGTACCTGGGCGTATTAAAAGGGTGTCACCTTTTCAATGGAAATCAAAATGCGATGTCACCGCATCGAATTTTATCCCCAGTCAGGTGAAAAAAGTCTCGATGAGCAAAAAGGAAGGGACCCGTGGCGTTAGTTTCTTGTTGTCGTTTCTCTTTAATTGTAATTTGTAATTTATTACATTCCCGAAAGGCGAAGAAGAGACGCAGCTTTTCTGAAAATGTTCTCATCGAAGCGGCCGCTTCTCCTTCGCCCCTAGCTACGCCACTTCCTTCAACCCTAGCTACGCCACTGTTGCAGAAGCGTATCTCGGGGAGACGCTATTCAAAGGGGATACTAGTATCCGAACTGTATCCTCTGCAGCGGAAGGATATATGCAACAGCAGCAGCAGCATTCGTCATTTCTATAGAAGCTGTTTTCTTTTAATTTCAGATATCGACGAATGCGCCTCTAATCCTTGCATTCACGGTAGCTGTAAGGATGGGGTCAATGAGTTCAAATGCACCTGCGATCAGGGATACATCGGCGACAACTGTACAATCAGTGAGATCCACTCACTTCACTCTCTTCTAAAAGCATTCAATGACATCGCTGCAATCAGAATTAACGAACCTCTATATATTATATAAGTACAAACATCACCGCTTCTTCGCCCTCTCCGTTTCTTCGCTATAAAATAATGTTCTCTCTCTCTCTCTCTCTCTCTCTCTCTCTCACACACACACACACACACACGCGCGCGTTTTTACAGGTGGATTGAAATTGTTTCAGCTTTAGACGACTGTAGAACAAATCCTTGTGTTCATGGAACGTGTAAGGACGGCGTGAAAGGGTTCACCTGCGACTGTCAACCAGGATACGCCGGAAGCACCTGTACGACAGGTGAGTGACAAGAAGGAGTTTACGTTCACGGACTCTTATTTCACAAGACAATCAGTTTTTGCTCTGTACAAAATTTCTACCTCAGAATTGTCTAAGGCTTAATATGAAGCAAATTAGTTAATAATGCATACATAGACTAAGTTTAAACTCTCTGAAAATCACACAAAAAATGGTTTTGCAGAAGACGGCGAAATACAATTCGATTCTGCCGTTTAGAACAGAAGCGGACGAATAGACGCTGCGAATACAGACTTGTGTGTTTTGCATTGACTGTGAATTGACTCGGAATACATTGCATTGACTGTGAATTGCATTCAGATGTCGACGAATGTGCTTCGAATCCGTGTCATCGTGGAACCTGTCAGGACCGAGTGAACGGCTTTCGCTGCAGCTGCAACAAAGGATGGACCGGTCCACTCTGCGACTGCGGTGCGTTCAACAACAGACACAGCTGCGTCGCTATTATAAAAGCATTCCCCCCCCCCCGCCCCCGCCTCCCCCCATACAATTCGATATCTGTCTTTTGCTGTGCTTCAATTTAATAATAACAAAAGTGTCTAAGGAAACAATTATTCGTGAAGCGTGTGGTTTGTCTTTTATGTTTTCTTCTCTCTCTCTCTCTCTCTCTCTCTCTCTCTCTCTCTCTCTCTCTCTCTCTCTCTCTCTCGTTGTTGTTTTCAGTGATTGACAATTGCGAATCGAATCCTTGTAATCACGGTTTCTGTGAGAATGAAGTGGGAGGCTACAGGTGCACGTGCAATCGAGGATACACAGGAAACAATTGCGACCAAAGTACGTCTCTATGATGATGATGATGATGATGATGATGATGATGATGATGATGATGATGATGATGATGATGATGATGATGATGATGATGACGATGATGATATCAGCATCGCTTTACAATGTCAATATGTCAACTTATATAGCACTTATTTAAAGTCAGGTTTAGCGAAGCGCTTTACACATTACACTTATACGAGATCTTAAATAAGTGTGTCTTTAATCGCTAAGATCGCTAAATCAATCAATCAATCAATCAATCAATCAATCAATCAGTCAACTTCAAGACGGAAAGTTCAGTCCGAAACGGCTACTAACAATGCTACTAACATTTCGCTTCTACGTTAATCCATTACCGTACTGGACAGAGTCGGTTGAAACGTCAACGTACAAAGCAGTTCTGCCTTCTTCTTTTCTGTCTCAATTATGCAACGACTTAAGTGGCTTATCCCCCTTGGATTGCCCTTCCGCCTTTTGAGACTGATCTTCTGGCTTGACTGGCTCTAATTCTATTTGGATTTGGTGCGCCATCGGCTGATGCCCTGGGCATTATGATAGTGGCGCTATAGAAGTTGATTGATTGATTGATTGATTGATTGAACGACATGACTTCTTATTCTTCTTCTCTTCCGTTTCCACTGAAACTGTTTTCTTCTTTTTCTTCATTTAATATTTGTTTTTTGTCTTTTAGTAAAATCGCTTTGAAATGTAAGGGCGATCTCTTGAATCGATATCTGATCGAAAGATCTTTCCAGCGATTGTATTTTCTTTAGCTTCGGGATTTTCTTTTGTTTTCTAGAAAACCTTTCTATTGTCGAATTCTGAGCGAAATTGCCATTATCTTGCATTTAGGCGCAATTTAATTTCAGACCAAGGGGTGCTCTTGTCGTTTTTATTGTGTGTGGAGTTAAGTGACTGAATATGCTTTTATCAAAATCTAGAAGTGAAATCAGAGTCAAGAATCTTGGCTGATATCCGAAGAAGACTGAAGAACTACTGGTGAACCCGAGCGGCGAAGGGAGTCCATTTGTCGAAGCGTTTAATCGAGTGAATCTTTTAAAGAAGGCAAATCAAAGACTCATTAATTGACGGACACTGAATTTACCATTAAGAGCATGCTACTATAGCATGCTACTATAGCATGCTACTATAGCATTAAGAGCATGCTTCTATATATTTACCGAAGAGACTCTAATAACTGTTTTGATTTCTGCTATTTATCATTCGTCTTCATATTCTCTGTTTTCTGCCATTACTAAAATGTTATTCTCTGCATGAAAATTCTCTCCTGACGTGTATTTTACTGGTCCGTGAAAAGTTCCTGATTTTCGGCGGCACGTGACCAGGAGAGAGAGAGAGAAGAGGCTGAAGGATGATGTCACGTGACCGTCCTTAGTCGGAGTTCAAAGGTCAACAGAGAGAGAGAGAGAGAGAGAGAGAGAGAGAGAGAGAGAGCAGACAGCGTCCCATATTTTGGCAGCAGCCACTGACGTCATAATCTACGCCCCGTACATTATGCAAAGTAACCGTTCATCTGTCGAATAAATCAGAAGAAAATCATGGAATCAGAATAAGAAGCTCTCTCTCTCTCTCTCTCTCTCTCTCTCTCTCTCTCTCTCTCTCTCTCTCTCTCTCTCTCTCTCTCTCTCTGTCTCTCTCTCTCTCTCTCTCTCTCTCTCTCTCTCTCTCTCTCTCTCTCTCTCTCTCTCTCTCTCTCTCTCTCTCTCTCTCTCTCTCTCTGTCTCTCTCTGTCTCTCTCTCTCTCTCTCTCTCTCTCTCTCTGTCTCTCTGTCTCTGTCTCTGTCTCTGTCTCTGTCTCTCTCTCTCTCTCTCTCTCTCTCTCTCTCTCTCTCTCTCTCTCTCTCTCTCTCTGAAGCGTTCGATAAGAGATGACGACGAAGAAGAAGACAACTTTATTTATGATATATTTTTCGCTGTGACTCTCTTCCCCCAGAATCGCCGTGTTTCAGAGTCTAATAAGTAACTGGCGCCCTCTTGCCGTCCTAACACTCACCAGATGTCGCTGAAGTGTCAAAAAGAACGACCACGCGTCATAGATTAATTAGCAGTCATTTGTGTGCGTTATCTTCACCTGTCAATCAAACGCTATAAATGAACTCAATTAAACAGTCCTCCTCCTCCTCCTCCTCCTCCTCTCCTTATCATATGTCCACCTTTGGTGGTCGTGGTGGTGGTGGTGGTGTAGAGGGTTTTCGTAGAATCAGTTGAGGTCCCAACCTCTCTTGGAAACATATTCGCTCTCCAGTCGGAAGGAGAGTCCGGTTGGCGCTCGGCAGACGATCGAGGTCACGTGACGCGCGATTGAATAATTGACGGCAGACGACGTCAGAGAAAAGCCGCGAAAAAACTCCGAAGAAGAGAGTTCCACTCTGACAGCAATATACCGTAGAAGAGCTCGTCTATCGACGGCCAAGCCCCCCTCCCTCCCTCCCTCCCCCACCCTCACCACTCACCTTCGCCACTTCAAAGTGACCGGCGACCGGCGTCCATAGCCAGGTAAATAAATCTCATCAGAATTAGATCTCTCATTTCATCTGGACTCAACATTTGACAAATGGGCAGCCCTTCGTATGTGCTATGCATATAATACCCATATGTATATACGAATGCATGTATATATAATGCATAGGCATATATACATACATACATGTATATATATATATTGTAGCCTATAGGCCTATGTATATGCATATAATGATATAAGTACACACTCATGCCTTCATAATTGATTACGCGTAAATGCATGCATACACCGTGTACACTGTACATATATGTATATTTGTATGTGTATATATATATATATGTGTGTGACATTGTATGACTTTGACGACGAGATTAGTTCAGTCGTCATGGTAGCAGTGTCACCGTGTGTCACGTCGAATGCGGATTATGTCACGTCACTAATGTGACAACTTATTGACGTCACGCGCTGACAATCCCGGGTCACCTCTACCTCCTCCCACGCACCACCTCTGGCCGTCATGCCATAGGAACTCTTACACCGAATGACTTTAGAGGCTCTTAAAGACGAAAGCGACAGACAGAAAGCCTCGTATCTCAGATATGCAACGCTGCACGTTGCTAAGAGACAGGCTGTGAACTTGTCACAATGCATACGATATTTCGAGGTTTCAGTCTCTAAAATGTATCGGAGTTTTCGTTGTTCACAATAGCAGTTGAAATATCCTTTGCGTATCGATGAAGTCAGCCAATCACACATCAAACATCAAACATCACACCAGGGGCGTAGCCAGGAATTTGATTGGGGGGGGGGGGTACAATATGATTTCGGGGGCATAAATCTTTAAAAAACTTTGGAAATCTTAAAAACACATTAAAAATTTTAAGTCTGATTTGGAGGGGGATATATACCGATATACCCCCCGTCGCTACGCCCCTGCATCACACACCACACATTACATGTCACACATCACACGTCACGGATCCTCTGTAATAGAGAGAGATGGACAGAGGGCTGTCGTTCGCTGAAAACGAAATCTTCATTCGAAAGAGAAACTGGTTCTGTTTGCTTTGATTTCTGGTCACCTTCAAATGCCTCGACCGACCGCCACACGGACAGGCAGCCAGACGGACAGGCAGCCACACGGACAGGCAGCCACACGGACAGGCAGCCACACGGACAGGCAGCCACACGGACAGGCAGCCACACGGACAGGCAGCCACACGGACAGGCAGCCACACGGACAGGCAGCCAGACGGACAGAGGCGACGCTCAGCAAATACACGCAAAACGTGTTCGTGGACTGAGACGGAAAATGAGGTCGACCCCCCCCCCCACCCCACCCCACCCAACAAAAACAGACAGCAATTGATGGCGAGGATGGGGGGCAGGAGAGGATGTGGAGAGAGGGTATTGATATCAAAGCTGAAATGGATTTAAGCGATATTCTGAAACGGACGAAGTTTCACCTTTCGTAAACCAAGCGACGGAAAATGTTTGGCGAAAACGATTGCGTCCGAGCGGTCGAATCGATTTTCAATAGAAATATTCTACTCAGATAAACTGATAGGGGATGGGGGTGGGGGGTGGGGGAGGCAGAAGGCAAACAGTCGGGCAAAGAACGCCGCACTGGAAACAAGGGAGAAAAGAGTGGGAAGCGAGAAGGCGATTCAGGTAGCAGTTTCGCATTTTAACAGTAATGGCCGGAGGACGGTTTTTCTCCGGTCAGTAATATCATCTTCTCTGCGTCTTTTTTCTGTCCATCCATTTACCTACAGAAACTTCACGGTAGATTACAAGGTAATTGCTGACGATAGATTTACAATGCCTCGAATACAATGCATCAGATTAAAATCGATGTCATCATCGACATAAGTAAAATTCCGTCTCATTTAAGAATGAAACTAGAATTGCTTTGACTCCTCCCCCCCCCAGGAAAGAGATTAGATGCAACCATCCTCTCCTGGTCACCTCCCCTCCACCATCTATTCCTCCTTTCTCTTCCCCTCCTCCTCCTCCTCCTCCTCCTCCTCTTCCTTCTACCTTCCTCTGTTCTGTTCGGCGATCAATCTGGAGATGGAAATGGATTTGAGATTCCGATGCCAAGAGAAAACACATTTCCAGATATTTCTAATGCTTTTATGTTATTCGAACACTGCTGAGACTATGGAGAGAGAGAGAGAGAGAGAGAGAGAGAGAGAGAGAGAGAGAGAGAGAGAGAGAGGAGAAATGAGAGACAGACAGAGTCAGATAAACATAGTAAGCGGTGGCGGTTCCAAAATTTCTTGGTGAGGGGGATGAAATGATTTCATAGGAAGTTGGTGGGGGGATAAAAAGAGAAGGAAAAATCACTAAACTTTGCCGAAAAGGCTGACAAAAGGGAATTTTTCCTTAATTTTACTACACTTTCACCGAAAAAATAGGTTGACAAGCAAAAAGGTCACCCGCAGTTTTCCCTTGTAGTTTTACTAGACTTTAACCCAAAAATTTGGTTTAACAAACGAAAAAAGTCCGAAAGTCGGGTGGGGGATGCATCCCCATTCATTTCCCACGTGGAACCACCGCTGATAGTAAGCCCCGAATGCGACGAAGACTCTTAATAACGACTCTATTGAATTTGTTTTTCTATTTAATCGAGGATTTCATATTTAGAAAGCACAGCGCATTGTAAGATCCGAGACTTTTGTGGAAAAAGACGCAGAACGTATAAGAAGCACCACAAGAGCATCAGAAGTCGCTTTCACTTCATCTCAAAAGTGAAGTCTTCGATTTGTGTTTAGAAGGAAAGTGTAGCAAAAGAACAACACCTGAACAGAACGATCAATCGACTATTCTCCTCTTCATCTAAACAGAGCCAACTTACCTTAACATACAAAGGACTGCGCTGAAAGGGGACACTACGGAAGCACTTAACGGCTCTTAGAGGGCCGTCGAGAAAATGACTGAGTTATTCGTCGATCAATTTGAAGCGGCTTCAGAAGCTGCAATACTTTTAACGTTTCTAATTGTGAATGTTCTGTGACATCAGATGTTTAAGTTCTGCGCTTACAATAGAAGACGATTTCTGGACATCAGGCGCTTCTTTAATGCGATCTTCTGAGGGAGCAAAGATACTCAGTCGTAAGAGAGAGAGAGAGAGAGAGAGAGAGAGAGAGAGAGAGAGAGAGAGACAGACAGACAGACAGACAGACAGACAGACAGACACAAACAGACAGACAGACAGACAGACAGAGACAGAGACAGAGAGAGGAAGAAAGAGAGAGAGAGAAAGAGAGAGAGAGAGAGAGAGAGAGAGAGAGAGAGAGAGAGAGAGAGAGAGAGAGAGAGAGAGAGAACGCGCACACAAATCCACCAGGGCATCAGCCGATGACGCACCAAATCCAAATAGAATTAGAGCCAGGTCAAGCCGGAAATATCAGTCAGAAACGGCGGGGGAGCAATCTACAGCGTGGTAAGGGGCTATGCCAAGTCAAACAGGTATGTTTTAAGACCAGGTCTGAAAGATGATAGATATTGTTAGCCATAGGAAGTGACACATTGGTAATGATATCCAAGGCTTAGGGCCACACACTGAGAAACAACTCGTGCCGATGACTGAGCGGGAATAACGAACAGCGTGTGTCTGTAGTAAATTTGTTGACCTCGTGAATAAATGTTTCTAAACTAGTCGTATAAAACATAGATAAGTGGCATAAAGTAGCCTACGGTCTTGCGTCTAAATACTAATTTATTGAATATTAATATGTAGGCGGTTTTAGCAAAAACCTAATGAATTATTCATAGATCAGCTAGTGCAGGCGATGAGTTCATGAATATTAAAATGAGCAAGCGCGGGCGTCGGCGTCAGCGTCGTCCGGTGACTGGGTCGGTGACGTATTGCGCCCGTCGACTGTGACGCCAAAGTCGTCATGACGACGGTCGTCATGACGACGGTCGTCATGGCATCTTGTGGCTGAGGCACGGAAGAAGGAGACTCCGTGTGACTCCTGATCTCCGGCCCCTCTTCCCCTCCTAGCTCCTCCTACGCGGACGAAGGAGAGGCTATCCTCTGACAGTCGCTGCTTCCTCTCCTCCTCCTCCTCCTCCTCCTCCTTCTCCTCCGCCGTCGTATAAGCATACGCGAGATTAAATCGTCCAGAACGTCGTCACCATGCATCGATGTCAGTCCCCCACCCAACGACGGATTAACTGTCTCTAAAGAGAACGTCACCACCTACACTCAGACAGACACACACACACAGACAGACACACAGACAGACACACAGACAGACGCAAGGACAAAGAAGTGACTGAATCTCCGATATAACAGCAACAGTTGAATTCCTTGAGATTCAAAATACTTTGACAACATCGACAAGTGAAGAGAAATAAATCGTCGACGCATCTTCCTCCTCCTCCTCCTCCTCCTCCTCTCCTCCTCCTCCTTCTCCTCCTCCTTCTCCTCTTAAGAAAGGTTTTCGCTCGCCGGAGACATTTAACGGACGACGACTGAACCTTTGTTCCGATGGATTATGTCCTCTTCTTCCTCCTCCTCCTCCGAAGTAAGTGCTACTCTACACTTACCTATAGCAGTTTATTCTAATTAACTGCTATCAGCAGTTTTGCTGTGCCAATAACTACTGCTATTGCAACTGCTGCTGTCATCGATGCTGATTGTGCTAACATTCGGTCGGTGCTTATCGGAGTGGGTTAGCTATTAGCTATGCTCTGTAGCTACGGTAGCAGTAGACATTGTAAGAAATAGCATCGACAGCAGAATAGCAGAAGGATGTCTGCTTCTTTTTTGCTTCAGTTGCAATTGTCAGTTGAGTATTTTTGTCGATTGGGTCTTTTGCCATTTTCTGCGATGATTTTCATTTGAATAAAACTCATCTCCGTTAAATTCATCGTGAAAATGACTCCCAAATTCCATTTCCAGCGGACGATTTCTGTCTCCACCGAGGCAGCAAGGTAATCGTCGCCTCAGATAATTGCGCAGCCACGAAGGGGGAAAGAGGTGGGGAGGCCCTTCGCCACTGGTTCATTTGTTGACCACTGGCGATTAAATAGCAAATGATTCGATGAAACGGTTTATTAGAGGGAAACAATAAAAGAGTATCAGTCGAGTAGGACAGAAAAAGACGTATACAGGGACCTACTTGAAGTCCCCTGCGGACCTCTTTAAGTATTTTGGACCAGCGGACAAAAGCGGAAATCCGCTGTATAAGAGCTTAAAATGTCCGCCCGGAGCGTCAAATGAGTCTGTCGAGTCTTTGTCGTGCCACGACAGATTGCGGCGAAACTTAAAGAAGCATATTCAGGTAAGCAGAGCAGAGTCTAGCCTTAATAAATAATAACTATAGATTATAATATTATTTTTTAGTAATACTAAAACTCTTTGAAAACTCGTAAGGGTAAAGGCGAGCGTCTTCGACGCCGCCGTTCGCTCGTTTGAACTCTTCTCTGATTAGAAAACAAGTGAAAATAACCCCATAGAGTTCTAATTCCGCCACCACGCTTCGCGATCCGCCCTACCTTCGCTGCAGAGATGTGCGGATCCAACAATTTTGGGACCGCGGATAATCCGGCTCCGCCAGGTTTAGATCCGCGGAGGATCCGCATCCGCGCGAATATCCAATATCAGGAGCCGCGGAGGATCCGCATCCGCAGATAGTAAATAAATTCGGTCTTTTACTAACACCCCTCCCATGGTTTCAGCAAGCCTAGGACCTATCCTAATGTATTTCAATAAGCAGTAAAATTATGTACCTAGGTCCGAGACTCATTGCACAAATAGTCGTAAGAAAGGAGACGCTACATGTAAAGCATAACATAGATTTTTTAAAAATATAAAATAAAAGTTATTCAAATACGTTCATATATGAATACCGTGTGGAGTGCACAACTGCACACCTCAGACAGTACACAGCGAATTCAGGCAAAAAAATGGTTACTTAATAACCAATTAGACGCTCGAAATTCGAAAATAGGGCGCCTACCTCTTCAAAGGAGAACGGACATTCTCCCCAGGACGTTCCATGATTCTACCCCCGGCATTATCCCTCCTGGTACACTAGATGAAATGAAAGCCCCGACATAATCAACCCTTTGTTTACTCAATGGCCTTTGAGGAAATCGACCGACACTGAAAGAGAATTCGTGTCGCTATCACTATTGAATTGATCTCAATTGAAATCTTCTTTAATTCACATTTGAAATCCTTTCTACTCCCGGTCTTTAAATGTTGCACCCATTCACTTGGGGATTATGCCTACGTGCCGGGGGGTTAAGTGACGATGATTAAGTGACTGGGGATTAGATGACTTGGAAAATGATGGAATCCGAGTCGGGTTGACTGGACTTTGAAGTTTGAACTTGTCGGAAGCTGTCTCCCGTCAGTTATTCTGATCTCTTATGTAAACCTCCTAACTTAGCGTTTCTGTTGATTAAAGAGATAATTGGCACTTTGGTCATCTACAACCATGCAATAGTCATAAAATTCAGGGCGTAATTTGAAAAGGTAGCAAATAGCTATGCACAATGTGTATGTATTTGTGTGTCTGTGTGTGCGTGTTGCCAGTTTTCAGGATCCGCGGATACTCCGCCTCCGCCAGCTTTTTTTATACTTGGGTCCGCCAAGGTCCGCGGATCCTTAAAATCCTTGCGGACCCGGCTCCGCGGATGGATCAATCCGCGATCCGCACATCTCTGCCTCGCTGGGGCCCGGGGTTGCGCTAATCACCGGATACAGATTTTTGGTATTTTAAACTATTTTTAGTTGAGAAAAACCGTTCGGTGTTCGCTTCATAGTGTTGGGGGAGGGGGAGGGGAGGGCTGCAGACTCGCTTATAGTAATCAATAATCAGTTTGAATTTCAATATTTAAACAAATGAATAGCGAAAGACAGCAATAAGCATTTTGAAATGGTGGTTTTCCTATGCACTGTTAAAGATGGCTGCAAGTTGTCATAGTCTAGCTTCTCGGTTTTATATTGCATGTTTTTTTACATTTACAATTTAGCCATTAAAAGTAGTCATCTTCATTTGTTGCTGATAAAAGTAGTGGTATTAGCATCGATTTATTCGATACAATTTCTAGTATTGTATTGGTATTGGCAATACATTTTAGGAGTATTGTTAACAGCCCTGTTGATAAGGCGCAATTCGGAGAGAATTGGATGAGACATTTGATTCAGTTTAATATAAAAATAATCTTTCGAAATGAATTAGAATTGCCTTCAAACATTGACTGCAGTTGAATTGCTAGACATTTGCGGGTGAAGATCCGAGTTGAGGCACTTAGTTTTAAGTCCAATTCGTGCTGTTGTTCTCATTTGACCTTCAACAACTTCCCCTTCTCCTCTTAATTTAAGCGTTTTGCTGAAAGGTGCTCAGCTGAAATCAGTGAGGCTAATATTCGTCTGAAGCGGAAAGAGATCAATCACGTGACACGAAATGACAGAAGCGCCATTACATGACGCCGATCACGTGATCTCATCGACTCATCGGATGGTGGCGTGACAGGATCCGAACGTCCACTCAAACCTCTGTCATGGACTCCGTTACGACAGCTCTAGATTAAAATGGAGAATAAAGTAAAAATTATGATAATCCGTAATAATAATAATAATAATAATAATAATAATAATAATAATAATAATAATAATAATAATAATAATAATAATAATAATAATCGTCATCATCAGGAAGAACTTTGTCGTCGTCGTCATCATCATAATATCATCATGATCAT
>CM030857.1:412500-485000 GCA_018105865.1 Metaphire vulgaris
GCAGAGGGACGCTGTCTTCCTTCCCCCCTCCTCCCCCCAACCACCGTCTCTCTGTATATTGACGGTACATCAGATTTTCTCAGGGTTTCACCGCAGACGCACTTGTGATGCTCTGTGCGCCGATATTATGAAGACATATTTCACACTCGAAGGGAAATGAAAAAAGAGATGGAAGCACTTAAAAGTCACGTGAATTTCCAGTTCTCCAGAACTTCCATTTCAGAGAGAGAGAGAGAGAGAGAGAGAGAGAGAGAGAGAGAGAGAGAGACACAGAGAGAGACACAGAGAGAGACAGAGACAGAGACAGAGACAGAGACAGAGACAGAGAGACAGAGAGAGAGAGAGACAGAGAGAGAGAGAGACAGACAGACAGAGAGAGAGAACGCGATGGCCTATAATGCCACAGTTCCTTGTCATCTTAGTTTCCCTCCTATTTCTCCCTTTCTCTCAGTCTCTGTTTGACTCCATATTTTTCAGCTCTTTGTCTTTTTACTTAATATTTTCAGACAGGAAATAACGCAGTAGATTCTGAGGCGGTTGCCATGGAGCTCATGCCATGAATCGTGTGACAGCGGATTCTGCGACTAAGGAAGAAGCTTAGGACATCATGACGTCACTGGACACTTCAGATCTAGAAGAGACAATAG
Organism: Metaphire vulgaris; assembly: GCA_018105865.1. Classification (NCBI taxonomy): domain Eukaryota; kingdom Metazoa; phylum Annelida; class Clitellata; order Crassiclitellata; family Megascolecidae; genus Metaphire; species Metaphire vulgaris. Next base: position 413,148 of record CM030857.1, read on the forward strand.
ACAGAGAGACGGTCGCAGAGACAGAGAGACGGTCGCAGAGACAGAGACGAAGACACGGACTGCATTTTGGCCAGAATTTAGAACGAAATTATCGTTAGAATCGAACCAAACCGAATTCTCGACTTCGAGAGTTCACATATGGAACGTTTTTATCACCGACACTCCACCTGGCGTCTGACTTCGGCACCAACGACCGATTTGCAATGCCATAATGCGACTGATGCATTTACCAATGTCCTCTCTCCGTCTCTGTCTGTCTGTCTGTCTGTCTGTCTGTCTGTCTGTCTCTCTTGTTGTCAGTCATAACAGACGTCACGCTGACTTTTTTTCGAAGTCGTTCACTTGCTTCGATGGTTGAAGAGACGCGTGACGTCACCGGAAGTGACGTCCCATCAGTTGAAAATGCATCCGCTTCCGTTCCTCTTTCTGGTCAGAAGCATTCGCATCCTCCTCAAATCCGCTAAAATCTCCGACGGCAAGGACAGGAATGAAGGAAGAAGCAGCGGTTGGCGGAGGAGGAAACTGTGCGGGAGGGAGAGAGAGAGAGAGGGAGGGAGGGATGAATGGTTTCAAAAATCGAACGACATCAAGAACAAATAAATACCAGGAGATAAGTTGCCATGCATCATTGCTCTTCATACATGACTGGTTGGAGTGAGTAGAGGAGGAATGACTGGTTGACATGGCATTCTGAGGACCGTCTGATGTGAAATTCTCAGACGAATGATCAGAGAAACGCTTTTGATCAGAGAATCACCCCCCCCCCAAAGTCTTTAAAGTCTTTATTTTCAGAAGTTTTCGCTCGAAAATGTTCACGGACATTTCCTTTTTGGTTTCGACGCCTAGCTCTAGAAAGCAATATTTTCTTAATTTTTTAATTAATCAAACTTAAAAATTGTTTTAATGAAGACGACCAGTTGATAAAAAGCGTGCACAAGATGGTCTTCATCAACTGCATTGCAAGAAGAAAACCTGTCAGCCGACACACACACACACACACACACACACACACACACACACACACACACACACACACACACACACACACACACACACACACACAACACAACAGCACATACTCACATCATAATTAAGTTTTTCGGTGTTATATTGCTAATTAATATTCTAAGAACGTTACTTTAATTCATTTAAAATGCAGAACAGCGAGTGAAAGGGGGTCAGTTCCTTTGATCTTCAGAGATAATTGTCTCTTTATATATGAGGAACGCAAGCATTTTCAGAGAAACTCCAGAATATGACAGAATTATTACCTACACTCAATCGGGGGATAGACGAGCGCTGATCCGCTGTCTCGATGAGCTTGAAATTGCTTTGCAGCAGCAATTGAGTCACTCAGAGTGCGTCCGTTGCTCGGTCAATTTATGGTCCATTATAAAAGTTTTTACATCGGAGCGTAAGACGCACACGAATACCAAGTGTCTTCACCTATTGATCGATGTTCAAAATATCACGTCAAGACCTGTTGATATGTAAATGGGGCAGTCGACGCACGAATACATTGACCTATTAATTCGACCAATAGCTAGCTGACTCTGCGCCGATTCAATAGACGACAAAGACCATTGGGGGGGGTAGGGCCTTATGATGCAAGAACAGTTTTTGCGTTTAACCCCATTATAGAGTGAGATCTGTTGGGGGTTGAACCCATTTGCCGTGAATGCATAACATGATGAAAATCTTCATTAAGCTTCGAAATGAATTTCAATATTGGGCATCTGAGGCCCGCGCCCTTCACCTAAAAAGCGGCCCGCGGGCCAGAGGACACCCGCGTCCACCGAAGCAATACGAACGATAGAAGACGTCACTCGAAGTACGGACGAGAGAAGACCGCTGGCTGGATCGCCTGAATTCTCTTCTTCGTAGTAATAATAATTCCCCGTGAAAAATTAAAACCCCATGCAGCCAAGTTCCGTAAGGAGGCCCTCGACTCTTCAGATAATATTGGCCAGATCTTATCTTCGGCGAACGTATAGACGCTGTCTCGTGGGGAGAGGGGGTGGGGTGGGGTGGGGGGCGGTTGCGCAAAGCGCTTAATATAAAATATAAGATAACACGGTTTAGAGTGAAAACGGTTTAAAGTGGTTCAGGAGAGAGAGTCTGTCGATTGCGAGGGGCAACTATTTACATTGCACACTCGGCCGTTGGAGACTTTCGCCTTTCGAAGTGGCCATTAGAGTGACCTAAATAGCGCTCAGTGCTTTCGCTATCAGAACACTTTAAAATGGAGAATCAGTAGTCATATTTTGCAACTGTAACTTCGACTGAACTGACTCGTGTAGCAAGGTTTACGTAAAGTACACCTTTTGCGCGAATGAATTTACTGACGTTTTGTGGCAATGAATGTTTTCGCAGAATTTTCGACCGGAGAGACATCCGCAGATATTCCGCCGAACTTCTCCGAACGATCGACAATTATTTCGGCGAAGATTATTCTGTCCACTCGAATTCTCAGAAGTGAAGAAGTCTTTTTTTTCTTCGGCTGCGAATTCCGCGAAAAATCTCTTTCCCATTTAAGTTTTCGGCTCGAACGACAACCGAACAGAAGAGAATTTCTTCCGAGATGGACACCAACACAACGGCTCTGAGCTTCTACCCTGAGGCAACTGAGGCGAATTACAGTAGTCCAGGACGATACGACCAGTGGGGTGCTGCTGACGAGGAGGGTGCGGTCGACTACGGCGGCGGCGGCGGCGGCGGCGGCGGCGGCGGCGGCGGCGGCGGCGGCGGCGAAGTGAGACCGATGATGCCGGCGTACGCAAAGGCCGTCATAACCTTCCTGTACGGGTCCGTTGTGTTGGTGGCCATCGGAGGCAACATGATCGTCTGTTCGATCGTCATCACTCAGAAGAGAATGCGAACAGTCACCAACTATTTCATCGTCAGTTTGGCATGCAGTGACATCATCATGGCCAGCCTCTGTATCCCGTTCACCTTCGTCTCGAACGTCCTCTTCCATAACTATTGGCCGTTCGGTGCTGTGCTGTGTCCCATCGTTCTCTACGCACAGGTCAGAAGAGACGCGTCTTCTCACTGCATTCTATTCATTTGTCACAACGAACGGATAAATTATTACTGTGCGTTGTTTTAAGTGTTTTTACTGTTCATGAGTTCAGAGTAATTAGGAAAACTTAAGGGTTGGCGCCTTCGTTTTCCCCGCGGCATCAGCTGGATGGGCGTGGTCGCCTTTCCCTCTTTATCTTCCCTTCCTCCGAGTGAGCACTGAATTCACTCTCATTCGCTGCCACAGAAAGAACGGAAAAGTTTCTACTGCGACAAAAGTGGTTTGAACCAAAGACCTCGTTACTTGACAGTCCAGCTGGCTAGCTACTAGGCCGCTGAACCATATTAGATTTTAGACACATGGTAACCACCTTAGAATCTACTGATAAGATGCATCATACAAAACTAGGTGTCATCATCGTCGTCATTCATCATCATCAATCATAATCATCATCATCATCGTCATCATCATCATCGTCATTCATCATCATCATTCATTCATCATCATCATCATCATCATTCATCATCATCATCATCATTCATCATCATCATCAGCAGCAGCAGCAGCAGAGTGCATGTGATGCTATTCTTGTGTGTTCAGGTGGTGTCTGTGTTTCTGAGTGCTTTCACCATGTTGGCCATCAGCATAGACAGGTATAGGGCGGTGATATATCCTCTCAAGCCTCGACTCACCACCCGCATATCGGTGCTGATCATTGCGGTCACGTGGATGCTCTCCCTCGCCGTCTCCCTTCCGGTCGCCATCTATTCCAGGACCTCACCGAGGTTCGAGGGAGAAAAAGAAGACGTCTGCGACGAAATGTGGCCGAGTGACGACCAGCGATACTCGTACTCCATATCGATCATGATTCTCCAGTACTTCCTTCCACTGTCCATCCTCTCGTTCACCTACATCAGCATCGGAATTGTTATCTGGGTGAAGAAGGCTCCGGGAGAAGCAGAGAATAACAGAGACAGACGGATGGCAGCGTCCAAGAGAAAGGTATCCACACGCAAATCATCATCATCATCATCATCGTCGTCGTCGTCGTCGTCATCATCACTGCCTAAGCAGAGCAGCTATACTGTCAATAATTTAAACTAGAAAAAGGAAAGAAGTGTTGTGTGCAAAATAACGCTCATCTAATTTCTATTATTATTATTATTATTATTATTATTATTATTATTATTATTATTATTATTATTATTATTATTATTATTATTATTATTATTATTATTATTATTATTATTATTATTATTATTATTATTATTATTATTATTATTATTATTATTATTATTATTATTATTATTATTATTATTATTATTATTATTATTACACTGTATTATTAAATTATTAAATACAATATTTTATGTGTCAAAATACAACGTCTAATGAAAAAATCCGCACTAGAAGCTGCAGCGACAGCACCATAGCTGTTAAACCGGCGATGAGTATAAATGATGTCTGTTGTTGTTGTTGTCGTCGTCGTCATCATCAGATGGTGAAGATGATGATAACAGTCGTTGTAATCTACGCCGTGTGTTGGCTTCCCATCCATGCCATCACCCTGATCGGTGACTCGCGTCCTGACATCTGGCTGTTCCGCCACATCCAATCTGTCTGGATCGCCTGTCATTGGCTGGCGATGAGCAGCTGCTGCTACAATCCCATCGTCTACTGTTGGATGAATCCGAAATTTAGAAACGGATTTCGCTGCATCTTCCGCTTCTGTCCGTGCGTCGTCTACGATCCCACCCTGACGACGGTTAACGCTCCGTCAAGAGCGTCCTTTCACTGCAGTTACGTCACCACGATGGCGCTGTATAACGGTTCCTCGAAGCGGGCGTCTCTAGCGGCAGACAGCGGCCACTGGACGAAGGAAGGAGGGAGGACGACGACGACGAGGGGCGACCCCAGAACGGGGCTCGGGGGATCCGGGTGGGGAGGAAGGGTCATCTCCCCCTTCTGGGATCGTTTAGACCACCGACGACGACGACGACGACGCACTCTTGCGAATGGACGGATGACGTCATCGCCGCGTTGTCATAGAGACGAGCTCGTCAGTCTGTCACTTCGCGACATTCGAACGATGAATGTCAGGCGATTGATTGATTCTCCTCCGGGAGCGACCGAGACGAGGTTCTGTTCCGAATCGGAATGCTAAGAGACAGAGACAGAGACAGAGGCGAAGACTCCTCCTTCTCCTCCTCCTCCTACTCCTCCTCCTCCTCCTCCTCCTCCTCCTCCTCCTCCTCCTCGTCGTCCTCCTCCTCCTCCTCCTCGTCGTCCTCCTCCTCCTCCTCGTCGTCCTCCTCCTCCTCCTCCTCCTTCTTCTCCTCGTCCTCCTTCTCCTCCTCCTCCTCGTCCTCCTCGTCCTCCTCCTCCTCGTCGTCCTCCTCCTCCTCCTCCTCATTCTCCTCCTCGTCCTCCTCCTCCTCCTCCTCCTCCTCGTCCTCCCCCTCCTCCTCCTCCTCCTCCTCCTCCTCCGATGGATTCTCGCAACGCAAAGGATCCAGTCGTTATATTTAGCTGATTAAATTCTAAATGACGATAAAAGTCAAGTGGGTTTGGCGTTTGATGTTCGATTGTACGACATCCTTGAAAGATAAAAAGCAATTTTTTTGCAATAATCCATTAATTAATTATCTAAGAGGCATTCAACCACTTAAAGGTTTCTTTATCGAAATACTGAGAGCAATGTCCGAGATTTTCGTATAGCGCTACGTAATTTCTTCGAATTCTCTTGTGTTCAACTAATTGAAATATCTTGAACATCGACAGATTAGCCAGTAACATAATTCACCATCATCATCACCATCATCGTCGTCGTCGTCGTCATCATCAAACCAACTCAATTGAAAATATGCTGAAAACATTACTACGTTAATATAGTCTGTGACTAAACGCAACGGTAGAGAAGATAACACTACAAGGCCATAACACAGAGACAAGCAAACAACATAACAGAGAGAGAGAGAGAGAGAGAGAGAGAGAGAGAGAGACAGAGAGAGAGAGAGAGAGCAGGGACGTCATTTGAGGGTGGGGCTTTGCCCCCTGATTTTTAGGATAAAAATTTTCGCGAATTTTTGTGCTTTTAAATTCATTGTGTTCTCAATTGTTTTTATAATTTTATTACAATCATGCACTGGTATGTACTATGTAGTATCGTATGTAGCATGTACTATGGACTTTGCATACTGCATAAGTATTTTTGAAAATACTGCCTGCCTTGCAGTCGAAAGTCTTGCCCTCCCCGCCCCCTGGAGAGACCAGCAGCACAACACAGAGACAGACAAGGAGAGCGACTGAGAGAGACGTAAAATGATACAATGATTAAGAAATTCCTGACCTAAACTTAAATTAGAAAATACTGACACATGCTCTGAGATAAACGGAGTTCTTATCTTCCTCTGACTTCTTAGCTGTTACAGGTGACAACAGTCCTGTGCGTTGTTCAAATGCCCTCCTCCTCACTTACAAAGTACGAGAGAGAGAGAGAGAGAGAGAGAGAGAGAGAGAGAGAGAGAGAGAGAGAGAGACAGAGACAGAGACAGAGACAGAGACAGAGACAGAGACAGAGAGACAGAGAGACAGAGAGACAGAGAGAGAGAGAGCAATCGAAACATCTGCTGATTAAATCGTCAGAAGACCTCAGAAGTCGGGAAATAAAATAAAATTAATCCAACACGTGATATTATTATTATTATTATTATTATTATTATTATTATTATTATTATTATTATTATTATTATTATTATAGTTTATCATGCTCCATATAATACTTGTGATCCGAAATGAACTCCGGAGAAGGATCGAATCGAGATATGAGCGTGTAATGACCGATTGAAGATCTTTTGATGATTGTAACGACTTCTGTCTCTCGATTAATTATTCATTTAACTTCTATCAGACCACGAGAGACTCTCGAAGTCCTTGCGTTCCTCGGGACTTTTGCCTTCTGGCGATTGCCGATTAAACGAAATCCAAAAGTTACTGCAGTTGCTCCTAATAAACAAAAATACGATTCAGGAGTTAATTAAACATAAGTCAAGAATAGATGACAGTTCATTTTACTTAGAAAGCATCCTCGAATAAATGGAAGACGACCACGAATAAGATCCGTCAGAAATCTTTCGAAGACGAATAGGCACCAAATAGACACTCAGGACAGTGCAAAGACCTCCTCTCTCTCTCTCTCTCTCTCTCTCTCTTCATAGTTTCTTTCTGTTATCATTAATCAGAAGCAGTGGCGGCTCCACCGGGGGGGGACAGGGGGGCCCGTGCCCCTATTGACTGCCTGGGCGCCCCCCAGTTGGGATCCTATACTTAATGCTACATACATTAAGCAACAAATGGTTGGCCCCCATGATTAGAAGTTGCCACCCCAACGGCCCCTCACTTGTCAAATCCCAGAGTCGCCACTGATCAGAAGACACTTCAATTATTGTTGTAAGTCAGAAGTGATAATAGAGTGTATGTGTTTCGACCTCTGCTACTTTCAACAGCGCACGTTTGAACGCCGAAGAAGAACGATTGAGAATTCAGAAGAGAAACAGCGGGTCAAAGCACCTCTCTCTCTCTCTCTCTCTCTCTCTCTCTCTCTCTCTCTCTTACGTCCCTTCAATTGGAACTTTGTTTTACTGATGATGGGGTCTTGAATAGCTGCGTATCAAAAAGTGGACCAACTAGATCGTCTACTGAGATGGTCTTTTAAAGACATAAAAGTAAACGTTAAAATGTTCTTGTGTCGAAATTCAAAATTTAAAAAAAAACGGAGAAGGAGAGGGAGGAGCAAATTCTGATGGCACGTCTTGCTCTGTCAGAATTATTCACGAGCAGCGGAAAACTGGAAAATTTCAGACGATGGAGAGTTGTTTACCTGCGGGAGGAAAAGTCAAAAGCCTTTTTCATAATTAAACGCGAAGACAGAGTCAGCTATGATCGAGGAAGTTTCGATTGTAATTCTGCTTAACAAACATTTTGGAAGCGTCGGTGATGAGGATGGTGTCTTTCATTGACACCACTTTGACAGAGAACCAAATGGATCTTCAACCTTCTTCTTCTTCTTCTTCTTCTTCTTCTTCTTCTTCTTCTTCTTCTTCTTCTTCTTCTTCTTCTTTTTTTTCTTCTTCTTCTTCTTCTTCTTCTTCGACACTTAATCCCTTTAGCACCCATACACACACATACATAAACTCATAAATATCTTAATCGGTATTTGAATCCCGGCGTATTTGACAAGCAACAGACAGTTGACTTTGACGGCTAGTAGAGCCTGCAGAATATAAGCTCATTTATATTGCACTGTTAATGTTAGCCTATCGTTAGATTTTTTTAATGGACATTATTTGTAGGACAATTCTTTGTGGCCAATAAACGCTTAAGCCTGACACCAGCTGAAAGTGGACCCATACATGCTTTCTTCCATGTGGTCACATCTGCTAAAGGGATTAAGTGTCGCCGGAAAAAATGTCGCGACTGGCATATATTCTGGCATGTAGTCGCCGCCTCACCGTCTCTGGCCGAGTACTCGCCCCCGGTGACGGGCAGACGAGGACTTTGTCAGATGATCTTCATCTTATCAGGACGCTCTCACGACTTTTGTACGTACGAGCGATTGACCGACGAAAGACACCTGAGAAAATCAAGAGCACAACAGATCGACGACAGGTGAATAAGTGAGACAGTCGGCGTCTGCTAACTAAGAAGACTTCAGATGTCAGTTATTATTATTTCGCCGCAGTCGAGCGGGTGTCGATTGGATTCTAAATGCTTCGGCGATGCGGCTTCTTGAAACACTCAATCCAGACGCAAAATTCGAGGCCAAGATTCTTACACGGACGAATAGTCTGCAAAAGGTCAAAACAACTCGAAACAGTTTTCTGTCTTCGAAAGAATAATTTTACGAAGAAATCGCGAACAGAAATAGAAAATTTCGTATTCGTGTTAGAGGAGCAGCGTGTGTGCTCACTATATAGTTTAGACTCAACGGAGGTAAATGGAAATGGAGAAAAGGGAATCAGACAACGAAGAGGAAGAGAACGCAGGTAGGTCGGAAGGTGAGACGGAGGAGGAGAAGGAGAAGGAGGCTGCCAATTCCGAAGGTGCTGCTGCTGCGTCTGCGTCTGTGGTCGATCTGTCAGAGGAGGATTTCAAGAGGCAGAGGCGGATGATAATGAAGAACATCCTGTTGATCAGTCTGGCGTTCCTCTGTAACTTCACGGCCTACGGCGGTCTCAGTCGCCTTCAGAGCAGTCTTCACATCGACGAGGGCATGGGGGTCATCACGCAGAGCGTCCTCTACGGAGCCCTCATGATCTCCTGCATGTTCCTTCCGAAGCTGCTCATCAACCTCATCGGACACAAATGGACGATCACCGTCTCCTTTTCAGGTGAAAGAACCAAAACACCGTGTAACCACGGCAACGGGATACAGCATCCTCCAGAAGACTTTCAAGTTTATTTCTCGGAGTGTTGTTAAGACTCTCTGTGAGGAGGTGGGTGGGGGTCATTGATAGGGAGTCAACCCGGGTTCGATCCTTGGAAACGGATTTTGTGTATTTCTAGTTCATCGACGTCCATCTGATATTGTTCTTAAGATCTGTCCTTGGTTCGAGACCGATTCCCAACGCATTAGCATCAAAGCGCTAAATGAACTAAACATTAATTGGCATTAAATTCAAAAAAATATACAAATGAATTGAATAATATAAATTGTTAGCGTTGTCGTTAAAAGTTGATTACCTCTGGCCTCCACTCTCATCTTCAGAGGCGTAGCGACGGGGGGTGGGGGTGGGTGGGCGGTATATCGGTACCAGCCAAAATCAGACTACCTTAAAATTTTTAATGTGTTTTTTAAGATTTTCAAAGTTTTTAATATTTATAACTCCCAATCACATTATACCCCCCCTAATCAAATTCCTGGCTACGCCGTGCTCATATTCTTCTCTTCTTCTTCTTTCGTATATTAGAAAGAGATCATTCGCTTCTCTATAGAACCTTCGTCTTGCTCTGTGTTAGGGTACATCGTGTGGATGGCGGCCAACGGATACGCCGTGTGGGAGACGATGATCCCGGCTTCTATCCTCGTGGGACTGTGTGCTGCTCCGCTGTGGACGGCCCAGTGTTCCTACTTCACGATCATCGGAACGAGATACGCAAAGATCAACGGCGAACCAGAGGACGCCGTCATCTCAAGATTCTTCGGAATATTCTTCATGTTCTTTCAAATATGTGAGTTAGAAAAACATTCGACAACAAGCGAGAAATCGGCATTAGATTCTACCTAGTAAAATCGACTCTCTGTCTGTCTGTCTCTGTCTGTCTTTCTCTCTGTCTGTCTGTCTCTCTGTTTGTCTGTCTCTCTGTCTGTCTGTCTCTCTCTGTCTCTATCTGTCTCTGTGTGTGTCTTTGTCTCTTGGTGGAAACTGTTCTCGAGTTCTCACAGAAGAATGTAGTCCCTAAGCGTTTAACAAGTCGCTGTAAGCCTATAACCGTTGGTTTATCTTAATCAGTTCGAAGCAGTGGCGGCTCCACATAAGGGGTTCGGGGTAGACCGGGGGCCCGGCCCGTGCTTTCTTTTAAATGCCAGTGGCCCCACTGTTGGGACCCTATCCTATCAACAAATGGTTGGCCCCAATGCTTAGAAGTTGCCACGCCAACGGCCCCCACTTGCCAGCTGCTGGAGCCGCCACTGATTGGAAGCGTCGTTTTCCTGTGTATCTCTTCTTCTTCCTCCTCCTCCTCCAGCGAGCATCACCGGGTCCGTGATATCGTCGACGATTCTTGCTCCTCAACCGGCGAATCCGAACGACACGAAGGCCCCGCCCGCCGATTGGACGCACTGCGGGGCGGATGACTGTCCCTGGAACAACGTCACCAGCACCAATATAGAAGAACCCAGCGACACCACGGTAAACACCACCACCACCACCACCACCACCACCACCACCTCCTCCTCCTTCGCCTATTTCCCTGCTTATACGATATAACAATTAATAATTTATAATTATGCTCTTTCATATAGCGCCATTTCTAACACCGTCGGGCATCAATCGATGGTATTCGAAATCCTATAGCCATAAACGACCAAATCAACGGAGATTGGGTTAGGGTCAACGGAAACCATTCTCTCTCTCTCTGCTTATCTTCATTTAACACGTCCTCCTCATAAGACGATATTAGATGTCGACTGTAGTCTTAGTTTAGAAGTGATTCACACGAATCATTAAGAAGCAAAATAACTGAACAGAATTATTCATCTGAATAAAACGCTCTTAATAAAAGCTGTCGTGCGCAGGGCCACCTTAACCATTAGGCAGTTTAGGCACTGCCTAGGGGCGAAACCTTTTGTAGGGGCGAAATAAAACGGGATGAACATTTTTTATGAGTGAATAACGTTTTTTGCTTGTCAGGTTATTTCGGGGAGCGGAGAAGCTTCTTTTTTGCTTTTGCTCGTCAGACTAGTTCCGTATGTTGTGATGTGAATGGGCGAAAATTTCCGAAAATGAAAATCTGCCCAGGGCGCCCAAAATTCTAAAGATGGCCCTGGTCGTGCGCGATTGTTTCACCCCTCTTTTCGTTGTTATCGTCGCAGTTCTCGTAGTTGTCATCGTTGTCGTCGTTGTTGTCGTTGTTGTTGTGAATCGTCGTGGTATCTTTGTAGTTGTGGACAATGGTTGGTGTCTACATTGGAGTCGCTTGTTTGGCAATTCTAATCGTTGGAATATTCGTGGACAATCTCCCGAAAGAACTTGCCAATCGTCGACCAGGAGTACTCAAGGAAGTAAGTATGCGCATACTGCCCGTGTCTAGTTGCTGAAGGAAGTATGCGCATACTGCCCGTGTCTAGTTGCCGACAGCTGACTCTCCATTTCTAAACTTGAGACTTCGACAAAATTTGTCTCTAAACAATTCTTCATAAATTGATATCACGATTTTGATGAACTTAATAGGAATATTAGGCGCTGGATTATTGCCAGATTAGAACCCCTGTTCATCTCGGCACATTCTCTAGTAGCATCCACTGATAATGATGATGATGATGATGATGATGATGATGATGATGATGATGATGATGATGATGATGATGATGACTGTAACAGTTGAATCGCTGCATCACTGCAGTGGTTGTCAATCTGTTGTTTGCTGATTGTTGTTTACAATCAGGTTCTTGACAATCTAGTGGCAACATTTCGTCATCTCAGACACAAGGAGCAGCTGATTCTGATTCCTCTGACGATGTACAGTGGATTCGAACAGACATTCTACAGCGCCGAATTCACCAAAGTACGGTGACGCATATATTAGCATACGCTCTCTACCTATTGGCTCCTCATGCTATTCTACGACAGCTGCTATTTTCTAGGCTATAGAGTCTATAGATGGTCATTGGTACAGTAGTAAGTTCTTAAAAACGATTTAAAACATAGACATAGGAGTATAGATTAGTTGACGCCAAAATGTTATTATTATTATTATTATTATTATTATTATTATTATTATTATTATTATTATTATTTAATCTGAAGAAAATTCGTATTTCCAAAGTGGAGCTACATGCACACAACGTGTCCACGGCAAGATGGCCGCCTGTAAAGTACATCGCTTGTACGTCCAAACATCGACCGACTCAAAGCAGGGTTCGGGTTGCAAAAGGCTTTTCTTTACCATCAGCATTTTCCCCCGAACAAAATAAGAATTAACGAGAGGCGAGAAATCGAACGTCACCTGGATCATTTGACACCTGTTAAATGACCTGTCGCGTCTGTTCCGCATTTGCACAATCTTCATTAAATTCGCCGCCCATTCACAGTGCACAAAAGAAGCAAGCGATGCTCGAGACAGAGGCTCGTTAGAGACATCTAACAGTGTTCTGTATTAAATGAAATCGACCGATGATGATGATGATGATGATGATGATGATGATGATGATGATGATGATGATGATGATGATGATATAAAGACAAGTCGGTTGTTGTTGTTGTTGTTGTCCCCTGCAGTCGTTTGTCAGCTGTAGTCTCGGCATCTGGAAGGTCGGTTTGGTCACCCTGCCCTATGGATTCGTCAACGCTGCAGTGTCCATGACAGGAGGTCACGTGTCTAAATACATCGGAAGAATTCCAATCTTCATCACAGGTAATAAAAGAAGGCGAAAGACGGCCGAGTGGGTTACGCGCTGGAGCGTCAGGCTGACGGAGCGGGTTCAAGCTAGACCTGTGCGCCGACGGTCTGAGGGTCGGCGGCGGCGTGTGACCGCTTTATCACCGGCGGCGGCGGCGGCGGCGGCGGCGGCGTCGGCGGCGGCGTCGTACAAACGGTTAATACAGTACAATACGTGCGACTACAAAGGATATCATATGATATCGTCGGTTTTGTTCAATCCTCGTGGTTTTTTGTCACCCGGTTTATTTGAAAACAATGTAACAAACTTATAATACTAGTAAAAATAAAATTATACAGTTTAAGAAACATTTTATCAACAGAGCCGTAGCTAGAGTATTCGGCGCTCGGAGCAAGGTACAAATGTTGCGCCAATAAATTCCGGTGATGACCTTTTTATGCTTATCTGAGCTTTCACGACGTAGCAATCTATAGCCTCTAGCAGCCCCAAAACCGGTGATGACCTTTTGTACTTATCTGTATTTTACGCCGCAGAAAGTGGATAGTGGTGGTATAAAAACTTAAAAAATAATGTCCAAAATGTGCCCCTCCCCCCACTAAGACGGCGCCCGACGCAGCTTGCCCCCGCCCGCATATTGCCATTTCGTACTGCAAAATTGGTCATTGGTGAAGTTGGGCCAATAAGAAGTCATTTACAACTACAACAACAACAACCAATCACAAGTCGCTATATTTAATCAGGCGCTTTGTTTACAACCATTAGGCCTACCGTGTTTAGATTATTATTGAGCAAAGACGGTGGATCAAGTTTGTGTTAATAATCACTAAAAATGGATGATAAACAATTCCAGCAGCAATTTCTGCGCTGCAGCCCTACAGATAATGCGGTTTAAAGCTTGAGTTTAATTCCGATTCTGATTTTGAAACGCAGTTTAACGTCAGTATCCGAGATTTAGCAGGTAAGACAAAGACGATTATTGTACGACTAATCTTGTTTATTTAGGGCTATTTAAGTTATTTTAAATTGCCTCGTCCAATATATTTTGACCGTTCTTTGCTTAACTTTGGTTTAGTATAGGCTAGCCATAACCTTATTTGGTAAACCTACAGTTTAGAGGTCAAAATTATTTCTCAATACAGACAGATTGAGTCAGAAATGTCAGATCAAATGTCAAATCAAATGTCAAATTAAATGTCAGAAATCTCACTATGAAGCAGTGTTTATTCTAGACACCTTGACATTGGGGGATTTTGAAATGTTTGGGGGGACGAGGTCTGAGTCTCCAAAAACCTTGACATGCAAAAAAGGGTCAACCTTCCATCCTTCTTAATATTTTTTACCCTTCTCAAATGGCCTGACAAGCAAAAATATTGTCATCCTTATATTTTTCCCTCTCCAAAAAACAAAAAGCCCCCCTCGTCACACTTTTGGGGGAAATCTCCATCTCAGCCAACATATAAACAATTTTGGAGGGATTTTTAATTTTTTGGTGAAATTCCCCCAGAGAAGGCCTAGAATAAACACTGACTGATCTCTGGAATGACCTGGATCTTTTGCGGATTGATTTTGAAGTACCATCGCTTGATACCTTGGGTATTAGAACTGGTGCTATAGAAGTGCATTATTATTATTATTATTATTATTATTATTATTATTATTATTATTATTATTATTATTATTCATAAGTCATGGCCATAATCAAGGGCATTACTTTTGGCGCAAATTTCGCAACTGATAAGCAAATAAGCTGGTGTAGGTCTTTACACTCAGTACTATTTTTAGCTGCGGTTTTCATGGCAATGAGCTAAGAAACGCGAATTATGATTAGCTGCGTCTTTGCTCAATAGTCTAAGCAGTGCGTCTGATAAATCGCGACTTGTGATTGGTTGTTGCGATGGTTGCAAAATAATCTCTCATTGGCCAAACGCGACCAATTACCAATTTTGCAGTACGAAATGGAAATATGCCCCCCGCCCCTAGCCACGGTTCTGTTTATCAACTTATATTGCTTCATTAGGCTATATATCCCAAATTGACCATAAGTGAAAACTTTTAAAAGTTTATGTACCAACTTAGAAAACAAAGCACCGCCGACATCAGACTAATAAGATTAATTTTAAACCAAACTAAGAGGATTTAAGCAACAAACGCTCTCAGTTATGATGCATATGTTCACTGCTCGTTTAGTCAACTGTGCACAGTTAATTTTAGCATCACTTTAGCATCTGTTTAGGTCTTCGCGTAATTTTCTTCGAAAACGCTTTCTTTGCCGTGGCCATTTTGCAGAATGTAAACAATACAGGATATCATTCGATAGACGAATGAAGCGAAGTAACGCGTGCTTTGACTTGTGCTTTGAATTAGCTAGCACATGTTGACTATATATGGTAAAGACAGTTTTATCTACGTATTACAACAGTGTTGGCTTACTCTGGTTACATGAGAAAAATAATTTCACAAAGGGACGCCGGCGTCACGCCGATGTTCTCGGCGGCGGCGGCGGCGGCGGCGGCGGCGGCGGCGGCGGCGGCGGCGGCGGCGGCGCGCCGATCCTATATTACCGGCGGCGGCGGCGTCATGAAAACGTCGGCGGCGGCGGCGGCGGCGCGGCGTCGGCGGCGCACAGGTCTAGTTCAAGCCCCGTTAGTGCCCCTAGTGGCTTTCACACAGGCAGTTAGAATGCCTCCTAAGCCACTTTAAGCCATGCTAAGTTTAAGCTTAAAAACACTCGCTTTGAAAGGAAACCATTTGAATCCAACGCACGATTACTTCGAATTACAAGATTCACCAAATACATGCACCAAAGAGAACAGCGTCGAGAGAAACGTAAATAATAATAATAATAATAATAATAATAATAATAATAATAATAATAATAATAATAATAATAATAATAATAATAATAATAATAATCAGGAGACTCGAAGCGCTTCAGAGCGCAAATGTCGCCTGAAAGAATAATATTAGAAATATTTACAAATTGAACTGCAAAGTCCTATGTAAAAAGTTCTGTAATATCCAAATGTACAAAAAACGCGAATGTGCCATCTGTTTGAACAACCTCGTTCAGTAGTTCAGAGAGAGAGAGAGAGAGAGAGAGAGAGAGAGAGAGAGAGAGAGAGAGAGAGAGAGAGAGAGAGAGAGAGAGAGAGAGAGAGAGAGAGAGAGAGAGAGAGAGAGAGAGAGAGAGAGAGAGAGAGAGAGAGAGAGAGAGAGAGAGAGAGAGAGAGAGAGAGAGAGAGAGAGAGAGAGAGAGAGAGAGAGAGAGAGAGAGAGAGAGAGAGAGAGAGAGAGAGAGAGAGAGAGCCGCAAAAATTCACTCACTAAGTGCTTTTAGAAGAACGTTAGGACAAAGAGTAAAAGACGGAGAAAGGTGGACGCAATGCAGCGAGAAACCCTGTCGCCAAATACAGCATCGATGATGATGATGATGATGATGATGATGATGATGATGATGATGACGAAGATAAATTTGTCGATTAACTCGAGAGAAAGGTGTCCATATTTTGCAGGAATGTGCGTCGACCTTTGCACTCAGTTTACGCTGATGTTCTGGTCGCCGAATCCAAGCGAAGAATACGTGCTCTACATTCTGGCCGCAATGTGGGGCTTCACCGACGGAATATGGCAAACACAGATCAACAGTAAGACACACACACGCGCACACACAGAGACACAGAGACACACACAGAATTTCACGAAAACCCCGGCCGCTGAATTTTCTATTCATGGCAACATCGTCTAAACACAAATTATTGACCGTTAATCGCCGACCTCTATGGGGACCAATAAAGACCAATGGCTGAGACGAAATGGAAATGGAATTTGCTTTGGGCGAGTTAATTCTCTTAATGATTCAGGATTCAGTATTCTTAGTTTCTTCAGACTCTCTAGTAGTCTTCTAATTATTATTAGGAAGTAGCTACGATCATATATATATATATATATATATATATATATATATATATATATATATATATATATATAGAGAGAGAGAGAGAGAGAGAGAGAGAGAGAGAGAGAGGCAGACAGACAGAGACACAGAGACAGAGACACAGACACAGACAGAGACAGTGAGGAAGGAGAGAATGAGCGAGAGACAGACAGACAGACAGACAGAGAGGGAGGAGAAAATTAGAGAGAGAGAGAGAGAGAGAGAGAGAGAGAGAGAGAGAGAGAGAGAGAGAGAGAGAGAGAGAGAGAGAGAGAGAGAGAGAGAGAGAGAGAGAGAGAGAGAAAGAGAGGAGAGGGAGTGAGGAAAGAGAAGCAGACAGAAATAGAAATAGTTTTATAAAAATCTAGAGATTGAAATGCCGTGTTAATTAATAATTGATGCGTTTTCTTCTTCTTCAGCCGTCTATGGAGTCCTGTTCCCGAGTGAATCCGAGGCCGCTTTCTCCAACTATCGAATGTGGGAGTCTCTTGGCTTCATAATCGCCTTCGCCTACAGCACCTACCTGTGCACAAGCGTCAAACTCTACATACTTACTAGCCTACTCTGCGTCGGAATGATCGGGTACTTGATCGTCGAATACTTACATCGAAAGAAGAAAAGAACGGATGCATTGTAAGTGTCAGCTAGTTAACGGTCTTCATTTCCTCCACCTCTTCATCATCATCATGCCCCCCGAAGATGCTATTTATGTAGCGCCCTCTTCGTAGAACCCTTTGGCTCTATATAAATTATCTTACCCTGACAAGCCAAAAAAAGGTCGTCAACTTTTTCCAAAGTTGTAACTTGTCAGGTCGAAAGTGTCTGGCCCCCCTTACCAAAATTCTAAATACGCCACTGTAAATTATCCAATCCATTACATAAGATCATCAGATTCATCACTAAGGTCTGCACGTGATATGGTATCTGTATGTATGGATATGGTATCTGTATGTATGGATATGGTATCTGTATGTATAGATATGGTGTCTAATCAGCTGAGATAATATCTCTAAATATTGATTGTACTGTAACAACTTCTTAAATCTCTTTCTTTCTGACCGTTTTCGAACTTTAGTCTTTTGTCGACTGATTTGTTTACAGATATTTTGAATCCGATTACGATAAAGAAGGGAAATCGAATCACTTCGAAAACTCATCTACCGACGAAAACAGCACGAAGCTATGAACAATAGAATAGCAAACTCAGAACAAAATGCCTTTCTGTATTATGTCATTATGTCAGGGAAGTCTCGAGCATATAGGCGTTCACAATTGGGGAAGTCTCTCTCTCTCTCTCTCTCTCTCTCTCTCTCTCTCTCTCTCTCTCTCTCTCTCTCTCTCTCTCTCTCTCTCTCTCTCTCTCTCTCTCTCCCTCTCCCTCCCCTCTCTCTCTCTCTCTGTCTCTCTCTCTCTGTCTCTCTCTGTCTCTCTCTGTCTGTCTCTCTCTCCCCTCTCTCTCTCTGAGGCTAAGAACACACTTATTCAAGTATTTGCAGTAGACGCCCTGAGACAGCTAAGTTCAGAAACAGAACAAGACCAAAGTATCAGCGAAGACCAGAGACTTCGAGCAGACATAAGTCCACGAGACCATTTCTGGTGGTAATCAGCCAGCGCTTAATTATACAGTGTAGAAGGTCTCTTGCAATAGACAGAAATCTAAGTCGTTCAACAAAATCTACTTTACTTTGGACGGGGATGGTGGGGTGGGGTGGGGGGCTCCTCCATAATCACGTGCCTGTTCAATGTCCCTGTATTTGTTTGTTTGATGTATCTTGCGATGTGAGGAGAGTCTTTCAATTGCAGTTACACACATCGGGTCATTTACTAAATGACTTATAAAACGGAGGTAACTTTTAACGAGGTCTGAAGAACCAAATGCAGAATGATTAATTACAGGTGAGATTCAATAAGACAATAACTATTAAAGTCGCTCCAACGAAGTCTGTCTATTCCTTGATCTTCCACCTCGAAAGTATTTATTATTCCCAATGGCTTTTACGTTTATTTGTGTTTTAAAGTCTACTGTTTGCTACTAAACAATTAAAATTGTTAGACTATTTCGTCGAGGTACATTTATGCACTGTACAGTACTTCGTCCGCCTATTCTTCCGAATTGCGTCAGAATGCATTTGAAACAACTGCGTTCGTATTCGACCATCGATGAAATTCAATCGAGTTTTTGTTGGCGAAAGAAAATTCCGATCTGACCTTTGAGAGAATAAATTGTAATTTCACTAATCAAGGTTCAATTGCCAGATAACCCGTATGCATCCGTAGCCAGTGGCGTAGCCAACGGGGGTTGGGTTTGGGAGTCAATTACCCCCCCTGGCTGCCGACCGAAAATAATTTGTAGGCGCTACAGAATGTAAAGATGTAAGGTGACGGTCTTTTTTGGCTTGTCAAGATTTTTCAAAGTTGGTCATGATCATGACAAAACCAAACCCCCTTCCTGAAATCCTGGCTACGCCACCTTCCATAGCCAAGGACAACGAAGTAAATATATACCTGAAAACGTTTTTATAAACGATTTTACTCAATTTTGCGTGAAAAAGCAATCGAATCACCACTGAAATCACAAAGTTATCGAATTATTTAATGCATGCATTCGAGTTAAACGTTCTCATTCGATCTCTAAATAGATCCTTCGCACAGCAACAGCAACATTTAAATAGGCCTATAGTCTTTATGGATTCGGAGGAGAGGGGAGTTGCGGTCCATTGCGGAAGAGGTGGGAGGTCTTAGGTGGGAATGGTGCAGGTTTTGATGTCGTCGTTCCAGGTGAGACCGACCTTGCAGGTCATCATGGAGCAGCTGCCTGACTGACTGCATTGGAGGAAGTTTTCTGGAATTTTCGCCGCGAAGTAGAGCAGTTCGATCCTTGGCCGCGTTGTCTTCGGTGCAGGGGCTGTTAGTCTCACAATCGAAGTCATCTTTGGATTTCTCGGTCTCTGACGGGTTTTTGACACTCGATGAGCAAAACAGGGAAAACTGGTCATAACCGCAAAAATAATAACCTTGTTATTGGGACCTGTCATTGATCTGGGGGCGGGGTGTCAAAAGTTTTTGACGTAATTATAGGGGGTAACTGAAAGTTGACAGTTGTTGACAAGGGGAGGAGGTCAAAATTGTCCAAAAATTGTTGACATAATTAATGGACAGCCCCTAACCTAAACTTTTCAAGAGGACCCGTCACTGATCTTAAGAGGGTCAAACGTTGCTGACATAATTATAGGGAGTCACTGAAAGTTGACAGTTGTTTACAAGGGGACGGGGTCAAAAATTGTCTAAAAATTGTTGACATAATTAAAAGACAACCCCAGTAGTAGCATCGTTATGTATGATAATAATAATAATGTCTGATGGTTTGGTGGCCATTCGCCAGGTGGCGTTGATGCCTGTGTCGTCATCGGTCGTCGCTGTAACCGAGCATTTGATGATATGGTAACTCTGTAGTCGTCGTCGTTGTTGTTGCGATGGATTGGTCGTTGTTATCATCGTCATCGTTGTCGTTGGTGGCGTTTAGGCGATGGTTTTGGTCGGAGAGCTTCTGGCTGCCGCCGAACGTAACATGGAAGGACCTGGAGGAAGGAGGAGGCGGAGGAGGCAGCGAGGGTCCAGGGCTCCCGTCGATGGCGCTGCCTTCGGTCCATGATTTGTGGATGAGCGTCCCTTTGGCCGTCGTCCTCTTCGGACTCCGACTGATCTGGGAAAGGTCTCCTCCGAGTCCTTCTCTTCTCTCTCCGTTCATTCATTATCGCCTTGAAATTCACATTTTCCTAGATTAATGCTTATTTGTTTACCGGCGATTTCAGTCGGAAGACATTTCACTTTAGGATAATTCGCCCCACCGAGGAGGAGATTTGCTCCCCACAACTTAAGTTGTTGCAGCCCATAAATCTGATATAACACGAGGAGGCTTAACGAAAGGATCTATTGTTATAAGAAGAAGTGAAAACCAACTAAATGGTAGTCAACCCACTACAGTGGCAGCTCCCAATTTTTGGCAAGTTGGGGGTGGGAGGGGGTGGGGAGGCGTTGGGGTGGTAACTTCTTAGCATGGGGAACCAACTATTTATCATAAATCTGGACTAGTCTAGTTGCCTAGAATTGCGGTGTACATGTACAATCCAGCGAATTTGTTTTCTTAGGTACTTAGAATGAGTACACTAAAGTATTGGGGGGGAGCAGCTTGTGGGTTCCAGGCATTCAATAGGGGTACGGAGAGAAAGATTACATTTGATGAATTTAGGTAATGATAATGCAGGCGAATCATCCAAAATGTGAATGAATGGATGGGTGAAGCATAGTGGTTCTCACTCAGGCAGACCCTACTGAACCACTCTAAACCTATTATTATTATTATTATTATTATTATTATTATTATTATTATTATTATTATTATTATTATTATTATTATTATTATTATTATTATTATTATTATTATTATTTTAAGTACCTAAAGGAAAATCACCCACAGTGGGGCAAAATATTGAGAGGGTGAAATGTCTAGAGGGTGAACAATCCTATTAGCCTTTATTTGAAAACTGAGATATATGACAGTCAATGTAGCATCTCTATGTCATTGAATCACTTATTTGTACTTTGTTATTATTTAAATTATTTAATGTGCATATGTCTTCTGAGCAGGTGTTGTTATATATATATATATATATATATATATATATATATATATATATATATATATATATATATATATAAAATTAAATGATATACACACACATTGTCATAGGCTTTAGTGTGGAGAATGAAGAATGCATTCATTGATAAGCACAGAACACCTTCTGCTTTAACTCTGAAAGCTGTTTGGTAATTATGAAAAAAATCTTCCTACACCGAACACACTGACTTAACCTCAGTGATGTCACTGAATGGACTGGTGATTGTGTTGCATGATCAAAGTGTCAGACCCAAGAAACTCTTTTCCTCTGTCTGATCTTTTTCAATGAACTGAGCACTTTCAAATCTAGACTGAAACCACATCTCTCTTTCCATTGTGTTTTCCTCCATAGTCTGCCTCCTCTATCTCCCACCACTCCGAGTGATTTATGGCATTGACCTTGGCCTTTTATGACTCCATCAATTGATGCCGATGATTATAATAAATGGTGCTATAAAAGTGCATAATTATTATGTTATTAGTTCCTTATTTCAGTGACATTTTTGTGCATTGCCTGCCTTAATCGGAAACAGGTAGAAAACCTGACGATACCTTTCATCTGCCAGCAAATGCTATTTCATTTTCTTTTTTGTCGTAAAGAAACTGTTTGCAGCGAAGAATTTTTTTCTTCAATATTTGCTCGACAAATTGCTTTCAATATTACTGATACACGTAGCTTTAGTCAATATCTTCAGCGTTTGCTTGATAATATGGATACACTTACAGGGCTTTGCGTCATTTTGCACTGGGCACATTGAAAGGTGAGCCATGAGTCGCCATATGTCAATATACCACATCTGTAGAGTGTAGCAGAAGCAGAGAAGGTCTCGTAGTCATGGAATCATTGAACGCTAAGGAGCAGGCTATCTGTTGCCATTGGCAACGCAGGAAAATCATTAGAGAAATGTTTCATTAGCAGCAGAATGTGATTTTGTTATGATGGTTGGTTCAGTGAGTGCCTTGGGTTAATTAATTGATTACTCTGATAAATAATTAAAATAATTAATGTTCCACGGATGTGTTTTTGCTCCAACTTCTGATGCAGAGTTATTTTTGGTGAGAATGGATTGAGATAAGTGCAGAAGAATTGATTGTAGCTGAGAATTGATTGTTTTTGTATACTATACCTGTAATGAATGGCTTTAAAACAAGATTGATTTTATGAAATTGATTTAAATAATTATTAAATATAAATCTCCAAAACCTTTTGAACTCCAAGATGTTGTTGGTGTTGTTTGGCAGATCAGCATTTTTGAATCTGATGTTTCTTGATTTTTCTGATGATATTCTAAGTTCTACTATTTTCTCTGATTTACATTTCTACAAAGAGGCAAACAATTTAACGGTCAAATGTGATTCGTTCAGAAGCACTGGGAGCTTTCCTGTTCTGTAATTGATGAAATGCTCTAACGTAATTAGTCCATGATGCACTGCCTTGTGTGTATGTGTTAGACCTTTGAAAACCATACAATAGGCCTGTTGTTGTTTGGACTAAAACTTAGGCTGCTCTTTTCTACTTGGCTTATTGTCACTTACTGCTTACTGGGGTCAGTCAGACTTATGCTGGTTCTCATGACTGGTTCTCATGACTGGTTCTCATGACTGGTTCTCATGACTGGTTCTCATGACTGGTTCTCATGACTGGTTCTCATGACTGTTTCTCATGACTGTTTCTCATGACTGGTTCTCATGACTGGTTCTCATGACTGGTTCTCTTGACTGGTTCTCATGACTGGTTCTCATGACTGGTTCTCTTGACTGGTTCTTTTGACTGGTTCTCATGACCTCTGAATTTCAACACTTGTGAATTTTGTTGTATGATTTTACTTTAAAACAGCCATCATTTCATATGGTTATATTGCATTATAGAAGTTATTTGATCGATTGACTGATTGTTTTGGTGATTGGTTGCATATGTAGCTTCGCTGCCTTATGCTGACGTTGTGTGTTTTGTGTTCTTGTAGATACATTGCACACCCTTTCGGCCATCTTAAGAGTTTCAAAGAGACGCCGTTGGCAAAGCCTCAGCCAAATGAAATCTTAGAGAAAGCATTTGTGTTGCATGGAAAGACCAGTCCCGATCACAACAAGATCCTGGTATTTGTCCATTTATTTACAGCTCTTCAGATCAATTGGATTCTTGCATGGCTTAATAGCTGCTAATGGTCTTAAATGTCACTCATTATGAGATATTTAGTAGCTGTAGCTCTCGTCTAATTGCCTTTCGTAGTATTGTGTACTATGGAACTAAACAATTATGGACTGATGTTATGTTGGCCGTTTGCATGTGTGTAGATAACATGCATGACATGTTATTGTTTCTCCATGAATGGCATTTCTTGTCCAAGGTTTGCTGTTTACAGAATATATGCGGTGGCAGTTCATAGCAACTGGGTATTAAGTGTTATGGCTGGGAACGTAAAAGTAGAAGTGAGTATCTGAAATGTGATGCTCTGAGTAGGGGCTTCTACTGTAGGCAGCTGCTGTCACTGCTCAGGCAACATGTTTCAATGTATGACTATGAATTCTAGTACTAAGTAATTACAGATGACACACTGTTGTGCCTGATACTCTGAACTCTCTTGTCTACGTACGCAGTGTGTTGCTCATTAACTTTTTTGGGTCAAGTGATACTGTGTGGTTAAGTGGTGCCAAAACCTGGTTGAGAAAGACAAAAACTCACACGCAGACGCTCATCGTCTTTTATACGGACGCGTCTATAAACAAACACAACACACAAGTGGCTGCCCGGATAAAGTAAGCCAAAACAGACCAGTAGTCCAAGTTTATGTCTTTAGTGTATTAACAACAATAATGTAATTTCAAATGTTTTAAGGGGCTGAGTTGTCTTGCATAGAAACCACTACGGTTGCTGTCAACATTTGATGACCCAGTTTTCTTAGATAACTGTTGAATCCATTTATTGTTTCAACTGCCTTCTCATCCAAAACTGTTCCATAATCCACTTCAATAGCACTAAAGATGTTTCTACCTTGATCTCACCCTTCTCTTGTAATATTTACATTGTGTACTATGTATAGAAATTCTTTATTATAGTAAAATTAGAAAATATCATGAACTCTGCTGAGCAGTTTCAGTATAGTTTAGACCAACATTGAGTGCAGTGTGGACAGAGCCTGACAGATTAAATTTACACTGAAATCAATTGAAAATGGTTTTAATATGAAGGTGCTGTATATACCATGAAAATTCATTCGATCTGTTTGTATTTCTGTGTTGTAGCCTTTTGTGGTTGATATTGTTTTCTGTTATGATAACAGTCGAGTTGCAGCATCTTAGAGCAAAAGGTGCGAGTCTCTTTGCCGCTTTTCTCTGAGACTGGAATATGGCTTAAGCGCATAATGTGTTTTTGTGTTTGTAAGTTTTTCCTTTTCGCTTGGCTTTAGGGTTATGCAAAGCAACTCGATTGGACTCCTCGTCAGGTACAGAGATGGTGGCGAAAACAGCGGATGCTGGGAAAGCCAAGTCAGATGCAGCGCTTCAAAGAGACCAGGTTGGCAGTCATCGATCAACGGCTACGCTTTAGAAGCCTTTTGCTGCTTCTGTTTTCCAGTCATTGTGTTAGTTGTTGAAATTAGAGTAATTAGAAGCTATTTGTTCCATGTTGTATCCTGAATATGGAGCTAAGACTACAGCAGTGGGGGTTGCTTCTTCCCCCTCTGCTCCATTTTGAAGTTCGTCTTGCCATTTGAATGTTCTCTGTGTGTCGATGGAGATGCTTTGCTGTCGGATTGGTTGAGTTTAATTTTGCGTTGTGGTTGTTTCGTTTATTCGACAGCTGGAGGTTCATCTTCTACCTTTGTTCGTTCTGGTCGGGTCTTTATATTTTGTGGGACGTAAGTTTTGCATATGCATCTGTTCTGCGTGCTGTGCGTTGGAGCAGAATCTAATCTGGCTTCAGTAGAAAGATGTGCATTTGTAATGTCTAAGTTCTGCCACTGAAAATTCTTTTGCTATGTTCAGTGACAGATGGAAATATTTTAAATAATTTATTCTCAAATTTTCACTTGCAATGTTTATATATAAAATAAATTTTGGAACAGAAAATCAACAAGAAGCTAATAATTATGAAAATTACTTTATTATTTAGATATCAACAATGATTAAAACCTGTCAGATACAAAGCCTACAAGGAGGGGCAGTTGGAGGGGGAGTGTACTTTCACATCCAATGATGTGAAAGTGAATCCAATTATAAATGTGGATTGGTAATTACTTAGTTGCATCCTTTGTTTGGAGACTGCTCTGATGTTCATCCATTCCATTTGACTGTTATTTGATGAAGAGTGCAATGATGCATTTGGTAGACTTTATAAGTCGGATGGATTCGTAATAATATCCTGTAGGTATTTAGTGTTGTATTGTTTGCTTTTGGTTTCAGAAGTCTTGGTTTTGGGAAATGAATTACTGTTGGAAAGGATATCCACGTCAGGTAATACGAGCGTTCGGAATACGTACAGACGCACAATTTGTGCATGTTGCAGACCTTAGGAACTTTACCTTAGAATTGACTTGACTCTTGGCAGTTGAATATATAATGTACAGAGTTTGCGTTACAGTTTTTCCTGGAATATGTGCATGATACCGATTTGAGGATCTTTGTAGTTCCCCCTGTTGAGGTATTTTAGCTGGTCAAGTGCAGGACTCTTGACTTGTCTGCCTTGAGGCTATGATTTTGCAGCCAACATAAGAGCATGTGCAGTTTGTAGATAGTTTTTTTCTCATTCTCTGATGAGTTTCATTGTAGAAAATTCAGATTTGGTGACCATTTGATGACAGATTTGTATTTGCTAATTATGTTTTGATTCATTCGAGTGTATTTGAATGACAAAACTGTTATTCTCTTTATGAGATTCACAGCATTATTTAGTCACTTCTGCAATATTTTTAAGTTGGTGGACAGAGCGTGCTCAACTGTGGCATAGGCAAAAGGTCTCAGGACTGGCTGTTATGGTGCTTATTTTAGCTAAACGAGTTCATTCCCAAATGCTTATTTGAATATTGTAAATTCAGAAGTGTATTCAGTGTGGTGCCATAGTCTCAGGGCTGTCCATTAATTACCGGTATGTCAACAATTTTTGACCCCTCCCCCTTGACAACAACTGTCAACTCTCTATGACCCCCTATAATTATGTCAAAAATTTAACCCCCCCATAAGATCAGTGACGGGTTCCCATAAAAGTTTAGAAGGTTATTGTTTTTTGTGCGGCGATGACCTTTTCTCCCTTTTTGCTCATCAAGTGTCAAAACGATTACCTTTTTTGCTTGTCAGGCTTGTCTTCGTTGTAATAAATAGTATTCCATGATATTTCCTTTTTTATTATTTGTAAAAAGTGAAATCGTTGACATCAACTTTTCTTTACCCCTTCCTCTGTCAACAACTGTCAATTTTTTAAGCCGCCTCCCTCCATTTTGTTGACGTAATTAATGGACAGCCACTCATCTGATAGTGTCATTTGTGAGAATATTCATAACTGTTTAGCCTATATCTAGATGTGTCATTGTTTGCAGCACGTTTCCAGTGATGTCTGGTGGTATTACATGGTTGAATTGGCTTTCTATCTGTCGCTCGTCCTGTCGTTGTTTCGTGACGTCAGACGCAAGGTTTGCCACTTCTTTGGATTTCCAGTTGGTTTTCAGTAATTTCTTGAATTCATTGCTGATGTTAATCCAGTGAGTTGCGTTTCTTGGCCGTGACTTGTTGCGAGGAAACTTGGAAGGAATTGTTGAGATGTTTTGATTGGACGACAGTGTAACGACCGAGAAGTCGTGTGTTTAATTGTAGGGCGCTGTTTTAGGACGTTTTGTTGTGAATTTAGGACTTCAGGGAAATGGTAATTCATCACTTTGCCACCATTTCTCTGCTGTGTCTTTCGTGGAGTAACAATATGATTCGCGTGGGAACCCTCGTCGTCTGTCTACACGACACTGTTGACTATTGGATGGAGGTTGGTTCGTCTCTTGTGTCTTCTCTGCTTTGCTTCACGGCCTCTTTGTTTGCTTTGTCTCATTTGTCATTGTTCATCAGCTCTGTTTTTCATAGCTTTCAATTGATGAGCTAATATTTACCTGATAAGTTTTTGGTTTAGTTGTTTTATATAATGATGACGATGATGATGATGACGATGATGATGATGACGGCAGTTTATAGCATCACTTCTGATGTATCAATGTCTCATTGGATGGTATTCTAAATCGATCCACAAATGATCGAATCATTGTCAGAGAAATTGGTCGTTGTGTGGAATGGTGCTACTGGCATCAGAGGAAAAGTTGACTGAGAGACGCAAGTTTTAAGTTGAAATTCAAAAGTGCATTGTAAATTGGAGGAATATGCAATTCGCGCTGAGTTGAATTGGCTGCAGATTCCAGGTGTCAGCATTTAACTTTGAAAACCATCTGACCAGTGTAAATCTACCATAAAAGACAATGCAAGACAGTTCTGGTTTTATGGCCATCAACAGAAGCTGCACTTACTGGTATCTCAATCTTAGTTCTAGGTGTAGTCCTTCCCGAGCTCTCAATGCTAACCTCAGGGCTCCTAGGATAGCACTGATCTCCGTTTCTAGACCCTCAGCCAGGCGACTGGTGCAAGTTGCATGATACAGGACCAGTGTTCTCATGCAATGTTGTTTGTAACCTCATCATCATCATCATCATCATCAATGCGCCTGTTTACTCCGCGGATTATCTGCTACTCAGTTGCCATCGCCATCTGGTGAATGAAAGCTGGGTGGACCTTAGGACTCCTGAGGATCTTGAACCTGTGACCTTATACTCCATCATCCAATGTTGTTAACTACTCTGCTAATTTCCCACCCCAAGCTTTAGATATACTGAGTTGTAAATCAGTAGTTTTTGTTCAGTTATTTTTGATGGATTGTGTTAACCTTTAAATAGCCAGATATTTTGTAACTGTATGCAATGTAACCGAGTATACTTGGTTCCGGTGTTTAAGGGTTAAGATGTTTTGCTTTGTTGAACACAGGGGGCGAAATTGGCGTTGTACTGCAAGTGCAACAAACTTTGTAACGTTATGTTTGTCGTGTTCACTCTTCTGTGGTTCATCACTAGGCTCATCATCTTTCCCTTCAGGTGATCAAATTCTGACAAAGATAATTGTTATGTACCAATTTATTAAATGCAATATTAACTGCAGTCTCTTTAGTTTAATTCCTTTAGATTTAAAATGGCCGATCATGCATTGCATTATGGAGGTGATTGTTCTGTACAAGAGTCTTGTTACCAGGTAATTGCTTTTGTGACCACGTTCATCATTTAGATATTTGCTGTGTTTAAAACTCTACCAAGGCATGTTTTAGTTTTTAGGGGTTAAACTTGAAAAAAACTTTCAATTGAACTGAAATAGTGCATTGGTGTTTTTGGTCTTCGATGCTGGTCTACGGCATTTTCCATTTGATTACCGGTAGATTTGTTTATTGTGGACTGAGTCATGGGTGATGACGCTCTGAGTGTGGCTTCTTCAGCTTCTTTTGAGCCATTTATGGAATTGTTTGCACACGAGCAAACACCTGCCTATTCTGAATATTATATCTTACTTATTTTGCTCTTTATGTTCTTGCTCCATTGTCAGTTATGACTGTCACTTGACCACCTGTTTCTTGTTTGTTTTTGCTAAATTTACCAGATGTATCTAAGGCTGAAGGAGCATTAAGTCTCTGGGCTTATGAAGTAATATTCCCATAGCCATGCAATGACTGGGTCTACTTGAGCTTAAGCACACAGACATGGTGATAAACTTGTGCTCCATTCCAATATATGGTGTTATAAAATATATGCAGTGAGTCAGTTTGTTATGGTCCACTAGATTAATTAGATTGTGTTCAATTGCCAAATTACTAGGGGATATATGATGACATTATTGGTATTGACTGTAGTCAATGACATTGTGGACCCATCTGTTGACATAAGTTGCACTTGGCATAGGCTGCAAAGTGTTGTTTGGTTGCATAATAAATTAGCATCTGTTATTTCCATTCTGTTTCAATCACTTTGTGCATTCATTTCAACATGAGGCCTTGAGCTGAAGAACAAGGCCATTTGTTTGCCCTCGAGGCCAAGTTGTGTGGTATATTGTGGACAGTTGTAAGGACCATGTTTCTAGCTCAGTTTAAATCAAAAGAGAAATGAATGAATTACAAACAGCAACAGTAAATAGCTCTGTAGTTGTATAGCCCCAGTTCTAGTATGGAAAGGTGTCAGTTGGTTCATAAGAGACCAGGTCAATTCCAGAGATCAAGCAGAGAGGGAAATGGTAAGACAGACTGTGGAGGAAAGGCCAACTGGAAGAGATGTCTTTTAAGTCTAAATTTGAAAGTATTCAGTTCAATGGAAGATCTTGCAAGAAAATAGCTCCAGTATCTTGGGTCCACAAAAGAAAAAGCTCTCTCAGGCACAGTTAGCAAATCTTGGAGATTGAAAATGTTTGGTAATTTAACATGGAATTCAAATACTAAGATTGGCTACAGTCTTATAAACCAATCAAGTTATAAACTAATAAAGAGGCAGCATGTTTAGTATGCAATTCTTTGTTCACCAAGCAACCAATTATTAGCATTGTTAGGCTTATGGACAGTTGACTGTCGTGGAGTGTACACTGATGTTTTGTTGTTTTTAGGATAATTCGTAGTACGATGTTTGAGGGCCATCTGGTGGTTGGCATGTTTCCGATGTATTACCTGTTCAATGGATTACTCTGCACTCTTCTGTTCCTTAATGTCATTTGGTTCTGCATGATTCTTCGCATATTTTACCAGTACGTCATTCACGGGAAGGTAAGCTACACAGAGTGACACAAGCTTCAGGTGAGCTGTCACTGATCACAGGTGTTACTAATTCAGTTGTTGAATTGTTGAACATTTGCATGTTTTAAGTGGAATAATTTGAACTATGATGTTGATAATTTTTAAGTGATTGTTTAGAGTTCACAGCACTTGGTGAGAAGAAGCAATGGAAGTGATGTGAAGGTTTTGCATTAACCCCTTAACCATGCATTTAACTGTAACTCAATGTAAAATGGACAGATATATCTGGGATCCCCAGTTAAGGGGTTAATAGGACTGACATTTTGGATTTGTTATTTCTTTGCTATTGAAATTGCCAAATTAGGTTTTTCTGCCCGTTTTAGATTGAGAAGGACGACCGCAGTGACACAGAACCAGAGGTTGATTCTGACGACGGCGCAGTTGCCAATAGCAACGCGGGAGATGGCGACAGCGTCGCGGCAACGTCCTTCGGTCAAACGGCTGTGCTGACCAGCTGCTGTGATGGGCGCCGCAGCGATGGAATTGATGGACAAAGGAATTGTGTTTCGCGTTGATTTGTTTTTCCTTTTTGCTGAATGAAGATGTATTAATTTGTTCGTTTGCTTTACTCGAACGCTCTTTCAGTTTCTAAATATCTAAATATCTTATTTGTCTATTTTGTGTGTGTGTTGTCTTGTTTTAAGTGACATCATGACTCTTTGTTGACATTTATTTGATCTCATGACTATCACATTTCTTACCTCTGAGAATTCCTGTAATTGTTAATATATTGGATGCGGGATAGCTGAGGCTTGGATGATCTGTAGCAGTCATTTTTCATTTCATAATCATAATTTATATAATGTTGTGATTTGGAGAATTTTTCCAGTTTATAGTTACAGTATTATTCTCTCTGTTTCTCTTTTTGTGCCAAAGTCCGACCTGTGTTTTGTGTTGTTTGCTGGCCGCTGTCTTTTCAAGCACGAACTCGCCGTGTGTATTCGTCATAGAGAGCACTGTGAACAAGCTTTTTTCTCATTCTTTTGTTTTGAGGAATCGTGACTATTGAACGTTTACTTCTAGTATTATCAGGTCGATCAGGTGAAATTATCTAAGGGGTGGATGTGACCATTCCTAGTATTTTAGTATTTTACGAAATCCAGCTCAAAAATGCAGAATTTTGAAGTTTTAATCATCTTACATGATATTTTTATATTTTTGGTGCCATTTATCATTGGTTTTAATTGTTAAATTGGATTCTATATACAGTTGTTAATTATGTTGAAGTCGGGAAAAGATCTGCCAATGGTTATTATCAGCTTATATTCCGGTGTTGTGAAGTGATTTATCTGTGTTGTGTGTTTGCTTTGACAAAGTTTTATCATGCTTTGAAACGCTATTTCGGATTTGTAATTCACAATTATTGTTTCATTTCATCCGTGCTTGAAACTTTCCTGGAATGCCTCCTGGCGAAAGTCAATGAAGACAGATCTGAATTGTTTAAGAATTTGAGTCATAGTTAACCTTTGGTTTTATGTAATAATGTCTAATTTTTCCAATTGTTAAGAAATGTCTTAAATTTTACTTTGAGACCTGGTGTGTTTTCTTTGTTGAAAATGTAGGCTCTTGATTTAGAAAGCATTGCCTATAATCGTCTGCTGTTTGGTTCAACAGAATTTGACGCATTGCAGCACCTTTGTTGCCATTCTAACTGCAGCCTCTGATTCCTATTTTTATCATTTGCTGTGTTACATGATAATATCCAGAAGGTTTTCTCTTCTAAATCAGCCGTGATTTCATTTTCAAAAGCTCTGACATGCATCAATGCAAAATGATTCATTGCATCTCTCCAACAGATTTCTCAATTGATGTAGCACCATTACATGTTAGTTCCGTAAAACTAAAGTTTCTTTGGCAGACTCCATCGAGTAAATTGATCTCATTATTTCGCTCCCCTTTTACAGTGGACAGAATGCAGGTTATTGTAATGATAATTGTAGCAGCGTCTCTCTCTCTCTCTCTCTCTCTCTCTCTCTCTCTCTCTCTCTCTCTCTCTCTCGCTCTCTCTCTTTCTGCACTGAGTTTGTGAATACCTTATCTCTAAGTGAAACACATGTGTCTCTGAGTCTCATCTATCAAAAACAACGTTTGTCCAATTAGCTTTGAGTTGTGCTTTCAGAAGAGCCCAGCAGATGTCGTCAATTCTTGGGATTATTTCCTCCTATTTCATCTGGATGTTTGCTCACAAAATTTCTCTTTGGAAATTGTCTTATTACAGTGCAAATGACGACGTGTATTTCTTCCTGGTCAACTGATAACTTACATTTATTGTATCAATTACTGGTTGCCATTTGACAAAGGTAACAAGTAGAATCTAAGCTAAGCAAATACCAAACTAAAACAGATGGCACCGTAAGAAGTCAAAAGCATTGTAAGAACTACATACAATGGCCGACAATTTGACGTGAATTTTAAATACTTGGTAGATGTAAATACACGACAACTACTTGGATTAAATGACCCTGCCTGACTGAACCCCACTATTTGGCTATGGCTAATTTAAATTTAGATTAAGCACCTAAGAATAAACAGCTACTGCCGTGCCATCTTTGGAAAGTGCTAGATAAATACCGGTCGCTTATAAATTAACGTGACCATTTAATCAACAGTGGTTCTCACACAGGGCAGTCCCTACTGAACCACTTTAAACCTTGTTATATTATATTATATTATTATTATAATCGATGTTGGCTTACTTACTTACGCCAGCAACGTGTCTCTATGTTAGCAACGGTATTGAGTCTATTGACTGTTTACAAATGACTTAAATCATAGGCGGCTATTCGATTTGTAGCATTATTAAATAATTTATTTAAATAATTTATTAAATATGACGATATTTGTTTCTATCTGATGGTTTATATCAATTTATTTCATCGACTACAGTCGGTGATTATATTGGAAATAAATAAACGACGGTACGCATTCCTTGTCACACACACATTAATAATAATAATAATAATAATAATAATAATAATAATAATAATAATAATAATAATAATAATAATAATGAGATTTGAAGCAGTTTAGAGGGCTAAGTAAGCCTGTGTGAAAACCACTGTAGTGACTCCACATTCAATATCCTAGTTTTCCGAGATAGCCTTTGAATCCGTTTACTGTTTCAACTGTTACTGCCACCTTGTCCAAACTGTTCCATTTGTCCACAACACTTGCATTAAAAATGTTCCTTTCTTGGACCCACCCTCTCCATAAGCAATTTGCGTTTGTGACCTCTTATGCTGCTATAGTGTGCCAATGTAAAGAATCGATCGTAAGGCACATCTACTTTCCCAGTCATTATTTTGTATGTTTCTATCAAAATCATCCACTCTCTTCTCCCTTCTAATCGAATCTAGTCCTAAACTTCTATAGCGTCACTTTCTAATGCACATAAGCATCGGCCGATGTAACACCAAATCAAAATCATTCGAGATCCAGGCCAAGCCCAGGGTATTTGGTCGGACAACCTGATGAAAGTCCACGGTAGTGAAGCCAGGTCGAAAAGATGAGATTTAAATCTTGTTACAAAAATTGGTAGTGAATTTGCAGTGCACAGATGAGGCTGAGGCAATGAGTTCCAGAGTTTAGGGGCGGTCACTGAGTCATATAATCATCTTTGAGTCAGTGTGTAGGCACCATAGTAGTCAGACCTTGTCTGTACGCCATACCAGAGCATACCATTACAGAGACAGGCTCTTGAGTATAGTAAAATTATTTTTATATAAAAAACCATTATATAAAATCTGTCATAATGTCAGTCTTTTATTGACCATCTCTTGTGATTTCTCATTTCCAGTCATTATTCATATGCACTCTGTATTCACACAATTGAATAGCATCTGACTTTTAATATTGACCTAACAGGACTTCAGTATGTAAAGCTGTCATTCTTGGTAGCATGATCAATGACTATTTGCCAGTTTCATTTGATTGTTTTAAAAATGTATTAATGCATTAAGTAAAATTGAAGCATTTATAATTGCAACTCAATATAATTTATTCACATAATAATGTTATGCATGTTTGAATAAACAAATAAATTTAATATATATATATATATATATATATATATATATATATATATAGAGAGAGAGAGAGAGAGAGAGAGAGAGAGAGAGAAAGAGAGAGAGAGAGAATTTTTCCAGACCTCAAACCAGACAAGAGTTAGCCGTACAATTTCTTAATGTCTTCCACCGGACACTTTTTTCATAGAAGTCCTTCAAGAACTAAGTACCATAGGCATTACAAAAATATATGAAGTATATAATATATAATTTGTATAAGTCTGTGTAATGATTGCTTGTACACCTGTGGTGTGACTTCTGTAGGGAAATCTGCCGATAGGATTGGTCCACTATGGCATCTTCTGGGGCAAATTGCAGTGTTGAGACCTATGAGAAGGAGCTGCTCAGTGTTGTCAAAACTCTGGGTGAGGAATTATTTAAGTCGATATTTGATCGGCCATCATTTTTGTTTCTGTGTTTATGAGTTGTATTTGTTCCCACCCATGTTGAGCAAAATTCTACCGCTCCTTCCTTTTCATTGCTTTCCATTTTAGTGCATCATGGAGATATTTTAGAATGTTGTATGTCCATTCTTTTGTCTTCCTTTGGCTTGCTTTCCATTTCACCAAACAGCATTTCTTTCATTCAGGTTAATACCTGTTGTCCTTCATTCTGCACATATACTGTATATACATATTCCAATATATATATATATATACACACCGGTATATATATATACATATATACAGTGAAACCCGCTTAATTGCATAGGTGCCGTGCAAGCCTTGCTTATGCGATTAACTGGGCTATGCGAATAGCCGGGACGTCTGATAATGAATTGTACGGACAAAACACTGGTTCGGGTTTATATGTTGTTATGCGATTATGCGGGTTATGCAATTAAGTGGTATGCGATTAAGTGGGATCCACTGTATATATATATATATATACACACCAGTATATGTATATATACATATACACACACATTCTTAGCTTTCATCCCTGATTTTATCATGAAATATTATTTGATTCCTATGACTTTCATAATCTTTGTGGCTTTGGTTGTCTTGTTGATTTTCAAAACAGAAAAGCGATCAGAGGTAACGGACATCAGTGTGTTGCATAATCCTCCAGTCAGCAAATCCGATATTTCTGCTTGGGAGCAGGTATAATAATAATAATAATAATAATAATAATAATAATAATAATAATAATAATAATAATAGTAATGGTGATGGTGTAGTGGTGCTGGGGGTGGTGCTGGTGGTGCTGGTGGTGCTATGGAAGTTCTAATACTCTTTGTTTATCAATCGCTGGTACTCCAAATTCAATCTGCGAGAGACCAAATCAGTTCCACACATCAGTCAGAGTGGAAATAAGACAGACTACGGAGGAAAAGACAATGGGAAGACGGATATGTGTTTTAAGTTTATATTTGAAAGTGCTCAGTTCTTTGGAAGATAGATAAGAATATAGTAGAATCAGGTAGTACAATTGAACACTAGAGTGATGCTAGTTATCGTAGATACATGCAATAAGAGAACTCGATGACAGAGCATAGAGCTGATGAAGTCAATTGCAAATTAGAAATGTATGCTTCTGTTGTCTGAAGATGTTTCTTCTTCGGTTTTTGTGTTTCTGTTTTAGAGCAATCTTTCTATAATTCCAGATGACCTGCGTAATTTTTATCTAGATAAAAATGGATTTACAATGAAATGGAATGTAAAGATTAATGGTAATATTTTCCCATTGCATTTTATTGAAATAGATTTATCATTAGTAACTGAAATGGGATCTTTGATCTTATTGGAATAGAATTTGGTCAGATTGTATGTTGATTTGTCAATGTTTTTCAGAGAGTAGTTGTTTCAAATCACAATTTAAGTTCCTGATTTGCATAGACTTGTCACTAGAGCAGAGTTTATAGAGTAGGTATTTTTTTCTCTTAGTAATTGTTTATAATTTTAACTAATTGTTTATTTATTTTGCTTGTTATTCATTCGTTTAGAAACGTCCATTCCGGTTGGTGAAATGAAAATTAATTCGCTTGAACTGTTGAAAAAATTGATGCTAAACATTACCAGTGACCAAGACTTTGGAAATTTATCTGAATTGATTGGAGACTGTGATGTTCCAAAAGATATCGATGGTCAGTTTCCATAAGCAGGTTCATGGTGGTTGATCCAGGAAAAATTAAAAATAATAAACTGTATTTCAGACTTTGATCATTTACAGAAACTTTACATCATAAATTATGTAAAAGCAAAGGAGGGTTGATTTAAGCCCTACCAAAAACTTTTCTCCACTATCTACATTGATATCTCTATGAGGACCTTTCTGTTTTAGTGATTTTGGAAAACTTTGAAAAATTCAAGATAAAAACACTCTTAGAAGGCAAAAGCGCACCCCTTATTAACTGACAGCGTTGAGGAAATTGTTTTTGGACAAACCATAGAAGAGACATTTTGAATCATATTTGTTGTCCTCAGTAATTGGTTTCTCCCAATCTGGTCTTTAACTGCTTTTGGTAAAAAATGTTGGTATTCACGTAAGATTGCAGATATGACTTGCAAATAGTTACGTATAAAGTGAATAGCCACCAAATGCTTTGCCAAATTATTATCTGTGTGTTAAAAACTTAGCATTTTTTCGTACATTCACATAAATGTATTTTCCACTTAGCATTGACGTTATGATTAAGAGGTTTATTTACAATTGAGTGATCAGAAGTGCTAGATGCTCATCTTCTCACTTCTACTTATTTAATAATTTTTTTGTAATGTAATCATGAAACTGATGTAATGTTTTGCATATTGTATATGATGTATGTGAATATTTTGCAGAAGTTCCATCGTTTGGTGAAGACAGTCGTATTTTTGAACTGGATGATTGCAAAGGTTTTGGAAAAGTCTGTATTGTCTATCACAACACTAAACCAGGTCACCAAATATATACGTTTATAGATGATTCAGTTACGCAATTATGCTAATCAGAAGTTCTTAGAACATTTTATGCAATTGATTGAATCTTTGGCTTGAGTATTTCTTTGATTTGATTTAGTCTTTTGTGCATCATTCAATTGCATTTAGTTTCAATTATTACGTTAAATTAATTAATAAAGAAACAATTATGAACTGGAAATGTGTTTGACAGTGCTTGTCAACTATTTGACTAATTTACAACTTTAAAACAATGTTCAATACAAACAGAAATGCCATTTAATATTTCTTTAATTATAAACGGTGGAATGTTGTCGCTTTCTCAGGTCTTCCTGCTGTGAACTGTAGCATTTGGTTCCTGGACCGAAGTCTGAGGTGTCATTTCCTGGCTGGTTCCTTTCTCAACTACTATCGGATGATGTTGGTCCACCTTGGCCTGCCCCAGTGGCAGTACGCCTTCACTGACATCGGGTTGAGTCTGTCAGCAAAGGTACTGCCATAGACGACAGTCTAAACAGGCTTCAAGAGCTCGTGTTTTGATTTCCACTTCCCTCTGCAGCTGATGATGATGATGACGATGATGATGATGATGATACTGTTGAAGGTTTTGATGGTGTAGTGGTAGTAGTATGTGCCATATGAAAGGAGGGTTGCAGGTTTGGATCTGACCTTAGCTATTGTGCAATTGACCCTTGGCAGTTGCTTATATTTCCTCTTGCACTGTCTGGTGACTGTTGGTCAATGCTCACCGGAACGATTAGAATAGAACATCAAAATGTCTAACATCAGAATAGCTGTCATTGCTGTTACCCTAATTTTATGTTAACCTTATATTGAAACTCCAGAACAAGCATAGGGCAGTCCAAATATATAAAATGGTTCATACAGATAACTGAGGGTTCGTTTTATTCTAGTCAGTCTTAACTTGGTTTTAATGCAGATATCGGATATTTAGCATCTCTCCTATTCTGTAATGGCTCTGTTTGTGAACTCTGAAATGCCTAGCAATGGTTCAACTTCCTATGTCCTCTTCGACTCGACTTAGATGCAAAAGAGATGAAGTCAAAATGTCTGACATACGACTCAGCAGATCAAAGTCATTCCAGGTCACTGGTTCAGCTAGACGTCTCCAAAGTATTCAAGGGAAAGACAGAGAAAAAGTTAGAATGCAGTTTCTGTTCATGTATTAAACTCATATTTCTTCTACAGATATGAAAATCTTATGTGCATCACTGAAGCAAAATATTTTAGCATTTATAGGTACAAGTTGAAATCCTATATGATAATATAATTTGTATTTCTTTGCTAAGCAGTAACAGATGTGTTGTTCCCACTTAGATAAGCATGTTTATACTTTTGTAGAAGTTTGATAAATTAACAGATATTAATTTTATAATAGACTGCTTTAATTTAGTAAGTATAGTTATGACCATCTTTGGTATGATGTTAGGAAACCAGCCACGCAAGTCGTTGCTCATCCTCAAGTCAAGAAGAAACTTCCTTTCTCAACAATAAAGTGAGTTTTGTTTGTGGGGGTTTCCCTTTTTTTTACAACTGCTTATTTATTCTTGGTGGAGCTATTCTGAGCGGCAGCTGCTAAGGTATATATTGGCAAGCACTGTGATGCAAATTGTAGTTCAAAGCCATTGTCGAAATCAATTAATTATACGTGATTTAATTCTTTTAATATACTCCAACACACTACTCTTACATCTGTTATAATTATTTAAGTGTAATAGTGTCTAGTGTCTGATCTTTTACTCTAGGCCGAGTTCTGGGAAGTCAATGATAACATATACACAACCAAGCAAGCTGAACATTCAATGAAGGTTTTCAAATTGGGGAGAAACGACAATGTTATAGTTTTTGCTTTTGCAATCGGATGGACGATTTCTCCGTCAATTTCTTCACAGATTTGTTGAATTAAAGCCTTTTCAGCACATGAGAAAGTTGAAAGCATTGGTCAAAAGCCTTGACCTCTAACCTCTTTAAGTTATAATTTATTGAAAATCACTGTACATTGTACCCAAGCACAAGACTGCAGTTGAGAGACTGCTGTTGTTAATCTTTAAGTATTGTTTTTGTTGATTTGTATTCTGACCCCCAATGTTGTTATTAGTCTCAATAAACAATGAAAGGCGTTTTGGCTTTACCTTGTACACTTTGCACAATGTAACTTTATAATGTGACTCCACAACATAAAGTAGATTAGTAGTTTTTATTTTGAGCAACTATAAAATTCTCATTCAGTGTTGCAGCCATTCTCTCCTCCCCTATCAGCTTTGTTAATTACGTATGCTTATATATGGGGGAGTAAATCACAGGGGGAGACGGCGGGGGACAGTGTCCCAAATTCCCCAATAATTAGTGGGGGATAAAGTATCATTTATCCTCCAAATATTTTGTGCTTCTATGCTACATTAACGGGGGGCAAGGTCATCACTAGTTTTTGTGCTTCTTTTCTTTAGCATCCTAAAAGTCTCTGTAAAAATCTGACCAGCAAAAAAGTTCATAACTAGATGTTTTTACATATTTACGGGTGAGACGTACTTCTAAAAATTCTGTCCTTCCCACTGTTGATGGCAGGATTACGCCAATGCTTATATTGAAGCAACGTTGCATACCGTGCTTAGGGGAATCATTCGATGACGCTTCAGAACTGCCCTGAAGAAGTTGTAATAGTGTCTAGTACATAGTAGTATTACAGCTTTTGGCCGCCACTCCGTTGTAAGTTATAGTTAAAGGCTTTAACATTTGCACCAGTTCTCACCCTCTCTAATTCTAATAGGCCTATTACTAAAAATTTCAACGGCTGAGGCCAGACCCCGGCTGGGGAGCTGAAGACGTTCCCCAAGTCCTCTGGTTCCTTTAAATGGGATGTGGTGCGTGTCTGTCTTCACCTCCATTAGCCGGGCACAAAAGTTCAGCGGTTGGTAGGGGGAGTTTCTGAGCAGACCAACACTAGTGGAGAGATTTTTGCAGAAATATTTATTAAAATAGCAACAAATCGAAGTTTTTCAATTTCTATCCCTGGCTTATCATGTGGCGTTCTATCGTCACTGATTTGGGCATCCACCGGTCGCTCTCAGACGACATTTATTGATCTGTCGTCTGTCGCAGCGCGTCATTGTACCCCAAACCCAACATCCTGCATCAAACCAGTTCCATACAGTGCATACACACGCAAACACACACACACACACACACACAGACACAAACCCTCACTCACAAACACGTTCGTATAATAATAATAATAATAATAATAATAATAATAATAATAATAATAATAATAATAATAATAATAATAATAATAACAACAACAACAGCAGCAGCAACAACATCAATAGCAATAATTAGCAGTGTTTAGCGTGGTTCAAAAGGATGTGTCCTGTGTGAGAACCGCTGCGTTCCATTTGACCTTTCATTCAAATTACGGCTTTGTTCGTGTTTTCTCGTTCTTAGGCTTCTTGTCATTGAGTCTACAAAAAACTGTAGCCTACTAGACCAATTGAACATAGTCATATTGTGGCCAACAGAGCATATGGACCATAGGGCATCTTACACTCTGCCCGGTCCGTCACAAGGGATCTATTTCACACTGCCCCACTCTGATGTAAAATTTCACCTTCGTTACACCGGAGAACTTTGATATATAGGCTATGCCTAGTGTTGCCTCGAATATAGATGTACACAGGGTGACGCTAAAAACCGGACTAGTCACATTTAGGTTTGAATTTAATATATTTAGGTTTTTGCGATACCCTGTACATATCTGATAGGAATAAAGCGTCTAGGAATATCAATGGTTTAAAGATTTCTCTAACAATCATATAATTTCAATTTATTTCAAATAATGAACAATGAAAACCACAACCATGAAAGAACTTTGCAAACCAGCACCAATTGAGAGCACTTGACAAGTGGCAAGAAGTCACAATGTTAATTTGACTTGTGTCAGAGTTATCAAGCATTCTAAGAAAAATCCAAAGCGACCACGATCCCACAAAGCAGACTAAACTATCGACTGAACGTCGTCGACGACGAAAGCGTTGCATCAATGGAGCACATTGCAACGACCGACTCTAATGTTGACAAAATGGCGGCTTAGAATTGGTTTTCAGGTAGAAAATGCCTCTACCTGGATAGGTATTCGCATGGAAACCAAGACTCTGTAGCACTGTACCATTCGACTTACAAGAACCCTAACATTAACATCACAAATAATCACAAATGAAAATGACTACAGTATATGATCGATATGCTATCAAACCTCTCAGTTAAAATGTAATCACGATTTCAGCCAGTGCTTTTATGAAAAAAGGTTTGGGAACTCATCAACCTAAAAAAGGTATGGGAACGCCGTACCTGTACGATCCCAAACGCATTATTGCATCTTCTTCTTCCATCATCTATAATGACGATGAGTTTGATACGAGACGACTCCAGGTCTTCCTGTCTCTTGTCATGTGTGTTGCTTCTTCTAAGTTCAGATTTTGTTTTCCCGCGTCTTCTTTTATATTATCGACCCATCTCTTAGCTTGTCTTCATCTACTTTTGTTTCCCTCAATATGACAGTGCAGAGAGGCAGTGAAGAGGCAGTCTTTCTTCTCCCATTCTTGTCACGTGTCCAAACCACTGTAGTCTTCTCCTTTGGATTTTATCCGTTGCTGTGTCCATCATATTCGTTCTTTCTCTGGTTACTTCATTCCTGATCTTATCTCTTCTTGTAATTCCTAGCATTCTTCTTAAACATGCCATTTCAAAGGTAAGTATCTTTCTTTCCTCTTCTTTCTTCATCTTCCAGCATTCAGATCCATACATGCATTATTGCATATCCATAATTATATATTACAATCTGGCAAAAATGGCGTGGGAACGCCGTTCCCGTGCGTTCCCACTGAAAACAGCCCTGATTTCAGCTATTATACTAGAGTAGGTTGTTTGCATCAGCGGGCGGCAAACGTTTCCTACGCTACGCAGGACCTAAGTTTTTGACAATTTTTTATCGGGCCATCGGTCATAGAGTGTTTATGTTTGAACTTTGAGGTACTTTATTTTACGATTCAATAATATACGAGCTGTTACCGATAAAGATGAAGAGCTTAGCATATGTCGGATTATTTTCTGTTCGCAGATTATTATTATTATTATTATTATTATTATTATTATTATTATCATCATCATCATCATCATCATTATTATTATTATTATTATTATTATTATTATTATTATTATTATAAAATAATATAACTACGAACAACATACATTTTTGAATACCTCAGTGTACTCTATGCAGACTGGTTTATTAAAGTACTGAATTGTTCCAATAAATACACGGATCAAAGCTCGACCCACATTCAAAACAGCACTGAAATGCTATCTGTTAGGGAGTCATACATACGCTTTTTAAAAGAGACCTTGTCTTTGGTTATGCTATCTTGCGGCGCTATATGCATATAAATAGTCCAGTATACTTACTAACATACATACATACACACACATATTATGGATCATGGTACGGACGCATCCCTACATAGGAATAGCGAACGTAAAGCGGAGAGGAGTAGGGTTTTCATTCCCCACTCACCCCACATCTCCACTGTTCTTTGTCTACATTTCTAGTCATTTCAGCTTAATATTCTATGCTTGTCATCGTATCTATATCTTGCGATATGATAAAAGACACCGAATCAGATAACCTGCGACATTTGTCGATCAGTGTTTATTCTAGCCCCCTTGACATTGGGGGGATTTTGAAATGTTTTGGGGGACAAGGCTTGAGTTTCCACACGTTTGGGGGAAATTTCCATTCCCAGCCAACATCTAAAAAAATTTGGGGGGAATTTTCAAACTTGGGGGGGAATTCCCCCCTAAGAAGGCCTAGAATGAACACTGTTTGTCGATGCTCTAGGTATTCCTTATTTAAACTGGTGCATGAGATCAGCAGAAGATCAAATTTTGCAACTTGTTCACTTATATGGTGATGGTTTTCATATGACAGTAAATTAAGAGAATGGATGGTGACGATGACAAACATAATTTTCCCAACTATGAAATTTAAGAATTAAAATGTCGATTTAATGAGGAAGATGAGCGAAATTCGACACGTCACGCGGCACTGTCAGCAATAGTTTATGGATTCTTTATATTATGAGATAGTACGCGTAGTGTATCACAGTATCACAGGATAGCATTGAAATTGACTGCAATGGATCTGGGAATAAAGGCAACGACCAACATAATTTTCAAGCGATTAAATTAAACTGGAGTGGTGTTAAAATGCTGATTTAGATGTCAAAGAGAGCGATATTTAGCAAACGCCACGCGACACCGTCATAAAGTCTACTGGGTTAACATTCAATATGTGCATTTTGTAATAATTATTATTTCAACGCTTAGGCTACGTCTTCAGTTTTTGATGGAGACTTTATTGGAATTGGAATAGGAGGCATCCAAGACAATTGTGAAGGCCTAGATGATACTGATTGTGTTTGTCTTCTGTCGCCACATCTTCACGATTTAAATAACTGGGGTGATCATACGAAGAGTCAGCATAATTAAAAGGTCCTTATTTGCTAACGAGTGACCGAAGGCTGTAACGCGACTTCATATATTAATTATACTAATTAATTAATCACCCTAATCGAGATTTCAAATATTTCTTATCGGTTTTCCGTAAAATCCTACGATTGATCTCAAGCCGAATAGAAGGAGCTGTCTCCGAGCCAGGCACTTTTATTAATAAATTCTGTAGTAAATTATGGAAGGTTTTGGTTGTCGTAAGAAAAAATTTAATGTAAGGCAATCTTAGAGTATTAATAGAATCCGCGTCTTATTATACAATGTGTCCTTCAGGCTCGGCATTTTCAGAACCGCTGTCGGTAATTATGCCATTATTCCGAGGCAAAATAAATTTAGCAGATATTTCTACGTAAGAAGAATTTCTAACCGGAATGTTTTCCGGATGGGTGCAGACGTCACGTGACGCAAGGCAAGGCGTCAACAATGATTCAGTGAAGAGTTCGCAAGCGCGTCCATGACTGCATGATATTTGATCCAAATCTTCAATTAAACAGAAAATTTGAACAGAATTTTGTCTTTGGAATGGGCCAATTACATTTTCCAGTATAAAAAAGAGATAAAAGTGACAAGGAAAATAATGATGCGCTCACCTAACTTAGGCGAACCATCAACTCCGGTGAAAAGTCC
The DNA here is from genome assembly GCA_018105865.1 of Metaphire vulgaris. Taxonomy (NCBI): domain Eukaryota; kingdom Metazoa; phylum Annelida; class Clitellata; order Crassiclitellata; family Megascolecidae; genus Metaphire; species Metaphire vulgaris. Next base: position 457,899 of record CM030857.1, read on the forward strand.
GTGTATGTTTAGACTGACTCCGTTAGGCATATCGATATCGAATATGCACCCTGGGCTTTTGCTTCCTCCGTTTGGATAGAAGTCAATGTGTCCGAGTGGGATTAATGTTCCAAATCCCAAATCCAGGCGACTACCACCATTTGTGTGAATAACGTCAACCAGATCAGCGCACTTTGGACTCAATCCTTCCAAACGAGGCCAACTGTCAAACGCCGGACCAGCTGGGTCCAGTCCTACAATATAGATAACAATAATTATACAGTCGCCTAGCTCTTAGTTCCCTGTATGCGTAGGTCATGACATTTGGTGAGTAAATGTGATTAAGGAATTCTGTTGAGACAACCACCTGTTATTCTGCCGAACTGTCCATAGCGTCCTGCATGGCCGCACGCGTGACCGCCGAGACTGTGACCCACGCAGTACTGTCTGCTTCTGGATGAACCTCGTGTTTTGATGGTGAAGTTAGAGACGAGGGCTATCTCTGCTCCCACTGCTCTTGTATTCGCTGCAGACTGAAAGTAATTGAGTCTAAAGGCCCCTTTACTCCATCCCACTATGATCACGTTGTAATCACCCTACAGACACAACGTAAGACGCCTAATGAATAATGCTTTAATTTATAAAGTAAAACTTTCTCGATGTATTTTTGTTAATCAATGTTAGTTCATCTATGAGGCATTCTGTTATTACAGATGGACAAGAAATAAATGTCTTAGGATGAAAACTGTACCCAGTGTCTGCCAGGATTTCCGGAAGGGAGGGATGGTTTTGACTTTTGACCGTAACCTACTGTACTTTGGAAAAATCTCTTGACAAGCAAAAAAGGTCATCCTATGTATCTATCCTATGTCTTTCCTTCTAAAATTTTTCCTACTTGACCCTCAAAACCGCGTCCGAAAATTAAAAATACATGAAAACACATGTTAAAAAAATTTTTCGGCGCACAAGAAGAGTTTTAACTCCCAACCCCAACCCCCACTTGGCTACGCCACTGACTGTACCTGTTTTAGAGCTGCGTCTTTCATTGAATGAACCCAGGTTGTATTTTCATTACTGGCATAACCATGAACGATGAACATTGACAAGAGATGTCCTTTGAAAACAGATCTGAAACATTATTTTCAAAAACGGGCTTAAAATTGTCGTTCGGATTAAGGCTGAACACCACTGCAACATTATTTTGGCGTTCAAATGTTTTTTTATGCAAACCTCACTTCATTTCGCTCTTCCTTTGGCCATCTCTATCTATTATACCTTGACCCTGTGTAATGTTTTGGATCAGCGGCTCTGGTTATGGACCATTTCAGGCTCTACCTTTATAAATTATTATCAGTTTCGATCAAAGAAAGACACGGATTCCACTCTTTCGTTGTTTGTAAGAAGCAAATCAGCTAATAATAAAATAACCCGAATAAAAAATAGACATGTAAAAATGAAAACCCCTTCTGTTTCGGTGTTTCCTGCGGACTCTTTTCTGACATTATTATCAAGTATTTTAAGGGTGAAGTTGGAGTGCCATCGATTGATAACAATAGAGTATTAGAACAGATGCCATGGGAGCGCATAAAATCGATGTCAATTATTATTATTACTTCTAACTATTGAGCTTCAATTATTTAGTTCAAACGATTTAGTACACTATCTTGCTTTGTCATCTTTTATATTCCACCATTATCGACACCTGCTTATGTCACGTCATCAGGTTAAGCAAGAGTAATTACAAATACAGGTGTAATGAGGCTTAGGTATGCAGTGCATTTCTTATTATTGTTTGCTGAGAAATTTTAGAATATTACGATAATATGGCTACTTACGGAATGAAGTCTCTTGTGATCGGTTGACCATTGTTTGGGTTGTTCCTGGTATAGACTTTCATGACAATTCCCTGATTCTCTGCGCATTCGGGAAGTAGAAAGGCGAAAAAAGTGAAGCAAAAGGGCAAACCAGAGCAACAAACAGCCCTAAAAATCAGCCAGAAGTAAGTATTTTTTATCTACTACTTATCACAGACCGAAGTCAGTCGTTAAATGAAAATTCGCAGACACCTCTATATACAATCGAATTTATTTATCGAAATTAGTTTCCGACTCACCCGCATTGTTGTTGCAAAAGAGAAAAGACTACGACAGCACTTAACAGATGCAGCAACTTCATTCTTCAGATCGTGAAATACTCAACCGACAGCACTTTCCACTGATTTAATTCAATATATAGTTCGACGCAACTGTGAGTGCAGTATAATTGAAGAACAGAACAAGTGCTGCTATTGATATTTGCAAACTAAAGATTGTCCAGTCTGTCGATAGCAAGCTATGTGTACTAAATCAAGAATGACCCAAAACATAAAAGACACCCATTACATGAACATCATGCCACCATAGCACATAGTATAGGGTACTTGAGTGATTTTTAATGAAGCCACGTTCTTTGAAGACATAATTAATCAAGGTCACAGAAGTAATCCAATTTCCATCTCTGGTTGATCACATGACCTTCCAACGTCTCTGGCTATCACATCCATCCGTCGCACTCAGCTGTTAAGCTTGGCATGGGTCTGTCGCATCGCGCCAATAAAGCCCAACTCCAACATCCTGTCGTCAATCCAGCCCCTTGATTTGCAGACCCGACTTTATATCCGATATCTCGTCAAGTCATCCTATATAACCGCTTTGGTTATTTTCTCCAGAATCTTACGCAGTATATGGCCTACAGGTCAAACTCACTGGTCTATGGTTTTCGTGTTCACTACGGTTTTTGAACTTTGCAGTGACTAGTAGAGCATCCCTCCAATATACAGATACTATTCCCCTTTCTAATTGAATAATTAAATATTGTACTTATTACTCACCTCATGCCCTACCTCCTACGAGAATTTTTATGTAAATTATCTGTTCAGGGCTTTTGTCAGTTTTCATTTTACCCAGAATTTCCAGGAAACACTCCTTATTTGTAAGTAAGTTATATCCGATAACAGTCCATCCTCTTTTCCAGTAAATAGTTTTTCGGGATTTGGTAAGTCTGTTGTATTTTCCTTCGTGAACACTGATCCAATGTAATCAATAAGTATCTTTGCTGCTGTCCAGTCCTTCGTCGTTACTTCTCCAGAGTTGTCAATTCGCTGTCCTACTTTGTCTTTTCGTTTCAGCTTACTTCTTACTTAATACCCAAAAACGCTTGATGTCTCGTTTCGTATTTTTTTAGCTGACTTGCTGTCATATAGTTCGCAATAGCTAGGGCTTACTCTATACTGGAGGCTGCCGATTTGTTCTTTTTTCCAACATAGCAGGCCCGAAATTGTTTGCATTGTCCTTGTTTCCATTCGCCATTATAATTGTCCTCATTACACCGTGTACATCAGTTCATTCCATGCCTTGTCTATATGCCTCGTCCCTTCTTCCGTACTTCCTTAGTAACACAATGAAGCTTTCTGTTAACTGCCCTCTGATTTTATATTGCTGATTCTTTAACTGTTGTGTCATGCATCCCACAAATACTATCCAGCTATCTTTTGCATTTTACTTATTATGCTGCTTTCTATGTTCATATCTCGAATCATCTTTCTGGCTTGATCATAATTTCCTCCTGATAAATTTTTCAATGTCTTGTTTCCATGTGCTTCATGGCCGTAGCTAGGTGGGGGCAGAGGGGCAAGCTGCCCAGGGCGTCGTCTTGGAGGTGCGCCAGAAATCATGGTTGTAATAAGTTAAACGCCCGTCGACAAAGGTATTGCCAGCATGACAAGCAAAAAAGGTAATCTCCGCCCGCTTTATGCGTTACTGTACCCATCCAACGCTGCGAAGAGTCTGATAAGCAAGAAAACGTCATTACCAATTTTTCATTTTTAAAACTGTTGGGGCGAAAATTTTATACCTTGCACCGGGCGCCAAATACTCTAGTTACGGCTCTTGTGTGCTTTCTTTCAACATAAGCATCATGTTGAATTCACCTGAGTTTTGGCATTCAGAGGAGAAGAACAGCTCACTGTTGGACAGATTTTAATGATGCTTTTGTTTCTTCTGCAAATTTAGTGAAACTAGTAGATTTTGCGCGGCGAACACGATAATGTCTTTTAGAGTTCTATATCACGTCAGGTTTGCAGCATAATCAACACACTAGAAAACTTTCATTGACATTTGTAACGGGTGATCCGATAGAAAATGTCTGTCCCTGGGTAGGTATTCGCATGGAGACCAAGGTAGGCTCTGTAGCACTGTACCATTCAACGTAGAAGAACCCTAACATTAAAATCGCAAAGATTCGCAAACTCAAGTAGATGTGTTTTGTGTTGTTGGGCCTTGAAAGTTGTTTCAAATTTGATTTCAAATATAAATAAAGTGTACGCATTATCACTGTGTTGGATATATAATTCGTCATCAACACATACTTTTAATTGATTTCAAAACTTTACTCAATGCTCAACATAATTTTAATTTATTTCAAATAATGAACAATGAAAACCACAATCGTAAAAGAACTTTGCAAACCAGCACCAATTGAAAGCACTTGACAAGTGGCAAGAAGTCACAATGTTAATTTGACTTGTGTCAGAGTTATCAAGCATTCTAAGAAAAATCCAAAGCGACCACGATCCCACAAAGCAGACTAAACTATCGACTGAACGTCGTCGACGACGAAAGCGTTGCATCAACGAAGCACAACGGCCGACTCTAATGTCGACAAAATGGCGGCTTAGAATTGGTTTTCAGGTAGAAAATGCCTCTACCTGGATAGGTATTCGCATGGAAACCAAGGCTCTGTAGCACTGTACCATTCGATTTACAAGAACCCTAACATTAACATCACAAATAATCACAAATGAAAATGACTACAGTATATGATCGAAATGCTATCAAACCTCTCAGTTAAAATGTAATCATGATTTCAGTACTATACGTGCATCAGCGGACGACAAACGTTTCCTACTAGGAGCCAAAGTTTCTGACAATTTTTATCATCGAACCATCGAGTATAAAACATAAGGACTTGAAGTACTTTATGTAGTGATTACTAAAATATGCACCTCAATCATTTCACGAACTGCACTGTTGTAAAAAAAAGATGGAAGGACTCAACAATAGCGAATTCTGTTTGTGCACAGATAAAAGCTATTATAAAACAGTATGAACTACGAACTGCATACATCTTGGAATACTCTCACAGAGTGCAGTATGCAAACCGGCTTAAACTTTAAACAGCTTGAGGTGCACCAATGGGTATACTAAGGATGCATTCCTGGAAATACTAGACGCATCCAGATCTTATCTGTCTGTTTATACAAATTGATTCGGAGATATGTCAGTGCGCTTTTATACGTTGGCCTCTAATCCCAGCGCCAAGGTCTTACTGACCATAACACTTGGCGCGCCACGTTATGAAGGCACGTAAATCAAGAAATTAATAAACATTTGCACTATAAACTATGCATAAGGTATTTATCTGCTGCATGATTGTTGTAGTTCTATCAGGTTTTGATTTTCGATCTAAATGGGATGACATTATATTACATCAGTGAATTAAAAAATCATGTTGTATTATATATAGCTTACCGTTATTTTTAAAAACAATGCTGTGAATTGTAACTGGCCCTAGCCATATGCTGACGCCTAGGCATTATGATAGTGTTCCTATAAAGGCCTATTGATTTATTGATTCACGGAAAGCTGAGGGGCTCTCCCATTCCAGTCTTCTTTGCCTACATTGGGTCTTGGTGCCCGACGGGCGCTTATTCGTTGCATTCCAAAGGCAATTAACAATCATCGGTCTAATCACAGTCAGAGCTCCATTCCGACTCTTGCCGCCGGTCATGCACAACAGCAACATGCAATAGAAGGCAATGGTCATAGGCTCGACATCATAACACATAGGCCTACCTTGCATCAACCTAGCACCTGGGTGTGTGTAAATAAGTGTTTTTAAACGTTTATACTGCGCAGACATGATGGGGTCCAATTTAAAAGAAATATAATAAGGTATTCATAAGGAATCTCAAGTTCTGTCTGAAGTAACAGACCTAACATGCCCGAAGATAATTAATTAATGATGAAAACATTCTGGACTCGGTGAATAAGTTAACTTGCGCCGTTTTAATTATATCTTACAATTAAAAAATCTATAATATAGGACACCAAATTAGATGACATGCTACAATTTTCGAAGGTTTAAGTAAATCAATGTTAAGGCAGCAAACTCCTTCTTCAAATACGTACTTCGGATCTGCAAAAGTTAAGTATTTTTATTTGCTGGATTAGGCCTACATGTCGATGGTTCTCATGCTACGGTAAATTATTAGGAAAATGGCTGGTGATGATGACAAACATAATTTCCAAAACTATGAAACTAAAGAATTAAAATGTCGATTTAATGAGGAAGATGAGCGAAATTCGACACGTCACGCGGCACTGTCAGCAATAGCTTATGGATTCTTCATATTATGAGATAGTACGCGTAGTGTATCACAGTATCACAGGATAGCATTGAAATTGACTGCAATGGATCTGGGAATAAAGGCAACGACCAACATAATTTTCAAGCGATTAAATTAAACTGGAGTGGTGTTAAAATGCTGATTTAGATTCAAAGAGAGGGATATTTAGCAAACGCCACGCGACACCGTCATAAAGTCTACTGGGTTAACATTCAAATTATGTGCATTTTATAATAATTATTATTTCAACGCTTAGGCTACGTCTTCAGTTTTTGATGGAGACTTTATTGGAATAGGAGGCATCCAAGACATTTGTGAAGGCTCAGAAGTAAGTAAGTAAGTAAAGTAAGTAAGTAAAGTCAAGATTAATGTGGTGACTAGTCGATAGACTGCGTGAACACATTACATAATTTTAAAAAAACTAAATAACTAGTTCTGAATAGCCAAGATTTGAGACGTTTATTGACTGTGTCGAGTGATGGAGACCCCTGGATATCTGCAGGGAGTGAGTTCCAAGCGCGCGCAGTAGCTACCGGAAAAGCTCGATCACCGACAGTGACGAGACGCGTCCTGGGGACGATTAGTTCAGCCGTGGTAGAGGACCTCAGTCGTCTCCAGCCTTCCAGATCCGAGACGCTGCGCAACTCGTTCGACAGATAGTTCGGTCCTGTCCCGTGCAGGCAACGATAAACGATGGTTGATAATTTAAACTTAATGCGTTCTGGCACGGACAGCCAGTGTAGATCCATAAGTAGCGGAGTGACGTGCTCGCAACGCGCAGACCGATGAATTAGGCGAGCAGCCCCATTCAGGACTGACTGCAGCCTGCCGAATAGAGAGGCAGGCGATCCAGCGAAGACGGCATTTCCATAGTCTAGTCTGGTGAGGACTAGAGCTACGATGACACTGACTGTGTTTGTCTGTCGCCGTATCTTCATGATTTAAATAACTGAGGTGATCATATGAAGAGTCAACATAATGAAAAAAACGATATAAGAGTATCTTAGGATATTTCTAGAATCTGTGTCTTATACAAAATGCTTCAGATGCGGGATTTTCTGCATCATCGTCGTCGTAGCCTAATTATGCCATTATTCCAACGCTATTAAAATCTAGCAGATATTTTCTACTTGAGATGAGTTTCTAACCGGAAGATCTTTCGGGTCGGTGCAGACATCACGTGACACAAGGCAAGGCGTCAAAATTGATTCAGTGAAGAATTCAATGGCACGCATATGACTGCAGTAGAGCGAAATTTCCCCGAAATCTGTGATTTAACAATAAATTTATACACAATCTTGTCCATGAAATTGATCTGCTACATTTTCCAATATAGTAAGTGAAGAAATAATTAGACTATTCAATATAGAAATGATAAAGTGATTGCTTAGGATCTATGTTACTGGAGAATTTATGAGGAAAGTGTTTTCGGGCGGTTACCCATATGAAGTGAGCCGTTGACTTTGGTGAAGAGTCCTCCTAGATTGAGAATTCCGCCGAAAAGATCGACGGTACATCCTGGGTTTTTGCTTCCTCCGTTTGGATAGAAGTCAATGTGTCCCACCGGCCTTAATGATCCCAATCCGAAGACCAGAAACCTCGCACCATTTGTGTGAATAACATCGACCAGATCAGCGCACGTTGGATTCAGTCCTGCCGATAGAGGCCGACTGTCAAAAGCCGGACCAGCTGGGTCCAATCCTACAATAGATAACAATTATACAGTCGCTTAGCTCTTAGTTTCCTGTATACTGTACGCAAGTCACAACATTTGGCGAGTAAATATCTCTTAACTAAGGAATTCTGTTGAGACAACCACCTGTTATTCTGCCGAACTGTCCATAGTGTCCTGCATGGCCGCACACGTGACTGCCGAGACTGTGACCCACGCAGTACTGTCTGCTTCTGGATGAACCTCGTGTTTGGATGGTGAGGTTGGAGACGAGGGCTATCTCCGCTCCCACCCCCCTTGTATTCGACGCAGAGTGAGGGTAGTAAAGCTTAAAAGCCCCTTTACTCCATCCCACTATGATCACGTTGTAATCACCCTATGAACACAACCGAAAACGTATAATGAATAGTACCTTAGTTAACAAGGTAAAACTTTCTCAATGTGTTTTTGCTAATTAATGTTAGTCCGGTGTTGGAGTTGCCGGGGGGTTGGGGGTGACCCCTAACTTTGCAACCCTCCCAAAAATCGCATCTCGGGTACATGCAGTTTCTGTCATTCATTGAATTTTAGTCTTTCTGTTTCTACCTCCAGCTCAAATTTTACAACTCAAACACTGTGTTAGTCCACCTATGAGGCATTCTATTATTTAGTAAAGAAAGAACGGGGAAACACTTGTCAGAACTTTGTTTCAAAGTTTACAAATTCGTTTCTCAAATTTTTTGTTCTATTTGGCATTTATAGGCCTGCGAATATTTAAAGTGCAATTGTTAATTTGTTATGCCTGTCTAATTTCTCTTTCTACTCTCCCTTCTTCTCCTTTAAACGCTGCTTTGCCAATAAGCAGTGACGAATTGGATTTACCACGGTATAAATGGCACATTTTTATCGGGACCACCAGCAAAATAAAAATTTTAGGAGCCCAAATTTTCTATTAACACTATTTTAAATGATTTTTATGATTTATTTGTTTAAACAACTTTATTTTCCGAAATGCAACCACTTTTTACGCATCGTGTCCTGAAAAATACATAAATAGGTTATTGCCACTATTACTCATACATCTGAGTTACAAACTCTTTCGCTCTTCCGAAGGTTGCTCGAGAATAGCCTAGAAAACTTGACAAGCAAAAAGAAGGCCATCTGGCCACTTTTCACACTTGATCTCTAACTTCTTAGAAGACGTGCACCATGTGGCCTAAAATGTTAATCCGCCACTGCCAATAGTTATTACTTCTAATGCCGTCCCGTAGAAATGGATCCTTAAAAAATTAGAGTGTTGATATTTTGTGATATATATGTGTATATGTATATGTATATTATATATATATATATATATATATATATATATATATATATATATATATGCCTACCTGTTTTAGGGCTGCGTCTTTCATTGAATGTAACCAGGTTTTGTTTTCATTATGCGTATAGCCATGGACGAGGAACATTGTCAAGAGGTCACCGTTGAAAACAGATCTGAAACATTATTGTCAACAAAAACGGGTTAAAGGCATTGGCGGATTTTATTCCTGTCCTCAGATTCCACCATGCCCGATTGCCAAAAAAACCTATCAGATATCATTTCCACTTTAGATACAGTATCAGCATCTTATATGTCTCAATTAAGTTTCTTCTAACTCTCATTTTTTCCAACGCCGTTAATTCACAGAGCTTTTAGCCTCAGTCGTTTGCCTCTTTTATAAGAAATCTTTGCTGATCTTCGTTGAATACTTTCTAAAAACTTTATACCTTTCTTCAGAAATGAACATTGAACATCCTGCCCGAATACAATATTCCAAATGTGTACTTACATGTACAATTGTCTTTTAAAGTCTTAGTATTATCATATCCTTTTCCAACTAGAGTGTGTGTCTGATCATACCTAGAATATTCTGTTTGCTTTCGTGGCTGCCTCAGCACATTGTATAAATGGCTTCAAACAACAATAATGCGTCATGACCCTAAATCTTACTCCTCGGTTGCAGCGTTTAATCCTCTCCCTCTTATCCAAACCCACGATCCGTTTTATTTCTCACGAAATGCATCACCGAGTATTTAGCGATAGGCAATTGCCAATCCACTGACACCATTGAGCTCAACGATCAGAGGACCGGTGTAGCATATTATAATGACTCCCATATAATAATAACTCCCCCATCATTATTATATATATAATAATAACAACTCTCTCTATATTATAATAACTCCCCAGAAGAAGTAAGCCTCAAAATTGAAAAAATAACCCCAATTTATAAAAATGTCTCTAAACTGGTTATATGAAATTATAGACCCATTTCCAATCTCCCAGTTTTCCTAAAATTCCTGAAAGGGCAATGCTTACCAGAATGTTAAACTACTTAGATGCATTTAATATGCTATCCACTGATCAATATGATTTCAGCCCTATTTCTCCACTTAAATGCCAATAATGAATTTAATTGTTACCAAAACAACAAATTTTTAATCCCACAAGCAGTTATTGGAACAATTCTCGATATAAAAAAAGCTTTTGGTGCTCTAGGCCATGGTATCTCAGCTGGCTTCTGAAAAACTAAGGGAGTTATTATAATATAGAGAGAGTTATTATTATATATATAATAATGATGGGGGGAGTCATTATTATATATATAATAATGAGGGGGGAGTTATGATTATATGGGAGTCATTATAATATACTATACCGGCAAATGCTTTCCATCTGAGGTCATCTTGTAAGATCATCTTCGTCACTTACGGAACGGAGTTTCTGGTGATCAGTTGGCCTTCCTTTGGGTTGTTCCTCGTGTAGACTTTCATGACGATCCCCTGTGTCTCTGCGCATTCTGGCAATCGAAGCCCATTGAAAGGAGGGTCATCGGAGAAGCAAAAGGACAATCCGGGGCAACAGACACTACCAGCCCTATAAATCAATAAGAAGCCATGTTCATCCACTTACAAGAGAACGAAGTATATATAGTCTGCAGATGAAAGAAAATTCGCTAGAAGCAGCACCATATTTTGTAATTGCATTTATTTATCGAAATTAGTTTCCGACTCACCCGCATTGTTGTTGCAAAAGAGAAAAGACAACGACAGCACTTAACAGATGCAGCAACTTCATTCTTCGGATCGTGAAATACTCAACCGACAGCACTTTGCACTGATTTAATTCAATTCTACGCAACTGTGAGTGCAGTATAATTGAAGAACAGAACAAGTGCTGCTATTGATATTTGCAAACTAAAGATTGTACAATCTGTCAGACAAGCTATGTGTACTAAATCAAGAATGACCCAAAACATAAAAGACACCCATTACATGAACATCATGCCATCATAGCACATAGTATAGGGTACTTGAGTGATTTTTAATGAAGCCACGTTCTTGGAAGACATAATTGAAGAAGACTTCAGAAGTTCTCCAATTTCCATCTCTGGTTGATCACGTGGTCTCAGTATACCTCCTCCTCCTCATCTCACACTTGACCGGGCTCCTTGCTGATCGCTGTCTAAATGTATGTATGCGCATGCGTAAGTGCATAAAGTTGTGCGGACTCTCTCTCTCTCTCTCTCTCTCTCTCTCTCTCTCTCTCTCTCTCTCTCTCTCTCTCTCTCTCTCTCTCTCTCTCTCTCTCTCTCTCTCTCTCTCTCTCTCTCTCTGAGTCTTCAACTAAATAGCATAGTCGTCATTATTGTTGAGATTGTAAATGAGTCCAATGGTAACAACTTGATCTAAGCAAATGAAAATACATGTATTTATCACTCTTTATTTTGGTACATATGTTCGTAGAATAGATAAAAATATCTAAACGCATATATGATTTTTAAAAATCCAAGCCGCTTGTATTCATTCTACGCATTGACTGAGATTGAATTGATGCAAAAAACGAAGCTCTCAGGACAAGACGTTTTGCCATTACAATGACCGCTGGCGTGTATCTATCTATCTATCCATCTATCTATCATCCATCACGAGAAATGTGGAAATTTGGCAAGAAATTCATGTCGATATTTCGCTCTCGTCTTTTCGCCTGACCGCTAGGGGGATTCCAGTAACGACATGTCGGACGAGACAATCAGTGAAGGGGGTGGGGGGGGGACTGAGACCGAGGCTTGCTAGTATACGTGAAAAACGAGTATCTTGGGAACTGTATCGGCGTCATACAACGCGCCGTCGTCTATAGGCGACCGTCGACTGACCAAACAGCTCTCGTCGTTTTCTGTTCTAGATCAGATACAGAAAGGCATTTCCACATTGGATTAGCCACGGGGGGATGGCATGGGGGTTGGGGGCCCGACCCCCTATTCGAAACGGGGACCGGTCGTGAGATTAATCCAAAACCGATGTGAAGTTGGGATGAGGTACTGTAGTGGTAGGATCGAGGAATACGCACTGGACAGATGAAGACTTTAAAGTGTTTGAGACGACGATCTTTTTGCTCGTCAAGATATTTGGACCGAAAAATGTCTAAGCCCCCTCCCCGCCCCTATTCTGGAATCCTGGCAACGCCTTTCCATGTAGTGTGACCTTATCTAAGAAATATATTGTTGTCCTCTCAGGCTTTCTTGCGTCTTCTATACTAGTCCTGTCATTGCAGATCCTTCTATGGCAGTGTCTCGCAAACTGTGTGCCGCGGCACACTAGTGTGCCGCTAGAGATTCCAGCTGTGCCGTGAAAGAATTTCAGAATTTTACTATTATTTTAATTTTTTTGTTCCCTTCCTAAAAATTTTGCCGGATGAGCAAGTGTAAAAATGGCGTCATATATAGAACCTCACACCAGCCTGCGGCACAGCCTACAATACAATATATCGGACATCCATTTTTTATATAACGTTGCGCGCGCAACGATACAACTGCCAGAAATTAACGTCTTTCGTTGACGTCACCGTCCTTGCGACCTTTACAATGTAAAAACAACAGCGTCTGAGCGCGCAAGGATACATTTGACCCAATTACCGTTTTGAAATTATTACATTGCATGTGTTGAGATGTTGCAATAGTAGGGTAACTATAAGTATAGTAACAGTTGAATTTGATGCTTTTACCGAGATTTAGCCCTATGAAATTTGAAATGGATAAATTTTTGGCAAGATCTGAGAAAATGCAAGGTGAAAACGACACTAAGGAAAACAACGGCGAGAATCTACAGTCTATGAACGTTACTTTCGCGTTTGTTACATCTACATATCATTATATGTGACTGCAGACCCGGCAGTTCCTTAATAAAGAACACTCAATTTAATAAATTGTTGGTTGGTTTTGTAATTTTATGAAGAATGTGCCGTGAAAAAAATTTGTTCTGTTTAGTGTGCCGCGAGGTAAAAAGTTTGCGAGACACTGTTCTATGGCGTAAGCTTTGCTGTTTATCACTATATAAGTGGCCAAAGTATCGCGGTTTGAGGAGGTTCAGTAATTCTCAATTGATATTCGCCACTTTGCAGTAGACCCCTCTGCTTGCTTGTCATCTTTTTAGATCACGGAATTCGCTGCAGTTCTCTGATGCACTTATTTTCAAATGCTCCAATGCGTCTCTCTTTTTCTTTCTATTATGGTCCAAGCTTGCAACTGTAGGTCAGTGGCGGCTCCAGGATTTGGCAAGTGTGGGGTGGAAACTTCCAAGCATGGGGCCACCTATTTGTTGCTAGGTATGTAGTATAGGTCCCAACAGGTGGCACTAGGAGGGCATGGAGGCATTCAATAAGGGGCACGGGCCCCCCTGTGGAGCCGCCACTGCCTTATAGGTTGGTCATACGATATAGGTTTTATCGGACGTAGGCCATTCTGATCGCAATCATCGATCGATTTGCTTTTTCATGCTTTTGTCAGCGTCGTCGCCATATTGCTGTACTTATGCATGCCATTGTGGTTTTCAGGCGTTCTGTGTGTGTCCAGCAGTTTCATTATTTCAGTCTGCTACAAAGCCATTCACCAGCGCCATTTCATGATTAACGTCCACAGTGATTTGGAAAGTGTTTCATTAGTGTTGGTCTCATTATTTGGGTAATCTTTTATACAGAATATTTGGCCCTGTCGTTTTTTTAACAGACTAACAGAAACTAGGCATTTATTTCTTAGTATAAAAAATATTTATTCAAAGAGACGACACGTTTAGACAACACGAATGCAGTTGTCATCCAGATAAGTTGCTTTCACAAGACATTTAACGCATCTGAACCTACAATGACACTTCCGTTCTATGCAGAAGCTATAATTATAGCTTCCAATGACAACAAACACACTTTCATACTGACGCATAGCACAGAGCATCTTCACGAAACATTTAGAAGACCAATGACTAAAGTGTTACCACTGTCTCAAATATCACAAGAAAACGAAAACTGGTTTAATTAAACAACACCACACAACTATGTCTAACGGCCATGCTAAAAACTCTTACGACTATGGAAAGTTAAAGACTACGTTGACACCGAACTGTCCTAGTGGGATGAGAACGCGCAATCATATTATATAATATGTACAGCTCGTGAGCAGTCTGCAAACAGAGAGACGGTCGTAGGCTTTCAACAAATTCAACTCAATTTCGATTCAGTTCAGTGTTCTTCGGACCCCAGCTTCAAACTTTCTAAAATATTAGATCTTGAGACGCAAACGCCTTATATGGGGCCCCTGTGCATGCCCTCAGTGCATTTAGACATGGGTCCAACCAACTTTCGAACCGTGGTCTGGCTTCTTCAGCCTCTTCACTCAGAGCCCCCAACAACAGCGCTGACATCGACAACAGACGAATTGCACGCGGAATCTCTGCGAACATTTCTTTAGGCCTAGTTGATGACTCGCAGTGGCGTAGCCAGGATTTCCCGGAAGAGGTGGGAGGGTTTAGTCATGACCAACTTCCGAAAAATCTTGACGAGCAAAAAATGGCCATCTACATTTTCTCTTCTTTCAAATAAATGTGCCGACAAGCAAAAAAGGTTGTCGCTCGGTAGCCAAGGGGGTTTTGACCCCAAAAATCACCTCCAAAAATAAAAAATGTATGGGAGCAAATAAAGAAAAAATTTTCGTCGCCGTCCAAGGGGGGTTTAACCCCCTCCCCAGCCCCCTTGGCTACGCCGCTGATGACTCAGCAATAAAACACATTGCAGGCAAACAATGCCTGCTTACAATTATTCTCAGCTACAGAGGAGGAAAAAATTCCATTTGATTGAAGAGCAGACGCACGTTCAAAGCAGAGCGAGAAATTTGGCGCCAGTTTTCCTGTCTCTCATTCTCTGAACGGATTCTTCGATCTCATCGCTCCATTTCCTATTTCGCGATATTCTCTAAATGGATTCGAGGCTCTGGAGTTACCTGTCTCGTCCTCGCCCTCCGTCCCTCCACCCCATCCACCACCTGCCACGTTCGACGATTGGCTCGGTCGAGGTCTTGGCCTGGCAATTGCACTGCTGCTGCTGTTGCTGCTGCTGCTGCTGCTGCCGCTCACCTGCGGAGGTTCCTTTACACGTCGGGTTCCTTCTTCCATCCTTCCTGCGGCCACACCTTCCCTGGACGCAGACCTGCCGTGGTCTGCTTCGCCTGACGACCTGGGCTTCGGCTGGTAGATGGGGGTCCTATCCGCGGAGGCACGGTAGCTGGGGTCTGCGGCGGCCCCCAAGGGGTTCGAGTTTTCGACCCTAGTCGCCCTTAGCTTCGTCAGCGATTCCTGTCTCGGCGGTGGAGGTCTGCGCGGCGGAGGGGCCATGTTGTGGCCGTTGTTGTGGTCAGAGGTCGTAACATTCTGCGGCGGCACTTGAGGACCACCGCTGGCGACATGGACGCCGTCCGTCCCCTCCTGGGAAAAGGAGGCGACTGGCCTTTCCCCCTCTTGCTTCTTCGACTGGTCGCCGGGCAACGACGGAGGAGGAAGAGGAGGAGCAGCTCCTTGAGACGACTTCTGGGCCTTCACACTGTGAACCATACTATAGCCAAAGTACAGCAACAGACCTACAACACACGACGACTACATTGTGCAATCAATCAATCAATCCAATCAATCAATCAATCGTCATCAGAAACGTATGAATATTCATATTTAATGTCGGATTATTTCTATGAAATCGAAATCAAAGAGAAATCAAAGATTACAATATTCGTAAAATAACACCAGAGATATAAGTCACTGAGAGTACGGCTGGACATCACTACTAACAGAGAGAGAGAGAGAGAGAGAGAGAGAGAGAGAGAGAGAGAGAGAGAGAGAGAGAGAGAGACAGAGACAGAGACAGAGACAGAGACAGAGACAGAGACAGAGACAGAGAGACAGAGAGACAGAGAGACAGAGACAGAGAGACAGAGAGACAGAGACAGAGACAGAGACAGAGACAGAGACAGAGACAGAGAGACAGAGACAGAGAGAGAGAGACCAAATGGAGAGGCAGAGGAGGAGAATTAATTATCTCTGTAGAGGTCTGTCTTTGACGTCGACTCAAGCAAAGCGATAAGTCTTATGTTTTATAATACAAGGTTCCGTCTAAATACAAGGACACACTGTTCTCGAGAGTTTATCTGAAATAAACTGTTCTGGATTCAAATTTCAAAGGAAGCGAAGGTCTGGAGTCAGTCAGCCTATTCTTATCTATTTTATGGGTTTCTTTCTGATGTCGATGAATGTGCGATAGGATGTCAGTGGCGCCAATACATGCATTCGTTCGAATGTGGGATAGTGAATGCTCACCTACGCAAATCCACACCCCCAGTCTCATCCAGGTAAGAGCAGGTAGATTGAGAGCCAGGTAGAGGTTGACGAAAACCGCAACCGAAGGTAGAAACGGGACAAACGGTGCTTTGAAGTCCACTTTACACCTGTTGATTATTAATCGAAAAGAAAACATCACATCATTTCTAAATCCGATTAGAATCAACTGAGTTGCATCATAAGCAAATGGGCGTCCTATGCTCTGAGTCCCATCCATTAATGAAGATTCTTCGACGATGGTGATGGTGATGGTGATGACGACGATGATGACGATATTGATGATGATGATGGTAATGATGATGATAATGATGATGATGATGATGATGATGATGATGATGAAGATAATGACGATGGTGATGATGATGGTGATGATGATGATGATGGTGATGGTGATGATGACGATTACTTGTTCTGCGGTTGTCTGAGAATGACTACGATGCAAGCGACGACGGCAGCGAGGAATACGGCGACCAGGAGACCGACCCAGACTTCGCCGTCCGCCATCCGCCAACCGCCGAACACGACGGCGACGCAGGTGGACAGCTCGGCCAGACACAGCAGCCCGACGAACACGATGACCGTCCTGGCCGTTCGGTCGGTCGGTCGGACGTCATCCCCCGGAAACCCGAGACGCAGCCACCACATCTTGGCGTGTCTTCGCACGGCCGCTGCCTTCGACTCCAGGCACTGTCTCCCGGGCGACGCCGTGACGCTCCCGTACGACGGCCGGCCGTCTTCTTTGGCGGCCGGGATGAGGTGCTGGTCGTCCTTGTAGCGGCGCTTGGTCGCCTGGCGGAGGCGATGGTCGCCGTCGCCGCCGCCGCCGCCGGGAAGACCGTAGGCGGCGCCGTCGTCGTCGTAGGAAGGGGTGGATGAAGGGGGAGAGGTGGTGTCTTCCGGGTCTGGATCGGTGCGGTGAGCCATCGGAATGGGAAGGTCGTGTTTGTCCGGTTGATAGCGAAGCAGAAGAACTGATACGGACACCAACGAATAGGCAAACAGCGTACCTGGAAACACACGCACAGACTCCTCCTCTACGCTCCCACTCCCTTTGACTTACAGACCCCTACCTCCCTCCCTCTCTCCCTCCCTCTCCCATTCACGTACAACACCTCCAAATCATGGCTTTCGAGTTCAAAGAAACTGTCCATTTGAATTGTAATCCATAAATTCTTTCAAAATATTTAAATAAATAGCGAAATATGAAGACATCAATTAGTTAATCTAATTGAATGTCGACCAGTGTTTATTCTAGCCACCTTGACATTGGGGAGAGTTTGAAATGTTTGGGGGGACAAGATTTGTCTCTCCACGCTTTTGGGAGGAAATTTTCATCCCCCAAGCCAACATATACAAATTTGGGGGATTTTAAAACTTTGGGGGGGATTTCCCTCCCCAAAACAGGCCTAGAATAAACACTGAATGTCGACGCTCTTTTCAAACACCTCTTAAGCACTCAGATGATAAGATTTCTGGAGAATTTAGAAGATAAGTAGTATTTCGAAATCTCGACGTCTCTTTAACCATAGAAGTTTTCCATGGACAGCATTCAAAGCGAGCTTCGTGAAAAATCCATAATTTGTTCCCAAAATATTAACTACTGTCTTTGCTCGTAGACAGACAAAAATCTTATGCCCTTCCCCAGTTTTCAGTTTGAACATTCGTCTAAAATATCCCCTTAAAAATTCATCCATTGCATTCCTCTCCCCCCCCCCAATACGTCTTGGGATAATGCCATGAGCAAAGTTTTCCATTCTGAGTCGTTCTTCGACCGAAGTAATCAAACGCAGTCAGAGACAAATGATCCTCTTCTAATGTCTGCCGCCGCCGCAGCAAGCGACCTGAACGCAGCTGCAGCGGAGTTGACCTCTGACCTATGGACATCATTTGGATGAGTATCTCGAGGCTGACGAGCAGCGACATGACAGAGGCCGCCGTTCCAGTCAGCACCGTGGCCACCAACGGAGTCCCCGTTCTCTGGTGGATTCTACCAAGGAATCTAAATTCATCACACAAGCAGAAGAACAACAGCAGCAGCTGCTGCAGCCAATACAAGGCAGACAATCGTCAAGCAGGAAATCAATGAATCCGAGACTTAATATATCTGCTGGTGAACATACTCTTAGGTTTGTAGTTTTAATAGACGGACCTGTTGCGTATCTAATGCACCAGCGATAGATGGAACCAGTCATCTGGGAAGGTAATCAGCAATACTAGACAATGCAAAAACGCTCTCGAACAACGAGAATAGCGTAGACATTTTCCTGAAGTAATCATTTAAAAACCCAAGAAATCACATTTAGAAGCTTTTCCACGAAAACTCTCTCTCTCTCTCTCTCTCTCTCTCTCTCTCTCTCTCTCTCTCTCTCTCTCTCTCTCTCTCTCTCTCTCTCTCTCTCTCTCTCTCTCTCTCTCTCTCTCTCTCTCTCTCTCTCTCTCTCTCTCTCTCTCTCTCTCTCTCTCTCTACAATGCTGACTGTTCGTAGATAGGAGGCAAAGCAACTGACTCGCATCTTTTGCAAAAGACAGACAGACAGGCACAGACAGGCAGACAAACACAGACAGACGGCAGAGATAGGGCTTAGGTCCTGCAAAGTACTGCTATCGATTTGTCCGTAAATATACGCGATGTAAATCCCAGCTCGATTGCCTCATTGCATTCGAATGGGACGACAACGGCAGCGGCCATAGATGGACGGGATAAAGCCCTTACCCCACCCCCACCCTCACCCCCTCACCTCACCTAGCCGGCTAAGCTAGCCATGTTCTGACCTCAATCTTCAATGCAGTCGGAACGGCACAGCCATACACGGTTCCAAACGGACCACGCAGACCATGTCGTGTTTTAAAGTCTCCAGAGAACCGAAGAGTTTCGTAAAAATAAAATGGAGAGACTGAAATATTGGCCGAAGCCATTGAGATCATAACATCTGATAGTTCCATCTCTATGGCGTCTTTCCAGCGACCCTAGATTGCGAAGGTCACGGAACGTTAAAGAAATATTTGATGGACACGGGTCAGTGAATTCATGTTGCGGAGTTCTTTCCACTTGGCTGCTTTTAACTACAGTGGACGTTCTTTAAAACGACAATGCGAGTGCAGTTGAATTGGACGCAGGTGCTTTGAACGTTTATTTTGCACAGCGAAAGTTTAGAAAACCCGCATTTTCACTACTGATCGCCATAGCACTTAATGCATCTACGAATAGACAGGAGCTGTTCATATATGTTCATTATCCGTGATAATAATAATAATCCATGACGAAAGTCTGTTACGCGTTGAACGGTAGTGAACCAACGGTCGAAAGATTCATCTGTTCAGAGATACATTCACAGTTTGACTCCCTGGCTGCTGGTAAATTGATAATTAAACGATGGAATCCTGTATACCGTGAATTGGGTCTGCTCTCTGTAATAGAGGATCAAAGAGACACAGCTACACAGGGGACACAGAAGTTGGAATAGAATCTCACTCACCACTCATACACACGAGAAATCCTACTGAACCATTTAAAAACCTAGCTATTATTATTATTATTATTATTATTATTATTATTATTATTATTATTATTATTATTATTATTATTATTATGTTGTTGTTGTTGTTGCGAAAGTTCCGTGGAAGACGACTGCGTTAAATCTCTGGAGTGTCACGGATATTCGTTGTAGGAGAAAGGATGTCTCTCTATTATTATTATTATTATTATTATTATTATTATTATTATTATTATTATTATTATTATTATTATTATTATTATTATTATTATTATTATTATTATTATTATTATTATCATCATCATCATCATCATTATCATTATCATTATTATTATTATTATTATTATTATTATTATTATTATTATTATTATTATTATCATCATCATCATCATCATCATCATCATCATCATCATCATGACATCATCATCATCAAAATGTGAAAGTAAAGGAGAATGCTGTTCAAACTAATTCAAATTTCTAATTCTTTTCCTGGTTTTGATATTTCAATTCAGGTGACTTCCACTGGTTATTAGTCGAGAGATTGTACGTTAAAGAGAGAAAAGTCGACTTATACTTTTACTCAAAACTTACATCAATTCGATATCAACCTTATCATAGCTTAATGATAGAGTTCATTTAATCACGTGACTCCAAATCCGCTTAATTGACGATTTACAAATGGCGACGTCTTAGCCGTCCATAGATGCGTCGTTGTATGCAGGGCAGTCGCCGTAACTGGGATCGCGATAATGAGACTGCACTGTATTTCTAGCAGAACGTTGCATTCGATTGGCTAAACCTGGATTTTAATCAATCAATCAACCATTCAATCATTCAATCAGTAAAACGTCCCAAGCGTCCTCTTTGGCATCAGTCGATGGTCGTTTTGGCCCCTAATTAAGTCGATTTCTATTTCATGGGGTTTTAAAAAAGGATTAAGTGTGATTTCTGACCTCTATATCTTTGACCTCTATAACTGAATGACTACACAACTGCCCTTCGGAGGAGAGAAAGGGGACTTTGGAAGTTCTACGTAGAATGAGAAATTCCTAAAATATGAATCTACACGCTGTAGACATTGTAGCTGTAGACAGTGTAGCTGTAGACAGTGTAGAGTATCTACAGTTCTGCACGTTCAGCTGCAGATTCAGCTTAAAGTTCAAAATTTCATTTGGCCAAATGTTTGCAATGGTAAAAGTCCTACAGAACAGTGCTATGGTCGGCAGCCTCTCCAATTCCTGCCATTCGACGGACAATAAGCCGACTGGAGGATATATATATATATATATATATATATATATATATATATATATATATATATATATATTGTGATGGTATAATGTTAACAAGGAATAGTAACAGATTAGTTGGTAAGTAAGGATAGAATTAGCGGATAATTGCTAATAAGTGGTTTATGTGTGTGTTGATGCGTGGATGTGTGTTTTGTTTTCAGCCAATCAAAAGACGCTACTTCGGACGGTTCGAGACGCGGCAGCTTCTCATTGGTCGCGGGACTCAAGGATCGAACGTTGGGTTGTTGAAAAAAAAACGTTGAAAGGAAGGGAACGAGAGCGGCGATCGTTGAGAAACTTCCGATCGAAAAAAGCTGTTTTCTAGTCGTTTAAGATTGATTAAAATTAATACTTTGAAACGTATTAAACAGTGTTTTAGTGCGGAGTTCACAGCAGGAACTCACGCGTCGAGTTATCGTGGTTGAACAGGGATTTTTGTCATTATTTGTTGACTTAGTTCAATCAGCTGTAGATTGTATTAGCGTCGTTAGATACGCGTCGCCAGGATTGTTTGCCACTTGAGCATTTGAACGATTTTAATGGACTCTGAATATTAAGCCCATTTAATGGCAGCTATTGTTGAGAAGTTTTAATAGTTAGTTAAGATTAAATGTATTTTAAATAAGAAGTGAGATGTTGTAGTAAATGTAGTCGGTTTCGCCACTGAGTTAAGATACTCAATAGAAGAAATAAGTACCCTAGAGCAGATAACGAGTACCCTTATACAGTTTAGGTGGCGATCCGTCACAATATATATATATATATATATATATATATATATATATATATATATATATATATATATATAGAGAGAGAGAGAGAGAGAGAGAGAGAGAGAGAGAGAGAAAGAGACTGCAGTACATGCAATAAATACGGCGCTTTTAAACTGTCGCTGTTGATATCTGACTTCATCTGTCACTCGTCTTTTTCATTTGTCCTCTGTTGAGAGAGAGAGAGAGAGAGAGAGAGAAAATTCTTAGAATTCCTCATATTAAGAACTGGAAATTATTATCTATCGACGGCATTTGCCTTCCGTAGCGGTTCCAGGATTTGGCAAGTGGGGGGAGAGGCGTTGGGGTGGAAACTTCTAAGCATGGGGACCAACTATTTGTTGTTAGGTATTTAGTAGCAAGTATAGGGTCCCAACAGGGAGCCAGGCATTCAACAAGAGGCACGCCCTCCCCCCCACAGTGGCGTCATTTCACACTTTTCTTGGGGGGGGGGGCGAGAAATTTTAAAAAATTTTCTTTTACAATTTTATAATTGGAAATTTTTTCGACTATTCCAAAAAATGCTGACGACTTTTTTTTTAGTCACCTCCCTGGTTTTTTCTTTTCTTATTGCACATTAATACATTATAAATTAATATTTTCATTTCCTTGGGGGGGCCACGGCCCTGTTTTTGTTTTTTATTGCACATTAATACATTGTAAATTAATATTTTCATTTCCTTGGGGCCACGGCCCCCAGCCCCAAATGACGCCTCTGCGGGCCCCCCGATCCCTCAAGTAAAGCCGCCACTGCTCAATTGCTTCTAAGCGTCTTCTTTTTTAAAATTTCTAAATGCTGCAGCGGCGGCGGCAGCGCCATCGTCGTTACTCACTCGAAGAGCAGCCCGTCTCTGGCCATGGCGTAGATGATTCTTGGCATCGGAAACATCGACCCCAGCAGACTGACGACCAGCGCCGCCAGCGCTCCGATCGCCACCACGAACTGGGCGCTATAGAAGCCGCGCTGGGCGAACATGGCTACGAGCGCCGACCCGGGTTCGACGTCAAAATAGGGAACGGTGAGCGTCAGGACGACGCTGACGGTGACGTAGGCGAAGAGGCAGATGCAGAGGGAGGAGATGATGGCGACCGGGATGCTACGGCTCGGCTCCTTCGCCTCCTCGCCCGTTGTTCCGATGATGTCGAAGCCGATGAAGGCGTAGAAACAGGTAGCTGCTCCGGTAAAAACCTCGAAGAAAAACCCAGAAAATATATCAGTCCACGAGGAGCAGAGAGAGAGAGAGAGAGAGAGAGAGAGACAGACAGACAAAAAGACAGAGAGATAGAGACAGAGAGATAGAGAGATAGAGACAGAGAGAGACAGAGACAGAGACAGACAGAGAGGAATCCATAGAAAGTAATTAATGGAATTTTTCCTTCTTTGACTTCGTGTCCTATATTTTTCATTTAAAACAGTCTTTGTATTTGCGGTATCTATGCATAGAATGGAGACGGTGCTTTATGTGCACTGCAGGTCTTCTGTAGCACAAAAGAGCCCTAAATGACTGGGTGACTGAATTCCTCTCTATGTACGAGTTGACATCTCTTCTGTCGAAAAGTTTCCAATTTGCGTTTCATGATCACGTGACCGCCGACCAATCAGACGCAGAGAAAAGACACGTCGACTGTCACCGGTTCCTTCCGGTTCCTAAATCTCTGTCTCTTTGTCTCTCTCTCTCTCTCTCTCTCTCTCTCTCTCTCTCTCTCTGGTTGAGTGCATCATGGATGGGTTGTGCTGTTTCATACGTAGAAGGTTCCATGCACTATGTGTGTTTCTGTCTGTCTGTCTGTCTGTCTGTCTGTCTGTCTGTCTGTCTGTCTGTCTCTACCTTTATTGCTCTCCCGCTTATCTGACTTTTCCGACTTGACTCTAATACTGGCTGGATTTGGTTCGCCATTGGCTGATGCCCTATGCATTATGACAGTGGCGCCATAGAAGTCATCTGATTCCCCCTCACCCCCACCCCCACCCCTGTCTCTTACCCCCGATGCCCCGTTGGGAGCGAATCCATAGTCGGACCAGTTGTGCGAGTCGACGTAGAAGAGTCCGGTGATGACGATGAAGACGAAGACGACGAAGTTGACGGCGTTGAGGATGTTGTTGAATCGAACGGAACCTCTGACTCCGGCAGCCAAGATGGCCGTCATCAGAAGACCAACGCCACAGGCAACGAAGTCAGGGTACGACTTCCCTGTGTGTCATTTCAACGCCAAAACCAACCGATCAGCCTCAATAACCGCTCTCTCTCTCAACGCAACGCACAATCGCACATAGGCACTGTATATGCCTCTGTCTCGATGGACAGTGCACCGTTCTCATGCATGGCTATTTCAGCATAGCCACTGCTGCACTACGTTCCTCGAAGGCGCTATATAAATACACGAGATTTCACTTACTTACTCTGCATTCTGGTGTATCTGGACATTTTCGCAAGACTTAGACTGGAGAGGAATTTTGACACGGAGTCCACAAACCGCCTTGTCTCGAATTAAGTCAAACGACAACAAATCTCTGATATTAGAAGAGAAAAGGTGGAACAGGTAAGAATAAGCTGATAGATTCTGAAATGATTCTACGAAGATGAACAGTGGGTCTTATATATGCCACAGAATACGCTTTCCACAACTACTGGCTGCTGCTACTGGTGATGATGATGATGATGATGATGATGGCGATGATGATGACGCTGACGGTGATGACGGTGGCGATGACGCTGCTGCTGATGATGATGATGACGATACAGTCGACCGTAGGGCGTAGGCGTAAGGGACGTATAGTATATATATATATATATATATATATATATATATATATATATATATAGAAGCGGGTCCTGCCTGTATGTGTACAGTGTATGTAGTCCTCTATGGACGCAATTCTCCGTCCGACCGTTGTTCCGCTCAACTGATTGGATTCTATATTAAAACTCCGGACGAAAAAAACGGAGCGGAAAAACGAGAAACAATAAGTGCGAACTGCAAAGAATTAATTGCATATCAATGTCCTTTGCATTATCCGCCGCTGTTTGCGAATTCTCCACATGACGAGAAGAGTTACACAGTGCAAGGCCAAGAGACCCAAGAGACTCATTCGTCTAACGATACAGAGACGCCCAATTGGATGAATGGATGCACGGATGAATGGATGAATGGATGGACGGATGAATGGACGGATGAATGGATGGATGGACGGATGAATGAATTAATGTTGATGGTGGCTAATAAATATTATTAAATTGAAAACAGAATAGAAGCCAAAAACCTAACTACAGGTAAATGGTCTTTGGCATTCGAGATAAGAGGGATGCAAATGAAAGCTGTTCTAGCGCCTTTGTTTGGCGCCAAAGAAAAGATTGAATTGTCTTTTCCTGTCTCGATTGGAGATGCGTCTTTCGATTGAATAGAAGGAGACATTAATGTAGAATATGAAAGAAAACGAAAGAAATTCTAGAACAAGACGAATCCATTCATACAACCATTTATCAACATTCCAACTGAATATATATCATCCTCTGAAAACAAGGCTGAATTGAGTGGAAGAGCATACGCAGAGACAAAGGCACAGACAGACAGGCGGACAAAAGGACAGACTACGACTAAGACAACAGCTATAAGTATACGCCCACACACACACACACACACACACACACACACACACACACACACACACACACACACACACACACACACACTAACACACACTAACACACTAACACACTGATACACTTATGTGGAAATCTGTCAGAAAGAAGCACGTGTATTTGGAGGAGAGAAAGAAAGAGAGAGAGAGACGCATTATATATATATATATATATATATATATATATATATATATATATATATATATATATTGCTGTCAGAATAATTTTCTAGAAAATGAAGATAAGTTTCGAATTGTTAATGCCGTGAAATCAAACGAGAGATTAGAAACAAGATGAATAGACGGCAGAGACGGAAAGAGAAAGAGAAGAGGATTGTATTTCAAAGGAGGAGGAGAAGAAGAAGAAGAAGAAGAAGAAGAAGAAGAAGAAGAGGAAGAAGAAGAAGAAGAAGAAGAAGAAGAAGCAGCTAAAGCGAAGCGTCTGCCGCTTCCTCTTCTTCATATCGTCACATGATGATGCATCTCTCTATTCGACGACATCACGTGGTCGACCCGTCCTTCCGACGACCTCTGCGGCGAAGAGTCGACCCGCGTCCAGGCAGCTGCTGATGCTGAAATGCGTGGGCGTTGGTCGTCGTTAGCACCTTTCTGGAAGACCAGTTATCCGGAGGGAATCTAGGCCCGGATGTATCATGCGGGGGGAGGAGGGGAGGAGGAGGAGGAGGATGGAGGGGGAGTGAGGGAAGGGGAGTCGACGACGACGACGCTGGGCGTTCACTTAGACTCTTTTATAGCGCATCTGGGGTCCGCTTTTATTAGAGTTTATGTAGCGCCATCGTGGGCAGTTTTAATCGACCGGTGATAATACAGCGATGTCGTGCTGTGAACGCCTTTGTTTCGATCGAAAAAAACTCTGTATTCGTGATAAAAACTAGTAAAACATAACAACAACTAAATTAATAATGAGGAGGCGAATGAGTCCATTCTTCAATAGAACCGTTCTTGGCCGATCCTTCGAAGGCAGCAGGTGCGCGAAAAATCATACGACAGGAAGCAGTATTAGCAGAACAGGAAACACTCAAGAACTTGAAATGAGAACGATTTCTGTTACTGAAAACACCTTTTTAAATGCAGTAGTCACGTGAATGCATGAAAAATGTCTGAAACCAAAAAGCA
>CM030857.1:490000-500000 GCA_018105865.1 Metaphire vulgaris
AAATAAGAGGATCCAGTTAATATTTTTCGTAAAATTCTCACAAGAGAGGATGGGAGGGAGGCCGCCTTCTCAAGAGTCTTCTCAGAATATTGAGGATAGAAACAACTTAGCCGTGATCTCTGCCCTTGTATACAGGAGGACTGAGACTCGGTCGAGTCCTCCTCCTCCTGCTAAGTCCGTCTTCAGACCGAGGCCTTTATACAAGACGGCAATGGTTAATCTCACAGGAAATCTCCTGAATGACGTCATCAGGTGAACGACTCCATCTTTGGTTCTTGATCACGTGATCGAATAACACCTTGCTTTGATCGATGACGTCACAAGATTCTTCGCAAAGACAAGACAACGTCATTGCGTCGTCCACAGAATAAGTGGTCTTTTCATCTTCATAGTCCAGACGACATCTTCATCATCATCGTTTTCGTCATCATCATCACTGTCATCGTCGTCGTCGTTGTCATCATCATCGTCATCATCGACATGAGATCAGACTAGCACCGACAGATAGCTGCAAATACTTCTGATAAACGCTTCGGCGGATTTTCGCAAATTTTCTTTAAAATGCTCGGTACACAATTGGTCAGTTATTCTATTCAAAGCAGTGAATGCTACAGCTGCTACTAGCATAGCTTATTGCGATTAATTAAGCAACATTTGCAGATAACACTAGTCAACAAAATAAAAAAAATTTTCTGTCACAGAAATGAAAAAGTCTGATTCTATTACAGTTTTTTGCAAGGAATTCAGATATGTACTTAGAAATTCTCCATCACGTAACATTTTTCAGTGACACGTAGTTTAAATTTCTACTATATTGCTCATATAACATTATATGTGTTATATGAATATTGTAACCTGCGGTCTCCTAAAAGGTAGTTGTATATGATTTTCTACGATATTGTACCTCAGGAACATCCCTTTTTAGAGTCCAACAATAGTCTGCTAGCATAATGGAGCTCCACTTGCCCTGGTACCTATTTTCCATTACTGAAATGTCCTGATGAAACCTTTCTCCATGTTCATCGCTTACTGCTCCTAGATTTGCAGGAAAATAATCCAGGTGTGAATGCAAAAAGTGCATTTTTTAAGACATGTTACATCCCATTTCAATAGAGTATCCATTAATTTTGTGCTGTTGGCTGCCTTGTTATTTCCCAAGAAGTCGCGACAAACAATCTTAAAGGAAATCCATGCAGCTCTTTTAGTGTCATTCAACTGAGCATCAAAGTTTTCATCTTTCATCAGTTTTCTAATATTAGGCCCTACAAAAATCCCTTCTTTGATTTTCACCTCACTTATTTGTGGAAATGTATTTCTAAGATATGCAAATCCTAGTCCACTTCTATTCATGGCTTTTACAAAGTTCTTCACGAGACCCAACTTTATATGGAGAGGAGGTAGATATACTTTATTCGGCTCCACAAGTGGATCATGAATGTTTTTTGCCTCATACTTTTTTTCCTGCCTCATGGCAGATGGTAAATTTGTGTAATTGACAGTTTGTTGTGATTTGGAAGTAATGCCTGCAATGTTTGTAAGGCAAAAGTAACAGTATGTCAAGTGATCTCTTGGTTCCCTCCAGATCATTGGAACAGCAAACTTCATGTGTCTAACACCCTTGACCCAACCTGTTAGGAGTCTGACACAGGTTATACAGCTGAAATGAGAGGCCCTGTATTTGTCCTAATCGCCAATTTCACATCCAAAGTACCGCTTATAACATGTCTTAACAAGCGGAGTAAAACGCCTTCTTTGCTTCTTAAAAGTAACATCACCGCAAATGTAGCAAAAGGAATCCGGATGATTAGTACACTTTCTAGGCATTTCAAAATGACTACAAAGAACAAATAACCCTTACATTATATTAACTAAGTGCTCTATATTAAATAGATTTAGGCAAGCTCATGCCAGATGGGGCTTATTTCAAGCAATATAATACAAGTCACACTTGCTCATATCAGAATAGAACACACAATTCATGACCCATCGTTTTCTGCTTGTATCAGCCAGACAAATAGAACAAAGGGCCTGGATATATTATAACAACATGACTCAACATTTATGCTGTGGCTGACAACATACAATAATATATTATAATTGGTTATGATGAAATTTTTTGTATACTACCTCGGTTTACTGAAATAAAATTGCATTGGCTATTTCACAGTAAGGTATATTCTTTAATAGACGATATCTCCTGAAGTATGGGTGATGGAAAAATTCTGATTACATATTTGGAAACTACGTGAAAAACTACATATGGAACAGACCAGAGCGATTCTGTGACAAAAATTGTGTTTACCAGTGTAATTAATCAGAGGCTCTTATAGGCTGCGAGAATGTCATATATCTAAAAGCAGAAACCAAAATGGAAATAACAACACAATTGTACAAACAATCGATACCAATGGACGCAATGACATAACGCTGTGCATTTTTAAAAAGTGAATTTCTGAAATATTTTGTGGAACTTTGCGATTTTACGATTAAGCATTGGCTCTACTCCCTCGGCCCCTATAAATCTTGATAATGGCGCAATTTTCTTGTGGGCGAAAGACATAAATGAGAAAATCCATCTGAGGAAAAACGTCGGAAAGTCTTCTGCCCGAAGCATTGCTCGTTTATATTGATAATGCTCGAGGGCGAACCCAGAGAGAAACGGGGCGTCTAATAAATGGACGCCTTTTCAGCTCAACTGCGGTCGGTAAACACACAACAAGGGAGACTAAAGGGCGGACAAACGCCCGATGACTCATCCTGCAGTCGGCGGCCGAGAAAAGGCGCTATACAAATCGATAATCGTCCGCTCGTTTGCCTCGAGAAGAGAGAGATATTTACTCCTAAATGCCAGAAAAAATTATGACCCACACATACACACACACACTAACACACACACACACACGGCATCGCTTGGGAATTGCACGCAAAAATAGGCACCAACCTTTCCTTCCCCCCCACCACAACTTTCGTGACTTTCCCTTTCCCCTCCGCCTCCTCCAGGCCCCATCGACTGAACACGAGGACTATTGAGTGGCATCATCCAGTAATGCCTCCCCATCCCTCTTCCGCATTTTTTGGAGAAATTCAAGGCCATCATCTGGACACGCCATCATCCATCCACAGCCACCAAACCCCTTTAACCCCTTTAACACCAGCGACTCAATGCATGTTCCCAGTGATCAGATGACAACGTCGTGTGCAGGAAGGGGAGGGAAGGAGAGAGGGAGAGAG
The DNA here is from genome assembly GCA_018105865.1 of Metaphire vulgaris. Taxonomy (NCBI): domain Eukaryota; kingdom Metazoa; phylum Annelida; class Clitellata; order Crassiclitellata; family Megascolecidae; genus Metaphire; species Metaphire vulgaris. The sequence goes on from CM030857.1 coordinate 493,232, forward strand.
GGAGAGAAGTAGAGAGAGAGGGAGAGAGGGAGGTAATCTGAGAATGGTGTTCTTTGGATGATGCAAGGTGCAACGTTGAATCCTCGAAGGGAATTTTCGAAATGACAAAACGAAATGTTACGCATTTCGTTTTCTCTCGGATTACAATTCCCAAAACACTCTCACCATCAACTGAATACTAATCAATCGCCCATATGCATATATATATATATACAGTATACACTGTATGTATATATATATATATATATATTGGTCAATTTATATATCGCCGCAAGATAAGCGAAGAAATAGGCAAGGGCGCTCTACAGTGAATGTGTCCACAATATATTCATTTATTATTTTATAATTATTTATTGTTATTTATTTATTTAGGTGTATTTATCGATTTATTAAAATGACCTCAAATGACGTGTTCGGCTACTGTGCTCTAAATGACTTCTAGCCTTTGCACGGAATTTCTGTTGTGTTCTATTAAATCTATTGACACGGAATGGAACGAAAAAGAAATTCAGTTCTCAATGTATTAGAACATTTAGAAGCCAGTCTGCTGCTGTTGAACATTAAACTTAGGACATCGCTTTGTATTTACAGTCCGATAGCCAAATAAGAGGAAATCGACTCAATCTGTCAAATAATTTGCTTAAAGCGATGCTTCCAACTGATTCCTCTCGACTTCCAAACGCCATTCCAGCGTCTGGCTTTCCTCCCTCCTCTAGGAACGCCATTCCAGCGTATGGCTTTCCTCCCTCCTCCAGGAACGCCATTCCAGCGTCTGGCTTTCCTCCCTCCTCCAGGAACGCCATTCCAGCGTCTGGCTTTCCTCCCTCCTCCAGGAACGCCATTCCAGCGTCTGGCTTTCCTCCCTCCTCCAGGAACGCCATTCCAGCGTCTGGCTTTCCTCCCTCCTCTAGGAACGCCATTCCAGCGTCTGACATCTTTCCCATCCGAAGAGACATAATTCTCTTCTCCCCTCACAGCTGACCGCAAAATAACCGAATTAAACTTTGCCACAAAACAAACTCAAACAGAAGGAAGGAAATTCTGAGGCAGAGGACAAAACTCCATCCCACAATCACTGAGAATATTTTACTTTTTTCAAAAATACCAGAAAGAATCTTCTGATAAATGTTCAAAATTAAAACGGAATATCATAAAGTCGGCGGAGTTGACATGATTTACAAGTTACACGGGGTTTACGTGTTTTACATATTACATGACTTTACATATATTACTTTCCATATCCGTTTAGGTGGCTTGCGGAAGGGTCGTGAGCTATTCAACGGGGTCTTAACCCACTATAAGCAACAAAAAAGGGGAAAGAGAGGAGAGAGAGAGAAGTGGAACGCCTATTAGTCTGGACAGTCCAGCCCTGGAATGTCCATTGTCCAGTGTCTTACTTGAGTGTCCACTGTAGAAGACTGTGGCGTGATCTAAGCACATCGATTGCACAGCACAGGAGTTGCTTCTTTCAAAATAATAATAATAATTTAACGTCGATTTCTCGATGCAAACGAATTCTGCATCAAAGCCAAAGAATTCGGAACAATAGAAGCAGTAATCTCACTAATCTGGTCAGAAGAAACAAGAGACAGAACTCTTCGGTGAATTTGACGGAGACAGGACATGACAGAGGTCAGTGGGGGGGGGGGGGGAAGAATTGGAGCATTTACAACTAGGCTGCTGCTGCTGCTGCTGCTGCTGCTGCTGCTGCTGCTGCTGCTGCTGCTGCTGCTGCTGATTACGGCTGTCGTTTGTATGGGAACAGAGATTGGTCAGTCAGAGGAGGGCAGTTTCGCTAATCAACGCTCTCCAATCGAGCGATGAAAAGAGAGGCGGCTGTCCGTCCGTCCGTCCGTCCGTCCGTCCGTCCGTGCGTGCGTGTGTCTGTCTTTGTATCAGTCCGTGGCGTCCATGCATAACTACGGCGTTTCCATTCTGGACATCGAGACGCGATGCGTAAGAATCTCTCGACGAATGAAGAAGACACAGCAAATAGACGATCCATTAAGAAAGCAGCAGTCTTCTAAAGCGATGACCACTTCTGGAAAACGGCGCCTCTATATATCTTGCGTTCTCCAATCGTTCTCAGATCGCTTCGAAAAGTGTCCGTTCTTCGCCGACTCAGCTACGAATGCCGTTGCAAAGGGCGTTACAGTCAGGGGCATAGCGACGGGGGTGGGGTGGTTTATAGGTGTATTTACGTAGCACCCCAAATCAGTATATATAATACAGTACTTATAATATACTGTAGGCCTATATATATATATATATATATATATATATATATATATATATAACACATATAATATACATAATATAATAAATACAATATATATATATCCTAAATATAATATATAACAAATATATAACCTCCACATTTATACCCTCCCCAAATCAAATTCTTGGTTCCGCCCCTGGTTACAATGATAGAAATAGTCGTGCATTAGGCTTTCTCTCCTGTCTAATTTCGGAGTTTTGTCTGCGGATAACTGAACGGACGAAATACAGAAAAACCACGTGATCTTTTTGCGTTTCAGTCTTCCATCAATTATTTGGTCTTGTTTTCGTTCTTCACGCAAAAACACAGGTCATTCATCGTCACGTGCTCAAGAGTCATGAAACCCTTCACCCCTATATACCTCCCCACTCCCACCCCCGCCCTCTGCAGTAACTCCAGTCGTGACAGATCATGCATCAATCGACCATCATGGCCATCATGGTCTCTGGTCGTGACGACGCTCAACCGGTTAATTATTCATCAGACTGAGTCAGCGATTCAACGAACTTCTTTTTGGCGCGGTTATGATAAATTAGTTCTTTACTGTATGCGACGGTCGAAATGTCGCTCGAAGAGAAAATCATCGATCAGAATTCATAATTAAAGATCAGCGGAGGAAGTAGTTCAACGTTACACTGATCAGCTTGATTTCTGACCTTTCACCCATGACCTTAGAATGACCTCAATCCGTTATTCATTAGTCTGGAACGTTCCGAGAAGCACATACAATGCAATGCAATACAATACTGTACAATACAAGATCGCTTTATTAAATTTACCTTGGCAAACACAAGGCCAAAACATAATACATAATATTACATAGTAATAATGCATAATACATAATATTACATAGTAATAATGCATAATACATAATATTACATAGTAATAATGCATAATACATATCTTACAGTGCATAGACATTTAGGCACAATCTGTTTGGCGTACTTAAGCAATGCAAGCGGCAACAGTTAAGAGGCACTCGATCGATTCATAAATACACATGCAATCGACAAAATACAGGGTGGCGCAAAAAACTGGACTATATTAATTTAAACGCAAACCTAAATGTGACTATAGTCCGGTTTTTTGCGCCACCCTGCAGTATATTGCTCTGTAGGAGAGACGGTGTCTCCTCTGCTCACCCGATAGGATCGACGCCACGGCAGCGATGATGAAGGACACGATGACCGCCGGTCCAGCGATGGTCCTGGCCACGAACCCAGCGACCACGTACATGCCCGTGCCGCAGCAGCTGCCCACGCCGAGCGACACGAGGTCGGCGGTCGTCAGGACCCTGCGCAGCTGCGGGGGGGCGCCACCGCCGCCGCCGCCGCCGTTCGCTCCCGATCCCCCATGAGGGTCCGTTTCGCTGCCGACGTCGTCGTCGTCGTCGTAGCCGTCGTCGCCGTAACTGCGTTGCGAGGCGATCGTCTTCGTCCTCATGAGCAGCTTCGTGAAGCGGTTCACCTCGTCACGGGCGCTCACCAGGTTAGACGGAACACCCTGGTGGTGATGGTGGTGGTGGTGATGGTGATCATCTCCCGGAGACTGAAGCATCTCGATGGGGTTGACGTATCTCTCTCTCTCTCTCTCTCTCTCTCTCTCTCTCTCAGGGTTCACCTGAAACATCAATCAACTGAACCGATGTTCAGCGGATGATGGCGAGAACGAGGCCGGGAGAGGGAGGGGAGAGAGAGAGAGAGAGAGAGAGAGAGAGAGAGAGAGAGAGGACGCGACGGCCTCTACGTCATCAGCTGCTATCGTCGCTTGGGTTTTCCATGAGTTTAACCAGTTTCAGTTGAAGCAATAGAACGATTCGAAAGCTATCTAACGAAACTGGGTTATTAAAATTTAATGTTAAGAGTAATTATATTGATTTTCGCACAGTCTAACTTAGCCTCCTTGACAACGTGAAGTCACGTTATCATCATCATCATCATCATCATCATCATCATCATCATCATCATCATCATCATCATCATCATCATCATCATCATCATCGTCGTCGTCGTCGTCGTCGTCGTCGTCGTCGTCGTTGCTGCTGCTGCTGCTGCTGCTGCTGCTGCGGCTATTATTAGGCCTATTATTCATGTTATCCGAATTGTTTGGACGATCTTAAATTGAGCGACATAATTGGAATGTGCTATCCTTGGATGCTGATAGACGACAGGTTCCTTCGACGTACCCCTCCCTCGTCTATGAAGCTCTATATTTTAATAGAAATTTTAGAAAATTTTCGTCGACAGTTATTAGCCTTTGGTCCAGTTGATTACCAGGGCGATTTCCAGATATTCGGTTTGCAGTAACAACGTGTGAATTTTAAGTCAATGCGTGTATCAATCGAATCCAAAATGGACGATCAATTTATGATTAAATGTACAGTGGCGTTTCCACCATGTTGATGACTGGGGATGCATCCCCCCACCGGGGTTCCGGATGACCTTTTTTGCTTGTCAATCTATTTTCCGGTGAGTTTAAAAAAAAATTAATGAAAAATACTGCGAATGACCTTCTTTTTTGCTTGTCGATCTTATTTGGCAACGCTTATTAACATTTAACATTTAGTGAGCAAAACACTAACAATGACTTTTTTCTCTTTTCTTTTTATCTTCTTCACTTTGCATACCCCACCCAGAGATAGCCATGGGTTTGGTTAACCCATGGGTTTGGTTGGGTTGGGTTAGGTCAGATTTTTCCATATTAATGGTGGGTTGGGTTGGGTCAGAAAATAAGTCGTGGTTTAAGAAACTGTAATGTATTACAGTGGTTTGGGTTGGTCAAGTAAACTTATTATCGGCATAGGTTGGGTTGGAGATAGAGGAGTGCACGGTAATGGCTACCGCGGTTTCACCGCGGTAATCCGCGGATTTACCGCGGTAGCGGGATTGAAATCTGTAATTTTGCCCAAATATTAATGGGGACGGAAAAGTTATGACGGTAGTACCGCGGTAGCGGAATCCAGGCTGACGGTATTACCGCGGATGCGGTTTCAAAAATGCCGTAAATACCGCGGGAATGGGGACGATTAATCTCGCAATTCAATAATCATGCGTTCGGCCGATTTTAGCATAGCTACCAACCATATAGGCCTACGCCTTTCAGTTTCGAATTAAAAGGCCATTAAATTGAACTGTTAGGCCAGGCAAGATTGGTTTTGAATCTTTTGATCACTCGGCACCATTGTTAGTTCGCAGTTGGTAGAGACCATAAAGCCATTTGAGAACTTGAGGGTAATTGATAAACACACCAGGAGAAATCATCAGAGCCGGTTTCAGCTTGTTGGGGGAACCTATAGATGTCCAGGACAACAAAAGATAATATAATTTAGAGGTGGGGCGGATTGCAGAGCACTTTGCACAGCTTTGTAATTTGAACGCCCAGTGCCCACTCCCAATTGCCCAGTCTCTCCTGTGCCCACCAACCACCATCACTATTTACCTTAGTGCCCCTGACTCAATCACCATCGATTCGGAGGTGGATTAAAACACTCCTCTTAGCTTAGGCCTACTATATAAATTAAACATTTTATAAAGTTACAGAAAAATGGACAAGAAAGAGAGCCAATTCATTTTTCAACGTCTTGCTCACTGCTGGCAGAATGGCATTGGTAGTAAAACCGGGAATGTCCGTTATCTTTTGGTTAGTTTCCGGTATACACGTTGAAAAATGAATTGGCTGACGCTATGGTTATGATGTGCGCTAAAGATATAAGGTTAGTAATAGTGTCCCATTTTCATATATGATTATTGTATAGTTTAGAAGAAACTTTTGAAAAACTTTTTGAAAAGCTACTTCTCGTGTTGGGTACTAACAGGGCGCGATTTGTAGGGGGGGAAGGGGATTCCTCTCCACTGCCCAACTGCATCCCCCTACTGCTGCATCTCCCCACAACTACTCCCCCCACTGCTACATTTCCCCAACAACTACGCCCCTAAGCTCGACAAATCCCCTCCTCCCACTGCACCAGGTCATAAAATCGCACCCTGGGTACTAATAAATGAATAGTTGATATAAAACACCGCGGACGGGGACGGAGACCAAAATGCGGGTACGGGGACGGGGATGGGTTCCGAAATGCGGGGACGGGAATGGGGATGGGGACAGAGATTAGGGGATGGGGTGGGGATGGATTTTAAGTCAATGGGGACGGGGTGGGGATGGAGAAAAGCTTTGCGGGGACGGGAGGGGATGGGGACAACAGTCAGTCCCCGTGCACACCTCTAGTTGGAGATTGGATGGGTTGGGTTGGATTGGGTTCTAAAAAATGGACCCGTGGACATCTCTGCTCCCACCAAGTTCCTATATTTTTTTTCATTCCCCACCAAAAATTCCTGGAACCGCCACTGTAAATGTACATTAAAAAGCTAGAAGTCGCCGATAGACAAACCTTAATTCCCAGTGCATGCAAAGTTGTGTCCAATCAGCGATTTGAACTGAAGTCTTGAAGCGAACAGGTTAAAAACTCACCTGTCAAATAATACGTGTGCGTGT
>CM030857.1:502500-690000 GCA_018105865.1 Metaphire vulgaris
AGAAGTAGGAGGAGGAGGAGAGAGAGAGGAGCAGAGTGAGAATTGATGTGTGAGGAATGTTTGTTGTTTCTTTGTTGTTTTTGTTTCTCATATATCGTTTTACATTCTGCTGTTTTAAGTGAGAGCGACTCTTCCATGCAATCCACGGCGTTCAGCAAAACGACAAAACTTTGAACATCTCAGATCCGATATTTGCCTCGATTTTCGTGCAAAAGGAGGAGGAGGAGACGGCGCTGCTGCTGCTGCTGCCTGTGTCAAAGCATATCGGGGACCTCAAAGAGATTACCGAAGGAATGAGGGATTTGCAGAGAGAAAGACTCGACAGCTCACGAAGACCGCGTTGCCATTTTACTCAAGAAAAATTACGAATTTAGAGAAGGAACTTTTTGACAATTTAAAATAAAACAAAGTCTTGGCTGGAAAGAGACACTCCGTTGATGATCTTGGCTCCAACTGCTTTCATAACGACTTATTCCTAATTAATATTAATAATTATAACGAATCACGTGACGGCAAAAATTAGTCCAGATCCTCTTCAGAATGGAGGGGGACCTGCAGGGCCGCCGAGAGAAATTCCGGACCCCGGAACAACAAAAATTTGCGGGCCCTTAAGAAAAATTTATCAAGTCTCGGAAAAAACTGACAAGCAAAAAACCTTATTGTCACCGAATCTGGGCCCCTGAAAACTCCACGGGCCCCGGTACAATGTACCGGCTGCACCCCCCCCTCTCCTCAGGCCTGGGGACCTGGGACATTTCCAAAACAGAGAGCCTACGACTAGAACTGGGCGTCGACATATTTATTGGCGGGGGGGTGCTTGATCGTGTAGCCGAGGTTCTGTTAGGGTGATCAGAGTTTACGCGGATGTGACTTCGCGTTTATTCCTTAAAGTCGCGCCATCTGTCGACTAGTTCGTGTGCAGTTGCAGTTGTTGCACTGAAGCCGTCAACTAATAAGGCACAGAGGAGATGGCCACAAAACTAGACCGACACTCAAACACCGACTAAATCTCTTGAGACAAAGAGCTTACACAGGGGCTTAGTTGGCAAGGGAATTCCGAGCACCAACTCTGTCTCTGTCTGTCTGTCTGTCTGTCTGTCTTTCTGTCTGTCTTTCTTTCTCTCTCTCTCTCTCTCTCTCTCTCTCTCTCTCTCTCTCTCTCTCTCTATCTCACACACACACACACACACACACACACTGTAATTATCGCAAAACATGAAAAGACGGTGTTCGAAGATCCGAAAAAACATGGATGATGTGCGATTTGGAACAGCCTTTTAATTGTCACCGGGTGATGCTTCTATTGTCTATATACATCATGAAGTGGCGCTCTAGAAGCACTAGATTAGATTAATTTAGTTTTCAGATTTTGACCCCGATGTCTCTGGTTGATCTAGGCGTCCGTCCGATCCCCAACACACCAGAGGTAGAAAGTTTCCGAGTGCATGAGGCCGTCGTCAGACCCATGCGGCGTTCTCTTTTTATATCGACCTCTGAAGCGCCATCTTAAGGAAGCCTTTTCAGTTCGCCAGATGGCGATTGGCGAGTCTTTTCTTAAAATCCAGCTGGTCTGATTCATCTCTTCCTCCCTCCCGAATGGTCTGCCTTTCCAGTGCTTCTATAGCGCAATCTTTACTCTAAAGATAATTAAGAATGCTTTAGAATATGCAAGAGTTGAATGTAGAGTAGAATTGAATAAAAAGTCAACACGATACCAAGGCGTTTACGAAAGGAGTGACTTTAGTATAAAAACAACATACAATATGGCAGAGATGTAGTACTTGGTACTTGTACTTGTACTCGAGTTGTACTCGAGTACAAATTTTTAGTACTTGTACTTGTACTTGTACTCGGAGGCCAGGTACTTGTACTTGTACTTGTAGTTGAAGCATTGTGTACTTGCTACATCTCTGGCTATATGTACTTCAATGGTACCAGTAATGCTGTTCCTTTAGGCTAATGACAAGCACATCCTCACAGATGGCCAAGTACCTGGAACTCAACGATATTTATGATGAAGCCACTGATACCATCGTATTTTGGAACAGTGAGGTTAATAGAAAGGAGTTCAGCAGGCTGTATAATGCAGCCATTAGAGACCTTAGTGTGCCTGCTTCTGGCGCGCCAATTAAACGCGTATTTAGCCAAGCTGGCTTGATAGCGAGACCGCATAGGGTTAATATGACCGATGCAAGACTATCATCTCTATTTTTTTAGTGCAACTGTGATGATATTTAGATGCTAATAGTGTCAATTTTATTCGTGGCCGGACAAACTGTCCGAGGACAAAATGTCACGGACAAAATGTCATGTAGAAAATGTCTTGGGGACAAAATGTCAGCGGAAAAAATGTCAATGTCAAAAATGTTGTACTAGTACTTGGAGGCCAGGTACTTGTACTTGTACTTGTACTCGGAGGCCAGGTACTTGTACTTGTACTTGTACTCGGAGGCCAGGTACTTGTACTTGTACTTGTACTCGGAGGCCAGGTACTTGTACTTGTACTTGTACTCGGAGTTTTTGGAATGCAAGTACTTGTACTTGTACTTGTACTCGGAGGCCAGGTACTTGTACTTGTACTTGTACTTGAAGCATTGTGTACTTGCTACATCTCTGCAATATGGTACTTCGTTGTAACGTACTTAGCGGGTCTGTAAAATTTAGTACGCTATATCCTACACTGTAGGAACGTCAGTGGCGACTCCAGGATTTGGCAAGTGGGGGGGGGGGGTGGTTGGGGGTGGAAACTTCTAAACATGCACGGGGCCAACTATTGTTGCTAGGTATGCAGTAGTAAGTATAGGGTCCCAACATCAAGACTACAGGGACAGGCAGTCAATAAGGGGCACGGACCCCCGGGTCCACATGTGGAGCCGCCACTGAGGAGCGTTATATCTCATTGACGGTATGGCGTCCGTTATAATGACGTTCTACTGAAATGCATTCGAGTATTCTATGCAGCATCAATCCACTCTCATCAACTTCTATAGCGCCGCTTCATACTATATACAAGTATCAGTCAACAACGGCACACTCAAGCCTAGACGCACGAGGAAACAAGTCCAAGGGATCAGGCAAAACAACCTCTGATGACAATATCTGTGGCAGAGAAGCGAGGGTAACAAATTGACTTCTAAGTATGAATCTAAATTCTAGAACGTGATAAAGAATCTTCACTATAGTCAAAGGTGGAGCTATTGAGTTCCAGAGACAGAGAACAGCCGCTGAGAAGGCGCTGATGTCAAGAATTGTCCAGGTACATACGCTGTGAAGCACCGTGAACAGGGTTTATTCTAGGATTATCAATCTGGGGGTAGTGTTTAATATAGACTCCTGGACTCCGGGGGGGGACTGACAAAGCCGGAGAGAAACTGAAAAGCCGGGGGGGGGGGGGGTCAGCTAGGGGGCTGCTGTTAGTTGATGTAGTATCCCAAAATTTCCGAAGTGGATTCGAAATTTCCGGGAGGAAAGAGCAATTCCCCGGAAACGGCCTAGATTAAACCCTGTCTAAGGGGTGGGGGGTCAGTCTCAAATTGTGGGGAGGGGGCGTTGGAGGGTGTTAGGGGTGCATCTCACGCTCGCGGATTGAGGAAAATTTGAGGGGAGAGGTGTCGGTCTCAAATGGGGAGGGGGTGTTTGGGGTGTTAGGGGGTGTAAAAATACCTCTGACCGTGAATTTATGTGGAGCTTTTAGCATCGAGTGTCGTAGTTTGATGACTATTAGTAGGCCTACCTGCTTATTCTTATATAGGCATTTGGGATAATAATAATAATAATCGTTGTTATAACAACTTGATTTACGTGGTTTAGTAGGGTTTCTTCTGTTTTGAAAATCACTGAGTGAAAGCAGTAGCGCGCAAGGGGGCGGTGACCAGATGGGGGCACCAAAATTGAGTCGACGACCTTTTTTGCTCGTCAACCATTTTTTATGAACTTGGACCCGGACGCCGACCACTTTTAATGAAAAGAACACTTAAGTGTCACTTGAAAAGTTATCTGTTTGTCTGCATAAGGTTCGGTCTTAGATGTCCAATAACAAGACAAGACAAAATAATGCTCAGCTGCCAAATTCGGACCAAAATTTCTCTACCAATGTCAAATCCCTAGGTGGCGCCAGTTTGCACAAGATTTTATAGTTTGAAAATAGTCAATAGGTGGCGCCAGATATATTATCGCCACATTTAGCAGAACCAATGTAGATTCGTCTGATTTACCGATCTACAGTAGCAACCTCATTACTGCAAAAGAACAAGTCCGTATCAATTCGAAATCTCTCCACATGACCATTCGAAATTCTGATTTTTCGCTTTTACGAGAAGTTTATCTGTCAGTACGGCGTGTGAAATTTCACCGGGAGCCTGCGAAATTCTTATTCTTTACCCAGTGAAAATTTATGAAACATAAAAGTCACCAAATAATAATGATGATTGATAAAACAAACTAAAACGAAATGTATTTATTATTAAATATTTGCTTCAATTGCAATTTTTAATATTTGCAATGCAAGTAATCTGTCTACACCCGATGCAATTTGTTGGCTTCGGTGCTGGTGAGTGGTGACGTGTCCTGTCGCAATGCGACAAAGTGCCCGGATGTTCATTCACCACATGTAACGTTGAATCTGCGCAGTTAGCGCTAAGTTAGCGGCTAACAGAGCGCTACACCGAGACGCGTTGACGCAACGTTGAAGCGCTTAGCATGGCTAACGTAGCGCTGGTTAAGTGCCCGTATGCTGCGTCGGGTCTAGAGGACATCTGAAGGTTGTGCTGTTGCTGTGCTGAGAACGCATCGAAATTCAACAAAAATCGAAAATTTCGTCAAATTCGAAGTAGAAAAGACGAAAATCGAGGAAATGGTAAGAATAAAGACGGCGCTAGACGCCGACGACGATTACTTCGACGAATTTTCTGCTTTTAACGTATTTTTAGAGCTTTTGACGACATTTATTCTCATAAAGGTGTCATAAAAATATTAAGAATTGGAAAATTTTGCCTAAATTTGACATTTCAACGTCTTAATACATTATTTTCGTGTATAACTCGATTCTGAAGTATTCTTTAGTTTTCCGCTTGCCTTTAAAGCGAAATTTTATCTTATTTTCGATAAATCTATACATTTTGAGCAAAAAATGCGTTAGACTTTTCCACGTATCATTGTGCGTTGTTGATCATTAATTCATCACAAAACTAACAAGAACTGCTCTAATTGGGGGGAATCATTAATATTATGATGACCAAATGCCAATTTATTGGTAGAAATATACATTTTGAGGGGAAATTTGTGTGTGATTTTGTGTGACTTTTGTTCTAGGCCAGTAGCTGATTGGCTATGGTAGGAAGGGCATGTAACTGAGAGTGCTGTATTGGGCCCAGAACCCCTTACTTGAGGGGCATTATTATTAGGTCAAACTGGTTAGAAAGGGTCCCTGATACACCCGAGGGATCAGTTTGGGGCCCATAAAACTGCAGCAATGTAAAATAGGTGGTGACCTCACTGTATCAGATGCAAGATTTTTCATGCCATTGAGCACAAGATATTTTGATGGTGCTTATTCAATGTGGGTGGGAACAAAATAATGACAGAATGAGGAATGATGATTTTCAATGATATATCTTGGGGCCTTTGTATTGAATGACGATGCTGTCTCAGCTGAGTAATACAACAGTGTATAAACTGATGAATATAAATAAGGAACAAAGCATTTTTTATTGAACTGCTGTTGTATGACATAGCAATTAATCAAATGAACAACTGGCACTGTGGCGTCCCAGTAAATTTGTTCTACATGTTTTTTGTTGGGTGCCATCTAAAAGAGTACATTAGCTGATGATTGTCAGTGCTTCTTTAAACCAGCTGAATATTATAGTTATATTCAGTAGCAATCATCAATAAGGACTTTAGCAGAGAATGTGATAGAAATGTTAAAATTCTAGGTTTCAAATAGCCAATAAATAAAGAAATGGGTTTCCTTGGTTACATTTGCAGACTTGTGGATTATGTAGGACTTGTAGTAGAAATTGAGCATAAGTCGTGGATGTGAATTGTGTTGCTTACAATGATACTATGCAGTCTATGCAGTTTCATGTTAAAACAAAAGTTTATGTAAATCATGAAAGGGCCTCATTTGGTTATGATTAATTGCATTCTAGAAAGTTGAGTAACTGTCCTTCCACTGTCCATGTGTATTTGAACTTTTATGACCAAGACATTGGCAGTGTTTTGGGTGCCAATATTGGAATTTTAATGAAGAAGACTAACATATAAATTTTTAATAGAATGCATTATATTTATTAAAATTTATGATTTAAAAAATTATGTAAGTTTAGAAAAACTTATGCTGTGATAATTGATGATGAATGTGACCTTTATATTTAAGGTCATGTTATGGCGATTATTAAAAGAGCAAACAAAATGTTTCAATCACTAGTCACTTAGTAAGTCATTGCTGCAGAATATCAATTACTGAAATGATTTATGTTGCTTTATTCAATTTGCTGAGCTAAAATACTATATTTCAAAATGCTATGCTGGTTTTACATGATATTCAGAGTAACTGGTTTGCTTTTAATTTATTATAGCCCTAAAAAGTAATGTTAATTAAGTATCAAGGTCATAATGTTGCAATATAAAAATCTCAAAGTCATTCTAGGTTATTAACCTCTTGCCATAATATTAATAAAAATAAATATTAATTATCAATGCATATACTTTCTGATATATATAATTTGGCTTTATTGAATTTTAGTGATGGAAACCTTATTATAAATTTATGCACTACTCCCCCCTCCCCTACCCAAATCATTTGATGTGACAATGAATTAAGGTTATATTTGAAGCCAGGCTTGAACTGTGAAAGTAAGTGAATTTTGGGGATGATTTTCTTTTTCAAATTAGGTTCATAATTCAAAAAAGTATTTAAAAAGAAATTAATATTATTCATGTGGAGATAATATGTTTATTGCAGAATAATGACCTTTCCTCAATGTCATTTGATATATTTAATACAATTTTTATAATTTTGCAACAAAATGTTGCACCACATGTCCTATTTCCTCTGCAGAGTCAATAATGGAAGCTTTTCTTAATATGCATTTTTTCTGAACATCTAAGTCAAAGTTGTTTATAGGTCAAGGTCATTTTAAAAAGTCTCATTGGTAGCTTTTAGCAGGGAATTGACTGGATTGATTACTGATATATGTAAAAGTATAGGTTTTTAAAAATGTCTTGACACCTTTTGCTTACCTGTTTAAGCGGCTGCCTCACTTAAGGATTTAGTCGGCGGAATTTGTCGACCAACTTATCGGCGGGCAAATCCGCTTGAATGATAAGCCGGCTTCAAATGGCAGGTGCCCGACTGGCTAGACTTGTTCGCGGGACGTTCGGGGCGGGGAGCAAACGTCCGCCGACAAAGCCCCGGATAATGTGAATACACAATCTGCCGGGATTTGTCGGCGGACATTTTGACTTTTCAGCCAATCAGGTTTTAGTCCAAAGGTCAGCGCGCCAACTGACAATAACAACGACACACATTGTCGGAGAATTTACGTGCGAAATCGGCGAGTTTTCAAGATTACAAGAAAAATGTCGAAATGTGAATTTGACATAAATATTCTTCATGAAGAAAAAATATAAAATTACATGAAACGTTAAGAAATAGTGGTTGGACAAGAATTCACATGGACATGTAACTTTATGTCAGTAATAATTAGGAAACTTCCCGATAATGCATGTGCGGATGCAATAACCGTCAACATTAAACCACATAATAAAGCGAAAAATTCATCATCAGTCATCCTTAAAATGTGAGCTACATGAGCGTTTGTAGGCGTGGCTTATTTTTTGCTTCCAGACAAGACTAAACGTCGGTCGATTTGTTTGCCGACAAAATCAACGACAAATTCCGCCGACTAAATCCTTAAGTGAGGCAGCCGCTTTAGTGGTTGCTGCAGTATTCTTGGTTACCCGTAAATGTTGACCATAGTGCTGCCTGTGCTGTAGACAGTGTCTGTGTGCACTCCCATATGTTTGAATCAGTGTGGCCCTGCTGTTGTGACATGCTTGTTATAGCCTATCAGTTGCTGTTTGGATTATATAAAATTCATATTTAGATGTAGACAAACTGACAGTTGATTGACAGATGCAGACACACTGGCAGCTATTGTACAAGCTGAACATTAGAGTGGATTATCATCTTATCTGGTGGCTTGTTCTAACCTTGGTTCTATTGCTTCACTCAATTTTTAAGAATGCTGTATACAAGTTTTGACATTAAATATAGCTTACTTTTCCAGAAACTTCAATATAAGTAAGCTGATCCAGTAATCTTGGCTTTTGTGAGTTTGAAATTTCATATCCTGGAGGCTTGCTTTACTGATTTAAACTCATGAATTAAGTCATCCTTTTGTAGTAGATGTAACAAATGAGGAACAGTGGAAATATTTCAAATTGACATAAATCTTTTATTTTGAGCAAAGCATTTTTAACTCTTAACCCGTTGCAGGGGATTTAATTTTTTCAAGTCGTCCCCAATCGGGGTATTTAATTTGGGGGAAAGGCGTTCGTGTGAAAATGTGAACATACAAGTTTTAAACTTACTATATTTCAGGCTACATAGAAGCTATAAAGATGCGGTTTGCACTGTTGTTTAGCATTTTTATTGCTCTTTCGAACCATCCGTGCTAAAGAAGGAAATTTTGGGTGTAGGGTCCACCCTACAGCCCAAAATAGGACCCCTCCTCAACATTTTGGTCAAATTTTGTTCCAAGCCCAATAGCAAAAATTTTTCCGCGGTAACCCACAAACTGTGAGCGAGAACATTGTAAAGGGGTGTAATTGGAACAGAATAATGCAAAAATTTTGAAGATTGGACAAAATTTGGAGTATTTATGCTTTTTCAAACAATATTACTCATTGCTCGAAGAAATGACAATTTTGCGAACAGATTTTCAATCTGAAAAACCGAACAACTCAGTATATTTCAGGCTATATAGAAGCTAGAAAGATGCGGTTTGCACCGTTGTTTAGCATTTTTATTGCTCTTTCGAACCATGCGTGCCAAAAAAGAAAATTTTGGGGGTAGGTCCACTCTACAGCCGAAAATCGGAACCATCCCCCTAAAAAAATTTCAAAGCGCAATAGCAAAAAATTTTCAGTGGTGACCTCCCAACTATGAGCACGAAAGTTTTAGGGCGGTGTAATTGGAACATAATAGTGCAGACATTTTGAAGATCGGGCCAAAATTCGCGGAGTTATGATTTTTCAAACCTCAGACTTGAGATTTTTCAACGCATTTCAACGCAAAATCCCAGTATTTGGATGATCAATGACTAGTTCTTTTGCTTATATAGTCAGTAACAGCGAAGAAAGTGCTGCCATCTATCGAATGGATAGTAAACTAAATCGAAAAGTTACTCCAGGAGTCCCGGAGCGGTTTAAAACTGCAATGTCCGATGGTTATGTGGCGCTCCGTTTTAAGACGGTGTTACCCTTTAGCATATAGTTTTTTGCCGCCGTTTATAGGCGGCGTTGCCCGGGAACGGGTTAAGCTGCATGAACCAAATTCACTCGGTTACATAGCATATTGTTGTGAATTATCTGGCGGCTTAAGAATTAAAAACCGATCAGCCAATTAATTACTTATATTATTATTTTGTTGTCATTTGATTTACTGGTAAATGTTTTTATGTTATTTTGATATTTAGGATGTGTGGCTGAGTCAGGTCTACACCACTCATCGCCATCGTTCTTTGATGAAGAAAGTCTTGTTCTATGTTGCACTAATACGAATAACGTGATGCTCCTATGAATGGTCGTGGGTGTTGAAAATTTGCTTCGGATGGAAGTTCACGGCCAATTGTAAATGGTCGTGAATACAGATTCTTCGTCTTCAGCAACATGGATGAGCAAATGCCTGTGCAGTGCAAGGGCTTGAAGAAGCTTTCGTATAAGATGCTGGTTGATTCGAAGGGTGCTGTGGAAGCATTGCAATAGATGTCAATCCTACCAAAATGCTGCCTAATCGACACTGCGATCTTCTGAGATCTTCCGAAAGAAGTGACGGTCTTTGCATCAACATTGCTGCTATGGTGAGTTTCATTGTCTCCTGTTTGCATAATTTATGCTATCTAATATTTCTATGGAATTCTGCCTGTGGTGATGAAATCGACTCGATTTCTTGTGTGGTTTACCATTGTCCATGCATGGTTTGAGCTTTTGTTCTAGAACAGGGGTCCACAAACTGAGCCGCTGGGACTGGATACGGCTCGCCAAAGGATTTTACCTGGCCCACAATAATTTTTATAATACATTATGATCCTTGGATTATTAATATCCATTAGGCTACTAACAATTGTGTGATCTCTAAGAACTGGACACATAGGCAACAGTAGGTGGGTGATAATAAACGTCTTAATGCGTTCTTTTAACACGTTCTTTTAACACGTGTTTTTGAAATTATAATTATTTCTACACTTGCTGAAGATATATGAACCTGCAGCAAAACAGAGCAAATTAGACTTCAATAAATGATGGTTTATTGATGAATGGAAACATCAGCATTACATGGACTCTCTTAACAATAACAGTCAGCCTAGTTATCTCGCCCCTTGTTTTATCGTTTTATCGCCAACCTCACATCTTGCCAATTAAAGGCCAGAACAGATTTCCTCCTATGTTATTTACCTTTTTAGTCACCTCCCATTTGTCCCTTCACCAAGCCTGAAATGAGACAAATGTGTTTCCACTTTGCAGTCTACCCTGTGCAGTCTACCCGCTAGCTCCTCCGTGGGAACCAATAAATGGAGGAAAGCTGTCCATATCATGGTACCAGTGTAGTTGGGTGTAAGTAGTTGTTCATAAAGTCTACAATTATCCGTAACTAAAGGGCAAGAGACAGAGGGGAGGGGAGACGTCGAAGAAGGTAGGGAGAAAGAGTTGCCAGCTGTGCAATTGTTTAGCACTGTTGTTCAGCTATTAACCCCTTCACCGTCCATTTAAATTTTGAATACTGTTCCAATGGCAGCCTTTTATTTTTTGGAAAAGACATTCTTCAAAACTGAATAAGTACTGTCATTTTTTAAAATTTACAATATCAGGCTATATGAAAGCTACAAAGGTGAGGTATAACCATTGTTTAGCTTTTTTATTGCTCTTTCTAACCATCCATTCAGAAAAATTTAGGGTCAGGGTCCACCCTACTGCCTAAAATAGCACCCTCTCCAAACAATTTTTAAAACCTCACTGGCAAAATTTTTTCTAGTGGTAACCCTATTTGGATGAACATGTGAGTGGAACAAAATAAATCAAAAAGTTTGAAAATCTGATTACTTTTGGTAGAGATATATTGCTTCTAACCTGAACACCCTTTTGCCGGAACATAAGTCTTACTTTGTACAAGCACGTGTACCTATTAGACTAGGATAAAAACCCCAAAAATATCACAGAATTATGAAGTAAATGCTGCTACCAGTCGAATAAATACTTGTCTAAGGGTTATTTGCATTATGATGGGTTAGGCATCATAGACTGGTTTGGTTTAGGAATGGCTCTGAAAGTTGTATGACAACTAAAGAAATGTACGACAAAGGAAGAGCCAGGGACTTTATTCAATCATTGTGAAAATGCCTTTGATGAACGTTGGCCTATTTCCACTCTTCATTTCATCAGCTTAGCCAGCAGGGGGGCTGTTGTGCTCCCACAAGGATGGCATAACCCACAATAAATCCATTGTATCTGAGGCAGTGTTCCTAGATAGGCTACTGTACTTTGTCTTCTTAAGTTGTGGGAAGCCCAATAGTGCAGTCTGGTGCATGATCTACTGGGCTTCTATGGACCCTGACTTCTGAGTGATTTTTCCAGTCTCCCCACGAGGAGGCTACCCCCAAAGACCCCTACAGTATTTCCACTGCTTATTCATAAACATGTTGGTAATGCATTGTACTGTAATTCTACATAGGAGTGGACATTTTAAATGTCAAATGTCCAAAAGCATAAAGTCTTTTGCTTGACTGCTGAGCAAAATGAGAAATTTGCGTTTATCATCATAATACGTCAAAAATGCGGCAATATATTTCACCGATATTTAGTGAGCGTTCCAATCAGTTGGTAAGCCGATGAACTGTGGGAGATATTATGAGCGTGAAACTGAAGTGACCTGATACATTAGATTAAAATCATTGCTCTTTTTTATCACTAGCCAATTCAAATACTAAAAAGTTGCACACTGGTAAGCACTGTGAATTGGAAACGGCTTTACACATCTGGTTTGGAAATGTTCGTTCACAAAATGCAGTTCTGAACTGTGCACATGCTTATGCTTACAATAAAGGCCGACTGTACTGTAGCCCACTGTTATGACTGAAGGAAATATTCAGTTTAACAATCCTTTGTAAGGGATTACATGATTGACTTGTCCAGAAAAAGCCAACATTTTCAGCAAAGCAAAGTTCCGATATCAGTGTTTGTGTGAGCAGAATTTCTTGATCATGAATCTGAGTAAGACTAATTTTCGATCAAGCTTGACTTCCATTTTAAAGGTTGCAACAATAACTAGAGTCGGACATTAAGAAATTGATTAAAGGCATTCAGTCGCAGCCATCACATTAGATTAAAGTCATTAGGTCACTAGCAAATTGCCCTCAAGAAACATTACGGGGAAATTTTAACTTTATAATGCTTCTATATTGTGTCAGCTTCATTGGCAGGATTGTTTACAGCTGCTGTTGGCAAAGAGCCAAACGTGCCTGCTTACTATTGCTTAGGCGGCTTAGGCTCTGCCTCAGGTGGATGCCTGGGTGATGGACTCTCCTATCTCCCATCTAATTGTAGCTGTTACCAGTTACTAGCATTACGTTACTGGTATTTGTCACTACTGTTGAAAATAATGTGGAAAAAAGCAATGAAAACACGCAGCCCTTGTGCATGTTGATAAAAATGTATGATGTCCTCTTTGCAGCAAAAGGTGTTGGCTAACACTGCAATAGAGGATGTTGTTACCACTATTGTGATTACTGATCTGTTTATGTAAAGGAATAATTTTGGCTTTTGCATTTTGACCAAAGTTCTTGAAACTTTGAATGTTGACCTGTTTAGTATTTTTAATTTTAACAAAAAATTGCCAAATATGTCTAAATAGGTGAGGTTAGCAATGTGAAGCGTGAAATTTGAGCATTGATCTTTGTATTTATAATTCAAGTGTTGGGTTCACATGTAGGTGAAAAGATATGTAAAAGTAGGAGAGGATAAATGAACAGTGGAAAGATAAGATTTGTGTGGCATTGCAACTCTATAGCATTAATACTGCCAACTGCAGTGCCAACCAAATTTACTTTATATCCATGGCTGGGTTTATCAGTAGATAGGTGATTTGGATGATGTTTATGCAAAGAATGATAAAAATCACAACAGTGATTCATTGTTATTTCACTTGAATGGTTTTTTTACATTTTGTGCTAACCCTTAAGTACACCATTGCATCCACAGTTACCAGATGTTTGAAATGTCCAATCAATATAAAAATATTGAAAACTGTTGATCTGGAGCCAGTTTTGGAAAGCAGTCAAATGACTGCTGTCATTGTTTCATAATGAGGCCTACAATTATTGCATTCTTTATTGATGCTGAGATTGCTGACCAATCCGCAGCAGACCAAAAACATTAATTTACAGTTAAGCTAGTTGATGAATTATATGGTGCTTCCATTCATCATTTAACCGACGTTTTTATGAAGTCCGCTTTACGCTTTTTCGCTGCGAGTTGAGAGATCTTCAGTATTCTTAGAAATGGATATTATAATTTGAAGAGTTCTAAGCACGTGTTCACAGAACTTTTTAAGGCGTTTATTATTGCCCACCTACCATTGCCTATGTGCCCAGTTGTTGTAGATCATGCAATTTTTAGTAGCCAAATTTCTGGTAGTAGCCCATAGATTGTTGTGTATTAGAAAAATGATTATATTTCATATTCTCTAAAACGAATTTTAGTCGCGTGGCTGTTTTCTGTGTTAGAATCTCGAGAGCCGCGTCAAACCCTTTGGCCGCGGGCCGGACCAAATCCTTTGGCCGCGGGCCTGACCAAACCCTTTGGTTGTGGGCCTGACCAAACCCTTTGGCCGTGGGTTGTGCACCCCTGACTTAGGGCATAAAAATATGTGCTTATGTACGAGTATAAATAACAATTGAGGATGTTACTTGGTGAATTTGACTAATCAACTAAATTTGACTAATAAAATAAATTTCATGAATTTGACTAATTATGATCTGATGAAATGACCTTTTTGGACATAGGAATTAAAGTTTTGAATATTTTTCTATGCAGGAATGATCATATGCTACTTTTGACTTTTAGTTTTTAGATGAAAATATAGTTGTCACATACTTAAGCTTCTTGAATTATTGGTTAAGGTGAAAATTGTGTAGAAATGGAAATAAATTGTTCACCCCATTACTTAGTTGACTAGCAGATGTTGAACATTGCCTGGTTTGTGAATGTTAACTGGATGCACGAGTAAGTTAAGTGCTTAATAATGTTTGCAATTGTATATGTATTTATGAAAAAGCTTATATAGAAATGTAATGTGTGATTTTTAGATGCGAATATTCTACAACCTGGTAGGAAGTTTGAAAGTGCCTGGCTGCTGTGTCGAGTTCAGTTCAAGTGGACATTACTACCACCTGCTGTATTACTCTGCGATGAACTAAAGCGGATCTAATTGAGACAGCGTGTCACTGTAGGTGAATGTTAAAACGAGCAATTTGACACAATAACAGAGTTACTTTGCTTTGGATTCTATGAAATGTGAAATATCAGATTTTTTTGTTAATAATTACACTCTTGGAAAATGTTGTTGGCTAAAGTTGTGTAAGCACAGCATTGCCAGTTGCAGGTGGAATTTGGTATTTTTGAAATGTGATTGAAACAAATCCTGATGAGTTGGATATCGTCATACAATTGGTGTGAGTAAGTTAGGTGGGTTTTGTGGTATAAAGATGCAGTTTTCTTGAAAGACATTTGCAACTGAGTTTCTTTGTGCATTGTGACACTATTTAAAATTTCATTTACTGTCATTGTTATTTTAATAGATTGTGCTTGATTTTGGCAATGTTATTGTGATTTATTTTTAGAAAATGTCTTCAAATTATAGTTCAAATTGAATTTTAAAAAATTGTGACCGTTACAATATTATGGCAGTTATTATGCATCAATTAAAACCTTCTGTAGTGAAGAATTTCATTTACATTGTGAAAGCAGCTTAGCTTAGCTTCAAACTTAGCTACTTGATCTAATGCACTATATTCTAGTGGTTTAGGAGAAATTCTGACATCTCGATCACTCACATATGTTGAACTCGTATATGTTGAAAATAAGTATGAAAATACTTTAATTTGGCGTTTTTTTTGTAATATGCTTGATTGCGAGTATAGAAGAGATTCGACTTAAGTATGTATGATGGTGGTTAAAGATCAGTTTTGGAATAGATCACTGGTAATTTCTTTGTACTTTGTATTGCATAGAATTACTGTATCTAATCCGACTATAAATTGCATTTACTGGTAATTAGATTTAAATGTTGATTTTATATAAGTGTGACTCACTAACATGCCTCACTAAAACATTTAAGTATTTTAAAAGTAGTGAATTTTTGCAAACTTTCCAAGGCATAATTGCCCAATTTACTTAACAATTGCCAAAGGTTCTTCAAATACAAATATTTTGGAAACAGAATTAAGTGGGTAAATATAATTCTAGGGCAGATGAGACTATTGCACACGTTTGGTTCTTCATATAGTGGCAAGTTGAATATAGCCTTTCACCATGATTTTACTAGAATTCTGGGGGAAACAGTAAACGGTTGTCCAAAAAAGTTAGAAATGTTGAATGTGCTATATAAATGAATTCCTTATAAATTAAAATTGATGATGCTTTATATTTTTGCTACCTCTGTGATGTGAATGAAACAATAGGCCTATTTGAATTATTTTTGTAGAAGATGATAGTAAATCTCTGAGCAAAGAATTGTTTGATGATTGACTTTGATATGAGTTAACATGATTTCAAAGAAATCAATTACAAGGGTGGATTTGTTTCCTAGCAAAAGTTGGTTCTCCAAGACACCAATGATATAAATAGTGGTTAACTTAATAGATTAAATCAATAGATTTTAAATTCTAAACATTGCAAAAAGTAGCGAGTTGGACTTTAAAAAAATTTTCTGAAGGAGTGTTAGCGAAAATTTTGCCATACTAACTTGTTTATTGTATTGGTCGTAAGTAGGTCATCACTGCTATGTTGTTCAAATGTGAAGGGTTTTAAAGTTATAACAGCATTTAGCACAGGACTTGCTACTTTTGTTGATCTTTGTTTTTGTTTTCAGAGTCTTGAATTATTGATTTTAAATGTTGAATAAACAAAGTATGTATTTATAAATGAAAGTTTTATGTTTTTATTGTGACTTTTAATTTGTATGCTGTGGAAACTTTTGATATTCAGATTGTAAAATACTATAAATTGTGACATTATGTGGGGTTGATTGCCATATTTCTAAATTGTATGTGGGAGTAAAAGTTTTTGTTACATTATGCAAAGTGGGTTTTTTATATGGGGTGGCCAGTTCATTACACTAGAGGATAATCAATCATATAGTGGTACTTATGTAATGCAGTCATTCTTGCATGATATCATGCACAAGAGTTTATTCAAATTGTATCATTAAAAGAATTATTCAATATTGGGTACAATAATGCATTGTTTCCTGCATGACCAAGAGTTGAGTAGACCTTGACTGTATTATCATCTGTTGTATGTTATTGTCAGCTGATAAAGTTTTAGTCTAGTGATTTCACTGAAACATTGCTGTATTGCAGCTGATTTGTTTGGGTCTTCATATAAGACATAAGTCAGAGACAATTAC
Source organism: Metaphire vulgaris (assembly GCA_018105865.1). Lineage (NCBI taxonomy): Eukaryota > Metazoa > Annelida > Clitellata > Crassiclitellata > Megascolecidae > Metaphire > Metaphire vulgaris. Next base: position 519,407 of record CM030857.1, read on the forward strand.
TTGAACTATTAACTGATCATACATTATAAAATGAATATTGTGTGTTTATTTCATTTTGATTCTTTTATATACATTTGGCCACTGTTACATCGATTGTGTGAATATGGAAGTTTTCTTGATTTTTTTCTGATTGCAAAGTGCTTGTGTGAACATATATCTGTTGTTGATGTCCAATCAGAATCTGGCATTGGGGCCCTGTCTGTTTTGAATTAGTAAACATTTGTTGACCTAATTTATAGACCCTTCTGCAACATGTGGATGTTTTTATTATAAATGGATGGTATTTATTTGGTGCTGTTAGTGTGCAAAATATTGTATTATTGCATTCTGGAATAGGGTCTGTCAGAGTGCATTCACATTGGTTTTATATATATATATATATATATATATATATATATATATATATATATATATATATATATATATATAGTTCAGTATATGAATACAATGAGATGATTTATGGATCGGAACATGACATTTTCGAACTGAAGCATTTATAGGTCATATTATTTGTCATGATGCTTTCTGTTCTAATTACACAAAACATTTTTCTGGTCAACATGCTTTTTGATTCCTACTGTACTGACAAATTGCTTCCTATCAGCAGTTGATTTATTCATCATTATTATAACCTCCTCCAATCCTTATACCGGTCTTTGTCGTGCACAAGTTGTGTTGGTGTTTTGTTGGCTTTCATTTGAAACTTTTGATGTGACTTTGATGGACTACAATAGTCCAACAAACTTGCTGCAACCACTTTGCAATTTGAGATGAGCAAACATGCTGTCATTAGACCTATTGTTACAGGATGCCTTTTACAAGGTTTCTTAGTTCTGTCACAGGACCTGGATCTGTTGTGTTTGTAAAGTTTTGCCACATGTCCCCTGTTTTTAAATGCTGATGTTCTCTGGAAATCTTGCTTTGTCTGGGTTGCACAATCTGAAATTAACTTGGTCCTTGTAGTCACTGGTAAATTTTCTACTTGTGCAACTTGTTCCCAATCTCATTTCTTGATTACCGTAAAAGTTATGGCTGGTGCTATGTAAAGGAAGTCCAGTGAATTTCTCAATATCATTTCTTTGTTTTGGCATGAACTGACATGCAGTCATTTCTTTGCTGTATATTTTGCCAATATTCCTTATGTGCAGTGATTATATGTGACAACAGCCTGTTTTCTAGATTTTGTAAAATCAAGATTCCAAACTAATTTTCATCTGAAATCCACAAGCCGAGCCGTACGTACTGTGCATTTCTACTTTAGCAGCCATTGATTTTCACTTTGTTCAATCGACATCCTCTTATTCAGTGGTATTCTTTGCTCCTTCAATTCCATCTCATATGCAGTCTACACAGGTGTTTCTCTGCTTTCCTCTAGCTCTTTGGCTCTCCACTTTTCCGGTTATTGCCAACTGCTCCAGGCCTTTCTTCATTGTGACGTGTCCAAAGAAGATAAGCTACCCTTTTGATGGTTACCATCAGACTTCGTTTGATACCAATTTCATTGAAGTAATTTTCTTCTCCAAGAGACTCGTTACTGAATTATTTCTCTGAATGATTTTTCATATTCTTTCAAGACATTTCAGATTGACTCCCCTCTTGCACTGTATCAATGATACCTGAAGTAGTGTTAAGTTGAAGCATTTTAGATATTGGTATCTGCTTACCTTTGAGGCAAATGAACCTTTCACAAATTTTGAATTAATCTCGGCATGATGATGAGATGAATTCAATCACTAGCATCTGCCTATGCTTATCTGAATTTGGTCATCTTTTTTGAAAATTCCATTTTTAATTACTTGGCAATACAAATTTATTATGCTATTGGCAATTTTCTCTGAAGAATGCCTGGATTTGAATTTTGTGTGTCCTAAAGTGCACAACAATTTAAATTTATTTCCCTTGTGCATGTTTTAAACTTTTTTCTGTTTCCTTGTGTATTTTGAATATACAGCCTATTTTTTCTTGTTACCCGATGTATGCTTTACAGTAGAAGATATCTGTGCTATGTAGTTTGACTGAAGCAAACGGCATTTTCTAATTTTAGAAGCTCTTGTGACCTTTGCATTAGCCCATTAATGATATGAAAATTTATGTTAATATATGAGACCTGTGCAAGTATCCGGCAGGGGTGATGGGTTGGACGATCGTTGAAATTTGCCAAAGTATATCCACAGACTCTAGCAATTTCCTATATCCACGAGGAAAATCATGACAGTGACTGAGTTATACGGCATGGGTATATGGGGTAAATTGCGGGTGAAATTGGGGATTTGGCCGCGTAGGGCCCTGTGGCCGTCGTTGGTGTGATTGGTTGAGTCTGAGCGCCCGGTGTCCGCCATAGCCGCCATTTCTTATAATGCAGTGCTGCTGTGTGGAGAGGTCGTCCACTTGCTTTCGTATTGCGCAGTTCGTCGGTGACAGAATCTAGAAAAATATTTGACGGGAGACGGACGAGGGAGCGGCCGGCCGGATCCTCCGACGATTCCACCGTCCAGAGGTCGGAGATTTTCGCTTTTAAAGCGTTTTAATCGACCGCCGATGCCTCCTTGTATGTCGATGTGGCGTGTCCCAAGATGGCCGCCGCCGTTGATGCCGATCTCACAATGGTCGATGGCCGTAGCCGAATATTCGCCTAATAGACCGTCTTTTCCTGCTTTTAAGGCGGTCGTTTTTCTCCGATTGGATAAAATCCGGGATATTTGAAGGATTTTTTGTCGGCTTTTAACGGCCTTTGCGAAAACGGCGACTTTTGAACGGGGATTTTGGCGTGCGTATATTCCGATGATCGGTGTTTATTTTCGGTTCTGTTGATGCGAATGATTTAGTTTTTTAGGCATCGAAATCACCGATGCGAGAAGTTTTTCCCAGGATTTTGTTTTCCCCAAAACGTCTCCGATATTTGCATTAGAGATTTTTTTTGATTTTTGTTTTTCTGGCGTCAGATTTGAGACAATGGCATTAGTTACCCATTTTTAATAACTATTTGACCAGTATGTTTAAAATTTATATGAAATTTGTGTTCCCAATTTGGCCGAAACATTGGCTTGCATTGACACACGTTTGGGATGTAGAAATATTTCCATCATTTGATGTTAATAGTATGTTGGATTATTTGATGATTGACTTTGTTTCCTGTACCCAACTTTACCCATGAATTTGGGCAAGTAATTGAACCTGGTCAGACCCAAATATAGAAGAATATTTGCCACTAGACCATAACACAACAGAGGGCAAATTTTTAGAAATATCTAAATGGTACCCATTTTTGCATTTTGGCTGGAATCTTGAGACCCGGCTGTCATATTGATGGGCAGATCTTTGTCTATGAGCTTAACAGTGCATCATTTCTTTAGATTTTTAAAATTTTAATGCTTTTCACTGCATTTTTATTATGCCTTAGGTTTGATTAAAAGTACTTTATGAGTAAATAAGTTAATAGAGCTCAAAGTAACATGAACTTGGTATTTACTAGGGCAGGGCCAAATGGGGCTTCAAACTATTCACGGACGAATATGAATAGTCTGGTTCACTAGTCGACGAATACAAATAGTGTATAGTATATACGACACCCCTCCCACTGCAAGTCGCCATTTTGCAGTCAGCAACTTATAAGAATCATCAAATACGTAATAAGAATAGCGGAAACGAACAGAATTATTCTTTTGGCGCATATGACACGAATAATAAATTTGCACAGTACTGCTTGAATGCTGGCCAATAGAAACAATGGTATTCAGTGACACTTGAATTTACAAGGCTGAAGAAATTGAGCTTTAAAAAAACTCGAAACACGAATATTCAGCCCAGCCCTAGTATTTACCAGATACATAGTTTCTGAAGCTTAAACTGCATTGCCCATGATCTACCTCTGTCTTACACTCTAGTTCTTGTTTACTGTTTTGTTGCCCTCACTATTGAATCTATTGTTCTTACAGAAGCAATATATGGAAACTCTTCTGCTAATAAGTTATAAATGAGTTTGCTGTGCTTAGAATGACTGACCTTTTATAGTTATAGTTATTTTCTGTCTTCATTTTGTGCCAAAAATTAGTTCTTAGTTTATGCATTTTATATTTCAATGACGCCTGGTTTCAATAAAGATAAAGATTGGTTCAGGAACATTTAAGGTTGTTGTGTCACTCTTGTTATATTCTAGCACAGGTACTAGGGTGTCTGAATGCCCATGACGACTTCAAGTTATTTCTCAGTTTTTCATTTACGGAACTTGGAAATTAATGAATTAAATTCAGGAGGTGCTATTTATATATGCAGGAACAGAAATAATGAAAAATTTTATCAGTTTTTCATAATTTTCTGAAAATAAAGTGGCTTTGCCAAGATGTGTAACAATATTTCTATCGTAACCGGAATATGGCAGAAACCGGATGGGAACAGTCGGGTCACAACCAAGTTCACATTCATTAGGGTCATAGGAATAAGGAGCTACTTTGGTGCTTCTTTTGAAAGCGCTATAGAAGTTAACGAGATTTTACTTACTTACTATTTAGTGTGGCTACAAAACATAAAGCTCGTGATCATGGTAAATGTATTGCAGAGGATTGGGGTGACATTTCATGCTTCCTCTTGTTGCCACCAATTTGCAAATCAGTGAATAGCAAAGAATTTCAACAATTACATTTGGATTCTTGACTTTAAATGTTAAGATGTGAAAATTAGACAGATCCATATATTGTTTCCATATACTAGGGCAGGTCTGGAATTGAGTTTTCAACAAACCAGCTCAATGCTCTGCTTTTCTAAAATATATTGAATTTATTTTCCACAAAGTTCTCAAAACAAAGGTGAGATTATTTTTCAGAACACTACAAAACACAACACAGACACTCTTATCGTTATAAGAGAACTTGGACAAGAGATTGAAATTTAATGTAATTTCCCTTGAATTTCAGTAGCTTGTTGGTACTGTATAGAAGGTCATGAAGAAGAAATTTGTTCCTTTGAAAGATGCTGAAGATTACATGGATGGAAAAAAAAGAAATCTTTACTGAAATTGCAATAGAAAGAAGCCTGATGAAAGCCACTAAAAACTGCTCTTCTTTGGACACATAATATGGAAGGAAGGCCTATAGAGCGCTTGGCAGAAACTGTACTTGGCAGTAAGTGGATGATGAAGAACTAGAGGAAAACTGAGAAACGCCAATATAGATTGCATATGAAAAGAAAAGGAGTAGAGAGGCTAAAGAAGAACGTTGAATTAATAAGAAAATGTTAAAATCAAACAAAGTCAAAATCCGTGGTTGCTAACAGAAATACACGGCACTTAAAAGAAGAAGAATGCTTGTTTCTGTTCTTAAGTCAAAATGGTAGAGAATTCCCTAGCATTAAATGTAGAAGTTGACAAGTTGACTGAACATTTTGTTCAAGTTTTCTATTCAACAACATCATTGAATTCCGTTTCTAAACTTTTTTTAGTAATTCTAAAGGAATGCCTATGCTAAGAAAAGAGGCCATACTGCACTAATATTCAAACGCAAATGAAACCATGTACACTGTACAGTATCTATTGTGAGCAAACAGTTGTAACTTACAATAAAAGTGATAGTTAATCATGTGATCTCATGATATAACTTCCTTGTGAAATGCAGACTGGTACACAATGCTGTCAGTAAGATATTCTGTCCATGTAGTGTTCAGTTTTCAAGATAAATCATTGCTGCATTAGAACCCAATTGTGCTACAAAACCTGGCTATATTAATATTACTCTGCTGCACCTTACTGGCTTTGGATTCATGATTTTACAAAAGGTGACCAACAGATATTTAACTTTCTTTAAACATACTCAGTAGAAAAGAATATCAAGCAAACACAATTATAGTCATTTATAAGAGTACTTACATTATAAAAAAATCCCAAGTTTGACAAGCTTCAGTTGAACTTTTCAAATGAATTTGATTAAAAGCTGGGTTAGGATGGTTGACATTTTGCAGAAGTAGACATTAGTGCTGGCTGGCCTTGTGTACTCCCTTTGGCCTTGTGGACTCCCTTTGGCCTTGTGGACTCCCTTTGGCCTTGTGTACTCCCTTTGGCCACGTTTTGATAATTTTGTTTGAGGTGGATCGTGACGTTTTAGTGTCTCTGCTGTAGGTGTTCAGAAGAAATTCTTACTTAATATGGGAAAAGACAAAGACAGTGGTGATAGTGGAGCTGATTCTGATTCACACAGTGAATTAACCAGGTAGTAAAACACCATTCCTCTTGGCAGCTGATTTTATTACATGGGATGAGAAATCTAGTGGTTATGGCGAGTAACTATCGGAATATTTGACTCTTGGCTATGTCACTGTTCATGCAGCTACTAACTGCTTTGGGGCCGAGTGTTTTTGACCAATAAAACTGACTAATACACTAAGACAACTAATTTCTAGCAAACAATTTTCTAGATGTTATTAGCCTGATTAAGTATAGACTAATATGCATATTTATTGAATTAAAGTTAGATTAAGTGATGAAATGCTTCATGGGTGGATGTAGTGAAGGATAGAGTGAAATGATTGAGACTTTCCAAGAATACCAAGTGGTCTGTTAATAATGAATATTGCATATTTAATACAGCCATTAATGCAGTTGAATTTACAAGGCTTTCTGCTAATGGGAATGATGGGATGATGGTGCACCAGCACCCTCAAAAGAATGAACTTCCTTTATACAGGAGCAAAGGACTATTTGTTAAATGATATATCTGTGGTTAAAACTGCTATAGAGCCATTAATTAAGACTTATTATTGAATTATATAGGTGCAGTAGGTTACTCTGAATGCCATGGGAGAGTTTGTATTGATTCAAATGGTTGTGGAATCTGTGAACCAGTTAATGGTTTTGTTTTCCAGCAGTGGTAGGACCAATGCCAGCAGCTCCGCCTCTGGTAGAGACTGCGGATCCAGCGAAAGTGCGGCGTCGAGGTCACGAAGTTCGTCCGAGAACCAAACGGGTGCAACCTCCGAGGAATCTGACACGGAGAAAGGCAAAGACGCGGCCAAGAGAACTGTTCTCAACGTTGCAAATACCTTCAGCGATGACTCTGATGGAGGCGACGATGACGACGACGACGATGACTCCAAGGTGACGAGAAAGTCAAGGACCGCTGCCATTCGTGACATCATTCGGGTTTGTTTTCCGAAATTGTCGGCAAAGTTCCTGAAATTCGTAGCCAGCTTGTTTTGGGGATGTTGGTGCCACTGCTTGATTTTCCTGGAAGGGTGGCTTGACTGGTTTAGTCCTACACTGGGATAGGCCCAGCAGCTTACTTGGTGTTGTGATTTTTGTTAGAAGAGCAAAGTTAAGCAGCATTGAGTACGGCTAGGTTCTTGGATGGGTGAACATCATTAACCACTGTTTGCCTGCAGCAGGAAATGAGTACCAGCTGAAATGCTTGAGCTGAGCATGGGTTGGTCTTACTTTTTTAAGGCTTATAGACCCTTTGTTGAGGTAAATATGTTGACTTTGGCTGTCTGATACCCTTCCTACTGGAGGTAAAAATATTGGAGTGTTACTGGTTGACCCCCTCTGCTTTTTGGAAAAATTGACCCCTATTGGTACCTTATGCATTTATAAATTGCTCTGAACATTTTGAAAATCATGATTACTGAGAGTTCTAGCTAAGTTAGTTCTATGCATGAACCACATGAATTTCATTCACGCTTAAACAAAATTCCATTAATTTTCCAATTTCCCACGCGTGCCTCTGACAGGAAATCCATTTTCTTTTGCAGAGTTCTTCGTCGCCATCAGTGTCAATTAAAAAGGTAATCTTGCAATTATATTGACTAGATGCTAAGTGGCAATGGGAGATGCATTCCACTTATATGCTGACAAAGTGGCTTTACACACTGACAGATGCAGTTCTTGTGCTTTTAGAAGATGACTTTGCTTTAAGTGACTCCTGTAAGAGCATGATTTAGAAGAGCTCTGTATTTTGACATTGCTATCTCTCTGGGTTATTGATGGCGTTCTGAGAGTTTCTGTATTTGCCGAATGTTGATTGGTTGTAGTTGGCTGCTGAACAGCCGGACTTGTATGGAATTCGAAGGTCAGAGAGACAGCGGAAAGAGGTGACACGCCTGAATGTTGGAGACGTAAGAGTCTATTTCTCAAATATTACACACATGCTGAGACTCCCCAATTAGCCATCACTTTACTAGTATGCAATGGTGTTCCTAATTTTATTCTAATTCTGAGTGTGCCTCTATGTGAGTGTGTGTGTGTGTGTGTGTGTGTGTGCGTGTCTCTGTGTGTGTCTCTCTCTTTGTGTGTGGTTGGGTGTGACACACCATGACGTTTCTTGGCCTCCGCTTATTGAAGGAAGTTTCTAGTTTTGACCTTTGTCTAATTTCCTTTGGGTAGAGGTACTTGCCAGTGTGTATGGTTCCCTGTTAGCCTCTGTATTTGTTTTGATTATTAAGATGACTTTTTGTTTAGCTTTTTTGTTTATCTCTATTTTTACAGAAACATGAAAAACGCAAAGCTCGCCATCGCCGAATTCTGTAAGAAATGTTCAATGATGAAATTTTGAAACACGATCGTGTACAAGATAATATTTCAGTTTTCAAGTTCTATGCCCATAAAGTTCGACATATTTAGCTGACCAGATAAAACTGAAAGTGTGACACTTAATGAATATTTTCTGTTTTCTTAGTTTGATGATTTTAATTTTGTCTCTAGTTAATCAAGGTTTAAGGGCTTTTAATTTTTAACTGCAGTTATTCTGTTATGCTAATTTAAAGTGCTAAGATTTGAGGAAGCAGTGACGCAGACTAGAACCATTCAAATCTTGAATCGTTGGATTTTACTTTAAATTTTAAATTTTCGCTACTGCGATAGAGAAATCTGTAATTTTAATCACCTTTTAACGTATTATATTCTGGATTATATTGATGTGCTCTCATTTGCTGGAATTTATTTTTGGCTTTATAATTACATTTTAAAATTTAATCTGTTATCGCTCACTCTATTACAGTTTCAAACAGTAATTTAGTAGGCTGTTCTTCTTTCAAATTTAAGTGCTTTGTTGCATATTAACATCGGCTGGCACTATTCGTCTTGTGCTGGGCTCGTGAGTTGCTGCACGAGTCGAAGTACAACTGGTCTTTTTTTAGTCTCTATGTCTTTTCAAAGTCTGCCTTGCTGCTTCCCCACTCTTGCTTCTATCATCTCCGCCAGCTTAGAGTGATTCGACGTACACTAGACATGCCTTCTGCTTCTACTTTGATTCATGCATTTATTTGCTCAAGGCTTGACTACTGTGGTTCACTTTTTGCTGGTCTTCCATCGGTGCGACTTGATAAACTCCAGATGGTTCTTCGTTCGGCAGCCAGGGTGATTGCTGGTGTCACAAGATGGGATCACATTAGTGATTATATGATGTCGGTTTTACACTGGCTGCCTTATCCTGCTCGAGTTGAGTTTCGTATGTTGAGAGCGGTTGTACTCTCTCTTTATGGTGCCACTCCATCTTACCTTTCAGAGCTACTCCATCCCCTTAGCTCTATCCCTGGTCGGCCATGTCTTCGGTCCACAACGAACGGTCTTCTCAGTGTGCCCCAAGCACGAACCTCCATGCTCCTGAAGCGAGGTTTTGAATCAGTTGGCCCTATCCTTTGGAATGCTCTTGACGCCAGTATGCGTGGCTTAGCAACTCCTAATTCTATGGCCCTCTTTTTGAAACGACTTAAAACTTATCTCTTTGTCAATATACAGTAATTTGCTGTGGAAGCGCTTCTGAGTGATCTTTCAGAAGAGGCGCTATACAAATATTTTGTTACATTACATTACATTACACTCCCACTAAGCATCTGCTATAGCTATTTCAACTGTAGATTAAGCATCTGGGAATAATCAGTACCTGCTTTTGAAAGAGCTATAGAAATTCACAAGATTTTACTTACTTACTTAATTATTTTGGCAGATAATTATTTTAGAATACGATAATTTTATGAATTATTTTTGTGTTCAGATCCTCAAGTCACTCTGGATCGGAATCTGGATCGGATGATTCGTATGACGCAGGTCGCAGATCCAGTCAAAGAGTGACTAGGTAATAATAATAATAATAATAATAATAATAATAATAATAATAATAATAATAATAATAATAATAATAACAAGAACAACAATGCACTGTTTTAGCACTATTTCTAATAGTAAAAGAAATAATCAGTAGATGGTTCCTCATTTTCAAACTGCAAAAGACCAAAACAACAACAAGGCAGACAATGGAGGAAAAGCCAATGGGAAGACAGATGTGTTTTATGCCTAGATTTGAAAAATCCCAGTTTAGATTTCTATATTTACTGGCAGTTGAAGTGAATTTCTAGCTGCTAATGCAGTCCCTGTGTAGATGCTACACAGTAGTAGTAGTTGTTTTAGTTGTAGTAGTAGTTGTAGTAGTAGTGATAGTGAAGTTTAGAACTATTGTTATGATGAGGGCAACAGCAGTTTTTTTACTGTAGATTCCAGTGCTACTGAATTCAAGTAAATTGCCTGTTTGCCTTTAAACATTAATGTCTCATAATACAGGAAGCCTCTGTTCCCTTTTGAAGCAAACTCATTTATACAGGGCATGAAAAGGTCAACCAATGTCCGCTGATGTTTGTTAAGGTTGAAATCTGCTGTTTTTCTAATTTTGTAACTGCTTTGGAAGATCAGACGGTTGTTGAATTATGGGGATGACTTTGAGTTTATCTACTTGGTTGTCAGGGCACAATCTGGTGGAAAAAGCACAAAAAGCAGAACTAAAGAACTCAATTTATCCGACGAAGAGAGCGAAACGGAGGAGACGAGTGAAAGTGAAGTCGAAGTAAAGAGAAGTCGACACTCGAGTCAGAAGTCGAGCAAGAAGTCGTCTTCAAGGTCAGAAAATGTTGACATTTGTCATTACCTTTACGTGTGTCATGTTCTGTTCTCATTTAATTTTGGTCTTCTGTTAATCTTATCTACTGTGCTCTCTTTCTTTCTCCACAGTTCATTGTTTTCTTTGATTCCTGTTTCTTCTCTTAGACTGTCTGTTTGCTTTATTCTCTGTCTTCCTCTTACTCTCTGTCCCTCTATTTTTCCTGTTGTTATCAGATTTTGCAGTCGGTCGTTTCTTGAAATTACTATTCAATATTTCCTTTCTGGTTTTAGGCTTATATGAATTCTCGAATGCTCTTTGTACATATAATAGGCATCTGAACATATTGGTTAATGGATTTCTTCTTTTTCACAGTTTTATCTTTCTTTGTTTTGTCAGGAATAGTAAACAGAGGCTGTCGAAACGCAATGCAAAAATGAAGATCAGGTGAGATAGCCACATCTTCTTCTTCTTCTTCTTCGACTCTCAAATGCTTTATTACAACGTGTGTGTGTGTTTCTTCAAATGCAATTGCATTTGATCACGAGTGCCGTTTGCTTTGTACTTATATATTGTATTATTATTTTCATTCTGAGGTGAATGTTGTTGGTTCTGTCTTCATCGTATTTATTTAATGAGTTTGTGCATCCAAGTGTTGCGACTGTTTTCACAGCTACAAAGAAGAGTCCGATGAAGTGACAGATTCCGATGATCTTTTGGAAGTTGAGATGAACGAAGTCGACCAGGAGAAGGAATCGGCCGAAACCATCGAGAAGGTCATCAGACGAAGGGTCGCAAGAAAAGGAGGTCAGGTCAAATTGACATCCACTAGTCGCCATGGTAACAGTTTAGTTGAAATCAGATCAATAATTTTTGTAGCACCATTATAACAGTACATTGGACTTCAGAGACATTGTCTCATTTGTCTTCATCCATGTCATTGCTTTTAGAAAATACGCATTCACACAAACCCGGTCTCCTGCTACTCGAATGCCTGTTTTCATAAGGGCTGACATTTTCTTTTCCTAATTATCTGCTAAGACGAGCATTTTATGTATATTATCTTTGATATTATTTTATATTTTATTAATATTATTATGATTGAAAGTTCTCTGCAAGTTTACGACATTGAGCAGAGTTTTATGGCAGTTATCTGAGGAGTTATCTTGTCTTGTGTCAAATGTTCATTTGTGTATTGTCTTGTCTCAGCCATTGGTAGCAAGACGGCGATGTACAACGTCGACAAAGACGGAGATCCAAATGCAAACTTCAATCCGAAGACGGAAGAAACTGAGCTGCAGTACTTCATCAAGTGGAAGAACTGGTCTCACCTGCACAACACCTGGGAAAGTGAAGCCGGTCTTCGTGATCAGAAGGTCAATGGACTGAAGAAGCTGGAAAACTTCATTAAAAAGGAGGAGGATTTGGACCGATGGTGGGCGGCATATTTTGTCTTTCTCTCGATTTGTCTTCTTGATTTTCTGTTATTTGTTTGAATTTGATCAGATTAAATTCTGTTTTTGCCTTGTTTTGTCAAATATCTGTTGTTATGTGTTGTTGTTGTCTTTAGTGTGGTTTAACATGTTAGATGAATTTGTTACATCTGCTATGAATATGAATAGCCTAAATATGAGTAGTGTTTTGTTGAATTGTTGAAAGATCTGCAAGTAATTTTGTAGATGGTTTGTATTTAAGATGAAAGTAAATTCAAGGGGTGGACGTTTGATTTGTTACCTGATTGATTGATCGAATAAATGGTCGATCGTTTTGATTGCTCATTTGATTGTGTTGTGTTGATGTTTAGGAGAAGATATGCATCTCCTGAAGATCTGGAATATTTTGACTGTCAACAAGATATGATCGATGATCTCTACATTCAGTATTGCCAGGTGGAGAGAATAATAAGTGAGTTTATAAACTCAATCTCTCTGTCTGTCTGTCTGTCTGTCTGTCTCTTTTTCTGTCTGTCTGTCTCTCTCTCTCTTTCTTGTTATTTCTGTATTTTTAGTTTACAAAATATTGTCACGTGATGGTTTTAAAAAATGACTATTTTTGTTCTAGTTTTGAGAGACTGTCTAAACATAAACAGATATCTGCAAAGATATACTTTGTATCTATAGGGATATACTTTGTATCCGTAGAGATACATTTAGTATCAATCAGGAGATGGTCACTGTGAATTGTTATCAGCAGCGGTGCATCTGTTTGTGTGTTTTCTTCAGTGCACTTCAGTCCGAAGCCTGGATTGGAGAGCTTTGACTATTTGGTGAAGTGGCAGGGTCTGCCGTACTCTGAATGCACGCATGAGGACAGCGAACTGATCACTCGGCGATTTCCAGAGGCCGTACAGGAGTACGAAACGCGACAGAAGTCATCGTTCTCTCCGAACAAATACTGCAAAGTAAGCATCTGTCTCTCGTTTCTATTCGTTTCTTCTAAGTTTCGCAAGAGTGAAATTTTACAATGAATGTATAAATGCTTTGTGTGTTTTTGGTTGTTTATTTCATCTGAGAAATTTCTGTAGTTAAATAGAATCTAAGTCTTCTAAGATGATCCTTATCTTGAAAATGTGCCTTTCCTTGTGCTTGATGTCTATTGACAGTGGTGCCCTGACAATTTTTAAAATCTAAATTTACCTTGTATAGGGTCTTTGTTCAAATCACAACTCAGAAATGTTTTCAAATTTTACATTTGTGCAGCGTCGCTCTGAAATTCATCTTTTGATTATGTGCGTAGGCTTTGAAAACACGACCAAAGTTCGTTCCACTGAAGGAACAGCCGGAATACATCGGTGGAAGTGACAAGCTTGAGTTGAGAGATTATCAATTGGCCGGATTAAACTGGCTTCTTCGTTCATGGTGCAAGTGAGTCACTTAATGCCATATTGCACTTCACTATAAGCCCTCTCGTTGGCCACGGCTGTTGATTTCATTGTCTGTAAAACCTGATTAAAGAATGACTGAAAATTTTGCATCTCTAGCAAACAGACTTATTCTATAGCACTGCTTTTAAGAAGTTGAAATCGTTCGTGCTCTGTTCACGTGCCACCATATGCTTTAACATTACAGTGTTACTTGTAGGAATGTGTTTGAGTATATTTCAAAATGGGGTGTTTCTTTGTTGGACAGGGAGAACGGGGTCATCCTGGCCGATGAAATGGGGCTGGGGAAGACGATCCAGACGATCTCGTTCATTTCCGTCCTCATGGACGCCCATCATGTCTACGGCCCCTTCCTCTTGATCGTTCCGCTGTCTACGATCGTAACGTGGCAGAAGGAATTCCAGTTGTGGGCGCCTCAGGTCAACGTCATCGTCTACATCGGAGACATCAACAGCAGAAACATGGCGAGTTTTTTGGCGTGTAATATCAATAAGTATTTCACGATAACAAATTATTTTAGCATTAGAATATTTGTAATGCCCAGTGGGTGGTGTAAGGTTATTCGTTTGTTTATATAGCCTATGATGCAGGTGATGTTGAAGCATTTTGTGCGTTTAATCTTTTAGATTCGTGAATATGAGTGGTGTCATCCAGGAAACAAGAAGCTCAAATTCAATGTCATCTTAACTACTTATGAAATTCTACTCAAAGACAAGGTTTCTACTTTGGCTTCTCATAAAATTTTCAACTATTAATTATTTATCTTTAGAAAAGGAAGATCACGAGACTTTGTAGATCTGTTTAAAATTATCTCTTTGTGTGTGTGTGTGTGTGTGTGTGTGTGTGTGTGTGTGTGTATTGTGTATTGCATATGTGTTTTGTTTTGGAGCAGGTATCTGTTCTGCTTAGGTGCTTATCTTGATGTTGTGTACTTGTGTTTAGACATTTCTTGGGTCTGTGAGTTGGGCCGTTTTGGGAATAGACGAGGCACATCGGCTGAAAAATGACGACTCATTGCTTTACAAATCGCTGATAAACTTCGACACAAATCATCGGGTGTTCATAACTGGAACTCCGCTGCAGAATTCTTTGAAGGAACTTTGGTCGCTGCTTCATTTCATCATGCCGATTAAGTTAGTGACGTAGTCTTTGTCTTTTTGAGATCTTTCTTGCACATCACTCTTTCCGTTGGAGGCAGTTTCCGAATCTATTTGATGTTCTAATTGTGTGTGGACACTGTCTTTGTTACGGGTGCCTCTACACTGAGATGACGACTGTTCATCCTACACCTGCTACTACTGTCAGGTGTGAATTTTCCAGGTTTTCCAGCTGGGAAGACTTTGAACGGAAGCACCAGTCTGCAGACAAGACCGGTTTCCGCCATCTCCATGAAGAGCTGGAGCCTTTCCTCTTGAGACGGGCGAAGAAGGACGTGGAGAAGTCTCTACCGGCAAAAGTGGAGCAGATACTTAGAGTGGAAATGTCAAAAATCCAGAAGCAATACTATCGGTGAGTTTATATTGAATTTCTACATGACCACTCACAGTCAGTCATGACACCACCAAGCTTAGCTATTCAGCATGTGTAAAAGGCATAACGCTCTGTTCTCCCTGTACGGCCTCCTGATCCAACTCAACCTTGTACATCAGTGTCTTAACCCCTTAACTGGGCAACTATTTGTAACTCAATGTAAAATGGACGAGTGTGACTCGGGCGCCCAGTTAAGGGGTTAAACTGTGCTGTGTTCCTACTTTGTTGGTAACGTGTTAGCGCAAGTGGTGCCTTTATTTGCGGTGTGTTTCGGTTTGTCAGCTGGATCCTGACGAAAAACTACAAAGCACTCGCCAAGGGACTGAAGGGCAATATTTCTGGTTTCATCAATCTGATGATGGAGTTGAAGAAATGCTGCAACCACGCATTCCTCGTTCGTCCTCCGGAGACGGAGGATACCACCCGTGACCGCTTTGAGGTTCTCTCTTTGTCTTCACATCGCTGTCTCTCTGCCTTTGTGTCTGAAATCTTTTAAAGCACTTTTTCTTCATAAATTGGGAAGTATTGTGCTGAGAAAGACTTCAGTAGGTTCTGTTTTGTGATTGTTAGAATGTAGTTTGTGTCATTACTTGTCGAACAGATTTATTCATACTCTCAAATGTTTATTATTAGATGAAAGAAACTGTTGGATCATTATGCTTTTATAATGGCTTGTGCTGATTGGCTGTTGTCATCTGGTGTCTGATTGGCTGTTGTCATGTGGCGTCTGATTGGCTGTTGCAGCTTCTGGTGAAGAGCAGTGGTAAACTGATTCTGTTGGATAAGCTGTTGATGAGACTGAAGGAGTCTGGTCACCGCGTCCTCATCTTCTCTCAGATGGTCCGTTTGTTGGATATTTTGGCAGAATACCTTCAGCTCAGGCATTTCCAATATCAGGTTCTTACGTCGTTTGTCTGATAAATGAAAGCATATTTTCAAATGCATTTGATACATTTGCATTTATTTATTTATTTATTTATTTATTTCAAGACAATTTCTATAGCGCCGTGCACTAGGCTAAGGCCTACAACAAGGGCGCTGCACACTCACAGTCAACCATATCCTGAACTAAAAAGGTGCGTCTTTAGTTCTCTCAGGAACAGCCTTTGAGACATTTGAAAAGTGTAAATGGCTCTGCCGTCCAGTTGCTTTCCTGTTTGCAGTAATTATTTTCTGCACAGATGTTAGGTCTTGTCTAATTGGAATGTTGAAATGTATAAAGTGCATTCATATAGTGCTAACTTGTTATGCTTCAGAGGCTTGATGGTACGATCCGCGGTGACGTTCGTAAGCAGGCAATGGACCATTTCAATGCTGAGGGGTCGCAGGTCGGTTGAACGATTTATGAATTTCTGTGCTACGTGCTTTGCTTCTGGAAATTTCGTCAGGTTTAATAAGTATGTTTGCCCCATGTTTAAACAGTGATTATTTGGGTTTTGTTTGATGAAATAGGACTTCTGCTTTCTGCTCTCGACCAGAGCGGGTGGGCTCGGGGTCAATCTAGCGACCGCCGACACCGTCATCATCTTCGACAGCGACTGGAATCCTCAGAACGATCTCCAGGCGATGGCTCGAGCGCATAGAATCGGTCAGAAAAATCAAGTGGGTGGATTTTTGCATAGAGTTGTCCTACTACATTTATAGACGTAAGAAATATCAACATAAAAACAGAGAACATTAACAGTTAAAGGCATTTGTATGCATTCATAAAATTGTAAATCAATGCAGACACTCTGTGAGTTCTTACTGTTGAGTGCCTTGATTTCTCATTGTATACGTAGTGCTTTAGGGTGACGACTAGTTTATCATTATCGAGGCGCTGTGTGAACGTAAGATTCTGTTCTTTTTTTGCTGACGTAGAATGCGGTTGCTTTTTACAGGTGAGTGTTTATCGTTTGGTCACCAAAAATAGCGTCGAGGAGGACATCGTAGAGCGCGCCAAAAAGAAAATGGTTTTGGACCATTTGGTCATTCAGCGGATGGACACCAGCGGTCGAACCATCCTCGGAGGCCCGGGATTAAACGGCTCGGGCAGGTAATCCACAAAACTAATGTATCCATTGGCTGTGAAAATATATTGGAAGCTATTAACGAGTAGCTTTTCTGTAATAGATTTTACGGCAAATGCTGCTGAATGTTTTGACTGTATGTGATGGTTATGTGACCATCCGAATATCCCCTTGATATTCGGATGGCCTCTTCTCTAGATATTTGTAGGCGTCATCTTAAAACATATTTGTTTCCTCCTTAAGTCTTGGTATTGCCCTGACTGATTTTTTGTTTTTGACCTGGGCCGAACCGACCCTCCTCAGCTACAGTCTGCTCTGCCGATGAGCACTGCGGTTTGTGGTCTGAGGCGTCCCCGATGAACACCTATGTGTTTGAAACGGACGATAAAATTAATTTGAATTGAATGTGTAACTAAAAGTTACGTCTGTTGTGCTTGTAAAGCTCGTCCAATCCATTTAACAAGGAGGAATTGAATGCAATCCTGAAATTTGGTGCAGAGGAACTTTTCAAAGAGGCCGAAGAAGAAGAAGGGGAAATCCAAGTGAGAAAAATGTTAAATTTTATCATTATTATTATTATTATTATTACAGTGACAATCTGTATATTTATATAATTGGTTTTACCTATGCCTACGACCAGTGGCGGCTCCAGGATTTGGCAAGTGGGGGGCCATCGGGGTGGCAACTTCTAATCATGGGGGTCAATCATTTGTTGTTAGGTATGTAGTATTAAGTATAGGGTCCCAACAGGGGGACCACTGGGGGGGGGCCAGACACTATAGGGGGTAAGGCCCCCCGGGTACCCCTGTGGAGCCGCCACTGCCTACGACTGCTTTCTCTTTTTGGGTGAGTTATTTGATCATTAGCGTGCCTTTGCTGCATCTGCAGCCCTGCGTATCTTGAGATCTGCATTCAGTGTTTTTTTTCTTCTTAGGTTGACATTGACGACATTCTGCGTCGAGCTGAAACAAGAAATGCAGAGGATCAGAGGAACAGTGCAACAGATGAACTGCTGTCACAGTTCAAAGTGAGTTGTTGCTGCTGTTGTCTCTGCACAGCAAACTCTATGTTACAGTAAATCTCTTCTTCTTTTATCATTGAATGATGTGTTTGATAATTTTCAGAATTAGGATTTGGTGATTTCTATCTGAAAGTAATGAAAGTTTTCGTACAGATTTTTTTTTTCATAGGCAACCTGAAATGAAGATCTTATAGTTTTTGTTTGAAAGAATCAAGCACAGAGTTTCATACGTAGTTATAGCTGTATATCATACTTATCATTTGCCTTTGCACAGTCCTACCTTTACCATGACATGTTCTACAGAACAAGAAGTTCATAAAATCTCTTTCCAAATCGTCTTCTGAAGTGATTTAGATGTTATCATGGATTTGATTCTAGGTCGTCAGCTTCGATAATCTTGAGGACCAGGAATTAGAACGACATTCCACGCACAACCAAAGTAATTCCTTTTCTGTTAATTTTTAAGCATAATAGGAACGTGATGTAAGTTATAGCATTAGACACAGTATTCTGTGATGACCTCTGCCGTACCATGGCAATGTCTTGACATTGAGTGGGCCTTTGAGTTTGATGGTTTGTTTCTGGTTTCCAGGCAGAGATTGGGATGACATCATTCCCGCATCGGAGAGGAAGAAGATCGATGATCTGGAATTGCAGCAGCAACTGCAGGAACTGAACCTTCCGCCTCGCAGCAGGAAGCAGGTGAACGAAGTGAGCAACGGATTCACGGGGTTTCCTTCTAAACTGATGGCTTGCTTTGGTCACTGATTTTGGTGATATTTTGGATTTATTGTTTATCTTATGTGGTCCATTACAGAACAGATGTAGTGTGTAACGTAGCTGCGATTACTGCACATTGATAGAGAGATGTATTTTAAGTTGTTTCAAAGAGAGGGTCATGGAATCAGAATTGATAAATTACGTATTGGGAGGTCAAGAGCATTGCAGAGATAGGGCCAGCCAACTGATTCGAAACCTTGTTTCAGGAATAAGGAGGTTCGTGCTTGGGGCACACCGAGGAGACCCTAGGTTGTGGACTGAAGACATGGCCGACCAGGATAAAGCTAAGAGGATGGAGCAGCTCTGACTGATAGGATGTTCTGAAAAACTACAGAAAATCCAGTTAAAGACGTGTCTTTGTTTGATTTCTGTGAATTCATATTTAATTCGTTGTAATTTATTATTTCAAACGCGCACTTTCTGCAGTATGCGGACTCCGACATGGACGACGCAAAGAAGTCGAAGAAGCCGAAAGACGAAGATGAATCGGAAGAATCCGACGAATCGGACGACGGCGAGAGACAGTCAAAGAGAAGAACGGTCAGAGCAAAGGACATCGTCCGAGGATTCACGAATGCCGACATCAGAAGATTCATCAAAAGTCTCAAGAAATTCGGTCGACCAAAGGAAAGGCAAGTGAAAACCCTGTCTCAACCAACAAGTTAACTAATTGATTCCAAGATTACATGCAGCCATTTTCATATTAATAACTTACTGTGGTCAAATCTAAATATTAATAGCAGATTTAACTAAAATATTAATTTGCTGAGAGATTTTTTACGTGACATCAACAAGATTGTTTATGTTGTATTGTTATCATTGTAGCTAATGGCTTCTGTGTGATCAGTATTTGATGCATATTAGTTGCAATTGATGTGGCTATTAACCTGTTGAGATGATTAAATGCCTGGCCATTGAAGGATTGAAGCCATATATCAGTGATGCCAGTCGAGCATTACTGGCAAGATATTTTGCACTTTGTGTGTTATATGATGCAAATTTATTACAATAAGTGTGAAGATGAATTGATTTCATGAAAGTTTTATCTTTAAGGTAAATTTAGAAGTTGACGCTGTTACTTTATTTCAATAATCGTTTAACTAACCGCTTGGATTTCACATTAGTGTTGGTTGTGTCTTGTAGGTTAGAGGATATCGCAGGCGATGCTGAGTTACAGGAGAAGTCCCAGGCCGACCTGGAGCATTTGGCCGACCTCATACTCACGACCAGCGAGCAGGTCTTAAAAGAGCACGAAGAGAAACAGAAGGAGCAGGCAACGGCCGAAGGCGGTTGGTCACCGAACACTTCCGACTTTATACTTAATAGACTCTTTGGACAAAAGTTTAGGAGATGTTGTAGTCACATATCAAGCTACTGTATGTCAAACTCACTAAGCATATTGCTCTTTTTGATATGTCACTCATTAGTAATCACATAATTTCAGATCTGTTGTCAATATCAGTGCAATCAATTCCTGTTTATGTTTTACAATTGCTGCAGTCGTCTGAAGAAAGCGCCGTTAGTCTGGTATAGCTGCATTTTATTACATAATTAATTATCGGTATTGTTTCCATAGTATATAGATTGGTCTTGGATACCATGTGAATCCATAGATTTCCTTGTCTTCTTCTTAATTGACACTTTAGTCTGTATTCTGTAATTAGGTCAGGGCAGGAAGTCCCAGCCTCGACCTACTTTTAAGCTTAGTGGCGTATCGATCAATGCAAAGTCGGTGCTTCAGTCGCTCAGTGAACTCGAGCCGCTCTTTAAGATCATGCCGTCCGGCAACAAGGAACGCGAGAAGTACGTCTTTGTCTTGGCTGTTGGGATGTGCGCAACTGCGCTTTTGAATGGATGGGTTTTTTAGCGAGTTAAATTATTTCCTTTCAGTTGTTTTGAGAGCATTTCTTTTAGGTTACATTTTGAATGTGTTGAATGCTTTAAAAGAAGCGATGAAGACAGGATTGTGCTTCTGTTTGAAGATTTCAGCTGCGAGCGCACGTCAAGAGTTCACATTTTGATTGCGACTGGAATCTCGAAGACGACAGTAATCTCCTGAAGGGCGTATACGAGTACGGGTTGGGAAACTGGGAGGCCATTAAGCTCGACTCCTCCCTGAAACTCCAGGACAAGGTGATTGCTCGAATGAAATTCTGTTTCACTGATCATGAATGAATTGATTGATTGGTTGGTTGGTTGATTGATTGATTGGTTGGTCGGTTGATTAGTCTCTGTTGCTTTGTTTATGATGTAAAGTTTCAGATTTTTGTTTTGATTGTCAGTCACTGTGTACACGTTGTACAATTGTTTCTATATTTAGAGCATTCCCAAAAATGCATAATTGATAATTTGTTGAAATTACAAAAGACTGAAAAATGGCTGTTAAAAGTTTGGCATGCTCTGCTTACCTGTGATATATGATACACGAGACTTGATTCTGTTTAGTTTTGAAATGTTTTGCTAATTAATTCAGAAATTAGAAATGTTTTGATGCAACAGATATTGCCAGATGGTGATCTAAAGCCACAGGCAAAGCACCTCCTAACAAGAACTGAATATTTACTCAAAGTGTTGATGCGGTTAACGGAAGGCGAAGCCAAGAAGGTAGAAATTACGTTGATCAGATTATAAGTGAAGAAAGACAGTTTGCTATCTATTGAATGTGATTTCTCCTATTCTGGGTATTTTGGTTATTTGTTTAAAGCTAAAACCAGGGGACGTGATGGAATAGTGGTAGGATTTTTGCAATGCAACTGGAGATGAATGGGTTTGAATCTGGCCCTAGCCACTGCATAGCAACCTTGGGCATGTTGTTAACCCCTGCTTTGCTTTACCCTTATGATTCTTCATTTTGTGAATGACTCAACATGTGCTAACAACCATGTAATAAGAATAATAATGCTGCTGCTACTACTGTTATTATTACTATTACTGCTATTAACAATGTAATAATAATAATAATAATAATAATAATAGTGATAGGCATTATTTGATAGCAGAGGCAGTGACTGTTTGCTGCTTTCTAAATGTGGTTCGGTGTGTTTCAGTCTCCGAAGAAAAGAGCTTTGAAGGTGAATCCTAAGAAGATAAAATCTAAGGAAATAGTTGAAGAGAACGCAATGAGTGATGATGACTCAGATCGAGAGAAATCAAAAGACGCCCGAGACAAAGAAGTGGGGCCAGGAGGGGCAGCAGGAGATTCACAGAAGAAGAAAAGGGAAAGGGCAAAGGATTCGACATCTAAATCAACAAAGGATGAAACTAAGAAATTGAAGAAGGAAGAAAAGAGAAAGGTTAGAGTTGCTGCTTTCCCTTCTTCTTTACTGTATAAAGTGCCCTTGTTTTTGGTAAAACCAAGCAAACAGTGCTTTATAAATAGTGCAGTATACAATGCAGTGCTATTTACTGACAAAAGCTTACCAGCAGCATCTTAGGCTCAGACCTCAAAAGTAAATATAATTTATGGTTTTAAAATTTTGTGTTCAATTTAAGGTGAATTGTTTTATGGTTACTAAGGCAAAAATGGCTGCAAAGTCTCAGAAGAAGTTCCAGCCAAGTCACTTCACGATCAACCAGACAGTTGCCGTTGACGAAAAGGGCGAACTGGAATTACCAACCGAAGTCTTTAACGAGGTGAGAGTTAAAGCGACGTGGAATCTTTGCCTTATCATCATCATCATCATCATTCCCTGACCATATGGTTCTCTTTGGTTTGTGTCGTCGTTTTTGTGCTAACAAAGTGTTTGTTTTTTTTCTTTGCAAGTGCAAACAGCGAATGAGGGTCGTGAAGAGGGCGTTGAAGGATCTTGGAAACCCAAGCGCCAGTCTTCCACCCGACATCGATTTAGTAAAACACACAAAGACGTGTCTTTTAACAATTGGAAATCGAATCAGTGAAATTCTGTCCGACTACAAAGACCCAGCGAAGATAAAAGAGTGGCGAGGGTATTTTGCCATCGTCACATCCACTTTGCTTGTTTATTTTCTATAAACATTCTTCATAATAATAATAATAATAATAATAATAATAATAATCATAATGTGATTTTAAGTGGTTTAGGAGTCTAAGTAAGCCTGTGTGAAAACCACTGATGTAATTACCATCTGCATTCAACAACCTAGTTTATCGAGACAGCCTCCTTTGAATCCGTTCATGTGGCTGTCTTTCTTCGTCTTCAATAGACGCTCTTCTCTCTGCAAAGATAATAAGTAAATTTATTTATTGACATCTGTGATTGTTTTGGCCTATAACTTATTGGTTGCTGTTTCAGATACTTGTGGATTTTTGTGTCGAAATTTACGGAGTTTACTGCTGAGAAGTTGTACAAGATTTACAAGCACGCATTGAAAAAACAGGAGGAGAACGAGAATCAAAATACAGCGGCAGCATCACAACGTGTACGTACGATGGCGATAGTTGAACTTATCTCTTCGTCTGTTCTGTTGTTAAGATTTGATTTCCAGAGTCATTAAATTATTATTTATTATTTAGCAATATTTTGTAATCTGTACAAGTTTATCTTTTACATTTTCTGTGTCTTGCCTTTGAATAAGGCATTAGAAATTAAACTTATGCACTATTTTTATTCAAATAGAATCCTGATATTGCTTTAGATGTAGATGGCTTTTCATATGAGGTTTCTCATAGAGGTAGATTTTAGACTTTTGTTGAGTGAGAGTACCACATAGGCAGACAATGAAATCATATTCCAGGTTTTTGTGTCAATGGTAGGTATAGCATATACAGCAGAGCTCCATTATCTATTACCCTATGTTTTCACAAATTCTCTTTCATCAGAAAGGCTTTCCCAGTTAACATGTTATCGTTGGAGTGGGGTAGAGTGGAGCTACAGACTTGGTAATTTTCAAAATTCAGAACTATGGGGGTGAATGCTGTATTTGACCTTGGCTGTAGTGTTTGGCACAGAGTTATGCAGGTGGAATAGGGCTTGTATCCTCTGTTAGAGCATATCATCTTGACTGTTTGCTTTTGGTGGTAGTTTATGCTTAACGCATCTGATGTTGACGCTGCTGTTTTTCAGCGCTCTGGGCCATCGCAGTTGCATTATGGGTCGAGCAGTCATTCCAATCAGTTGTTTTCTTCACACAATAAAGAAGGCCAGTCTTTGCAGAAGAAAATCCGGTTTCCTCCAGGTTTTCCACCGAAGACGGAAAAGCGCCTGGAAAGACCTCCTAAGCGACCGCACGATGGCGGAGAGAGCTGGAGCGACACAAGCAGGGATAGGTACAGACATTGCTTATACGGGATTGGATGGGAACGTATCCATCCTTTTGACTTATCCTGGCCCACCAAATTGGATTGCCTGCTAACACGATTTTGGCTACAAAAACGGGTTTCATTCTAAATCTGAAATCTTGCATGCTTTGCCACCCGAGACCTGTTTACTTTCCTGGCGTAAGTGTCGGAGTGACAGCTTTCGTTGAGGTTATGGCACTCTATGAGCTTAAAGTCACTGATATTGTGTCTACAATGAGTGCAGTCAGTGTGCTCAATATTCTGTTAGGCATTCACAAAGTAATGCTTTTGATAATTCAATATCAGACATTGAAGCCAAGTTGATTAGGAGACTATGAAGTCTATTTTCAGGTTGCTCTCATTGAGAACAAACAAGGTGGTGGTGATGGTAACGTTGATGATGGTTGTGATGAATTCTTTAGCTTTCCAAATTCCACTCAACCGATTTCCAATAACTATGGTTCTGGATACGGTGGATTCAACCGGGACAGTGACCCCAATCAGTCAGACTATAGGCAACCGCCGCAGCAGCAGCAGCCGCCTCCAGGTGGCGCTAGGTCGTACGGAGGCGGAAAACCTCATCACCGACATTTCCAGCGTAACAGGTTCAGATCTTTGTCAGTTTAGTACTCGGTGGTTTCTAATCTAGGGATGTCTGTAAACAAATGCCTTTGCGTGGAGGTTTTTTGTGTTGAATTTCAATTACCTTAAGACCAAATCTTCTCTTCTTAAAACTACTTTTGAACTTGAGATACTTTTTCGGTCATAGCGCTATATAAATTATCATAATAACAATAATAATTATATTTAGTTATATGTTTTTGAAAATCGTTTTTTGTTTCTTTCAATTGGTCAAATGTTTGAGTAGATCAATTGTACAAACATTTTCACTGTCATCTGATTTTAACTAAATTGCTGACTTTGGAAATCTTCTTAAGCTGATGATTTTCCTCTTTTGCAGTTGGACATATTTCTAAATAATTATATTAACAAGTGTTCTAGATAGTTACTTGTCTTAATTATATTTTACTGGGTAAAGCTTCTCTATTTGCTGCTGTTTCACTCGACCAGTTTCAGGCATGGCTGGTTTAAAGAGCTCAGCTGTTTAGATTACAAATGATGATGATGATGATGATGATGATGATGATGATGATGATGATGATGATGATGATGATGATGATGATGATGATAGTGTGCTGAAGACCGATTCCACCTGTTTCAGGTACAGTGATCACCCGAATTCCTACAGCCGACCACCTTCTAGTCATTTTGGTTACCGTGACAACCAGTTTGGTGGAAATCAGCAGAGGTAGATTTTATGAAAATTTGAAAGTCTGTTATTTATAATTTTGAGTGTTTGATGGTAAATCATCGACTATTTATTTAATTGAAATTCTTGGATTTGATTTTGTAAATTTGCCTATTGTTATGACCATAGACTGCAATTCTTGTGTTGTATTTGTTCTAATTAGAACTGAAATACCATTTGATCTGTCTGCTGTTAAAACCAAGGAAAGGCATTCTCACCGTATGGTATCGCCCATCACAGTGACATAATATTGTCATTTGTGTTCTGCGGCTGTGAGTCTAATGAAGTTCTTCATCGATAATTAATTAATTACACTTGTAGGTATTCACATGATCCACGGCCTACATATCATTACGGAGGAGCAGGAGGTGGCGGTGGAGGAGGAGGAGCAGGCGGTGGCTACAATATGAATCCTGGCTTCAGCCAGGACTACAATCATGGCCGTGTGGCGCCATCTCAAGGTGGCCGACCATATTCCTCCGTCGACCAACCCGGCAGTTATTGGAAAGACGCACCGTCCTTCTCCGGCTATTCAGGACAAGGCTGTAGAGACACGTGAGTCTCAGAGATCTTAACTTGTTTGAATAGGATATTGAAAACGATAACGACGATAAGAGCCTTGGTGTTTCAAGGGTTAACGTTCAGGCGTTAATATTTTGACGTGTTGTGTAAGTATCACGAATACTGCTTTGGCCTTTTTTGCTTGACACTTGGAAACAACTTAAGTCAATAACTGAATATGTTTTATATTAGCATCAGAATTTACATTGATCAATGCTTAAAGTTTATTCTCCTTGAATTAAGTGCTTATGTGAGCTGTGATATACAGCATGATGGGCTTATAATGAAACCAATTTTAAAAGGGAGAGATTGCTGATTGAAGCAAATTCAGGGATTGTTATGTGAATGGAGATTTTGGTTTAAGCAGAACATTTTTTCAATTGTTAAAAATATCTCGAGCGCTGTGTGATAATGAGCGTTCAGTTAATATTGACTGCAAGACGTAAGACGCTGTTTTCTTGTGCCAATTTCCAGGCCGTTTGACCGCAAACGTCGGGCGGATGACCTCGTCCACGACCCTAGAAATCGCGACGTTCGCACTCAGAAAGAACTGCGGGTTTCTAGTCCACCCGGCCACTATCCACCGTCGATGGGTAGTCCAGTGAAAAACCCCTCGCTTGGCGTGCCGTCGTCGTCATCATCCGACATGATGGCGTTTGGTTCAAAGATGCTTCCGATAAACTCGTCTCCGCAGGACAACTCACTCCTGGCTCCACCGCACTGAGCACTTGGTAGAGAGCCGGTCATGGCTTGTCCTCCGCACTTATCTTTCCACGGCTTCTTGTGATCGACCTCCTTCGGTTGGTCGGTACGACCGCCTCTGAACGAACGCGTTGGCGACACGAGGGAACTGTGATCGTCCGTCGTGGGAGGGGGGAAGTTCCTCCAGTTTTTTGTGATTCTGGTTATTTTCATTTGATTGCGATGGTGACAGTGATGTTTTAAATTTTGAACCGGTTTTTGACTGAAAGATGGTGAATATTGACTGATCTTTCAAAGAATTGCAGATGAATCTGTTGTTGCACTGGTTCCATGTTCTCTCGGTAGAATCGCAATTTTACTCTTTTGTGGTTACATTGCTGACAGTTTGAATCAATTGATATTTTTTCTTTATGTTTAACTGCTGATGTGATAATGATTTGAAATTGAAGGAATTTTTGTGATATCAAAGTAAATTTGTTGAATTTCATTAGGTTTAATGTGTTAGAGGCATATGTAAATCTTGCTATTTATAAGGTTCTGACGTAAAATGAACCTGTCTTTTTGAAGTTGCGAATGTGTTTAAGCGTAATTTTGATTCCTTGATTCCTCCTTTGAGTGTTTCTGCCAAGTGAAGATGTCTGGCTTTGATTTTATTTCTTTCTTTTTTAATATTTCTTATTTAATTAAATTTTCCCAATTACCTTTTTCTTTATTTGTTGGCCTTGCTGTGTCTGTCAATGATGGTCTTGTTGCTTTTACTTTTACTTTTGCATTGGTTAGTCTCATTAGGTTTGCAAAGCCTTGGTGCTCTCCTCCACGAACCCATCATTTGCCATTAGCAGTATGCATGCCTTCCGAGAGAGAGACAGACAGACAGACAGAGACAAAGCTTTATTAATTATACGGATCAGTTAAACAGCCAATTAAGGCCTTACATGTGAAGTCCATGGGTGGAATGTATCTGATAGTTGTTTAGTTTTTTCTTTCATAATTTGAAATACCTTTTCGAGATCTCTCTTGAATCTCAGAATAAAACTCGTTGATCAAAAGGCTTTGACCCTGCTGTGGGATGTGGCTTTCTCTTTGTCACTCAGTGGCTTCCATTTTCATTTTTCCATTTGAATATTGTCAGTGTGTCCTAAAAATTCTATGGACATACGTTGGCATCACAATTGAAATGCTTTGAAAATATTTCGTCCTCATTACTGCTCCCAAGTTAATGCAAATCCGAGTTTTAATGTTTAATTTTTTCCCTGCACAACAGGATTTATGGAAACAAAATAATATTTGATTGAAAGGTTTGTATCGTGCAACATGGACTAATACTGTCTGTGATAAAGTTGTACAGCGATTACTTAATCATGGTTTGTAATGGTATCATATTATGCAGTGTTGAGTCTTAGATCAAGATTTCAGACATACTGTATGTTTTCTGGCCTTGGCTATGACTATAATAGTGGCTGTACAGCCAGTGATATCACTGGCTAAATATACATTGGCTATGAATATAACAGTGAATATGGATGAAATAATTGAAGTTGCATATGGTTGAATTGCACCATCATTGTGAGTCTATTCCTGTTGCTACTTTTGTCTGCACTTATGGGTTGGACTGTTGCGTGGAATAGTTAAATTTATAAAGTTAACTGAATGACCAGTTCTGATGTTGTGTTTTGTTGTCTTGCATAAAATCTGAAAATTCACGAGACAACAACGACATACATTTGGTTCTTATTTAGTTCTTTAGACAGGACAGACACTCTGTGTTGGAAGTTGGAGGCAGTTCTAATTGCCTTTCTTGCCTAACTTAACTGAAAATTTTCCAAAAGATTTCTTTATGAGTTGAAATTTGCACACGCACATTGAAGTTCCACCTAGAATAATTTTGGTGAGAAAATATCCCAAGAGATGTTTCATGAAACAATCTGCAAGTGTCTGGCCCCAATTTCCAGCAGAACTCTGCTATTTCACACACACTCAGCATACACGCAGGGTTTGTGTATACATTGGCGTAGCCAGGATTCCGGAATAGAGGGGCACATCAGCATTTTTGGACATCCCATCCAGTTGCTCTTAAAAAATTTCTTGCATCCTCTTAGGACCGTTTTTATGTGTTGGAAATTGGGCACTGTGCCCGTGACCTTTTTTGCTTATCAACTTCCCATCCAGAAGAAATTAATTGAAAGATTAAGTGCCAAAAAGCGTGATGACCTTTTTTGCTCGTCAACTTTTTCGAGCATCAGAAAAACAAACCTCTCACCCCGCTAGGGTCCCCGATACCCTCATATACAGTATCGCGGGGCCCTAAGCACGTGCCTCCCTTGCCTATGCCTTACAACAGTCCTGGATCCAGCCCATCTGGGGCCCCACAGGCCACCAGGTGCTAGGGGCCTCACACTGGCAAAAGACGGGGCCTGCATCCTCTTCGACCTCATACTACCTACCACCCACCCACCCTCACAAACACTGAAATATCAAATCGAGAACATGAAAACCACTAAGTTTTTGCCCATCCAATCGGCTATCCTATAGTACTAAGGTTCTACGTTGATGATAGGCTCTGTTGCACGGGTTCTGGATGCAGTTAAGTAAGAAGAAGTATCCGTTGGAGCAGGGGCGCCCATCCCCCCTGGCTGCTGGAAGCAGGTTCCCCCCTTCCCTGTCCTCCCTTTCCTTTCCTGCCCCTAAACGGGGGTCAGGCAGGGATTTATCTACACCACATTATTATTATTATTATTATTATTATTATTATTATTATTATTATTATACAAAAAAGTAGCTGTATAAGACTCGACACTGAACATTTATTTATTTATTGACAATTTATATAGCGCAGTAGGCAAGGCTAAGGCCTACAACAAAAGCGCTTAACACAATTCATATCCAATATTAAATAAATGTGTCTTCAAATTTCTAATGAAAAGTCCAGCCGAGACCGCTCCAGTCACATTGTCTGGAAGAGAGTTCCACAGGGCGGGATTCCCCCGCGCGAATGATCTTTCCCCAAACTTAGGGGTCTTTGACGGGGGAGGGACCAACAACTGCACTCTCCGACTGGACCTAAGAACCGATCTCCTCTCGATCACAGTCGATCTCCGTACAAGTACAGTTAGATAATCAGGACAGAATGGATCGTGTAAAGCCCGAAACGTAAGCCAACAGCGCTTGTAGACAATGCGTTGACATTGACAATTCCCATCCCCGCAAATTCATGAAAAAAGTCTGGGGTCCGGGGTATAACCCCGGAAAATTTTTGAAATCAATAGGTGCTCGTAGGTGAGTTTCAGTGCATTTTGGACATTAAATCGCATGCTTTGGTGCACCAGGATAGGTCTCATACCAGTAACTTCTAAATCTTAATTTCTGGAAAATTCCAACAGCCACAAAGCACTATTAAATGTAAGTTGAAACTATATATGGAGAGATATCGCAGTAATTGCGCTGGCAAACTATTTAAAATTACCTGCAAATTATCCATTGGCAATATGACCACATCCAAATGCAAATAAAATAAATGTTACTTTTAGTATTTATTTTAAAAATTAGATTTCTCCAACAGCCACACCTACATTATTTTACATAGATGTTAGAGGCATTAAAGCTGCAACAACTGCAAATTGGGTAACTAGACTTAAGATAACTGACTGAAACAAGCAAATTATAATTATTATTATTAACAGTATCTAATTGCACCGTTTTACAGTTTTAATGATTTGTAATTTGTTGACGGAGGTCTTTGGAAGGCTGCAGTAGTGGAAAGAGTTGCAGGGAGTTGCAGTAGTCTAATTTGGAATGTAAACTTCATGTGAGTCTATTAGTTTGTTACAAATGATTTATATTTCACAGGAAGTTTGCACTCTTAATCACTAGAATGACTACGTAAAAGTTACAATAATAATAACATTTTATGAATGCCTGATAATAATGAACTTAATTGAGCTTGAATTGAGTACCGGTAATCTTATATGAAGTTACAAAATTGCACTGCAATAAAGCCAGTAATTGCGCAGTCATTGAGGGGCCTATTGAATTAATATACTACTCTAACGTGATACCAAAACTCAGGGGGGAATTTCTTTCCCCCCCTAGGTTTTTCAGGAAGCATTTGCTTCCTTTCCCCCCTTGTGTGGGCGCCCCTGCGTTGGAGTTTTTAGAACTTGGTGAAGCCCATGATTAAAACTGCTTTCTTTTAGCGACTCTGTAGCCACATCATAGGCATAGGGCCCAAGTATGCGGTCGTGAATAAGCTGGTGCGCTGCGCCAAGCTTTCGGGCAGCGCTATAGAAATTTCGTGTTACATACTTACTTAATAATACTGTAGGCCTAATTATATCTTTAGTGACAAAACATCCAGAGAGCTTTTTCTGTAAAGTGCAGTTTTTAGATTAGCCTATACTTTATAGTTCATGTTTAAGCAGAGCAATCTAATAGCTGAGTTATTCTGAATGTCAAAGCGCTCGATTAGAACCGGTTAATGAAATAGCTTTCCACTCATTTCGTTAGCATTCGACGTCAATTTACATCAACGTCAGTCATTCATCGAACAGGTCTTCGTGCACTCAGCCTCGGTGTCGAAGTTGTTTCCGTTACTATCACAGCCTCCGTAGACGAACTCCTCGCAGCGTCCAGTGCTTTTGTCGTAGTAGTAACGAGGAAACGCAGCTCTGCATGGTCCTGTGTAGGGCGGTCGAGTGCAGACGCATCTACGAATGCATTCCCCTTCAGTGTTGAATCTATTGGCGTTACCATCGCAACCGCCATAGACGAATGGTTCGCATTTTTCAGAAGAAGGGCTATAGAACCAGCTCGGAATATAAGCTCTGCACGGGCCCTCATCACTGGCCAGCAGGCAAATGTCTAGAAAACATTACTCAATCCAATTATAATTTATTTGAAAATGCATAATGAACATTTACCACATTTTTTAAAGAGTTTCAATTCAATTCAAATTAATTTTATCGTCCGTTTCAAACACATAGGTGTTCATCGGGGACGCCTCAGACCACAAACCGCAGTGCTCAAAGTTAAAAGTGCTCAAGAGTTACCGATACCCTTTTAGCATTCATTTATAGGATACCATGAGGATGGGATATCGTTCACAGGGTCTAAGCTTCACTTTTTCTATGAAGATTTCCCATTGCATAATTGTTTCATCTTTCCCCTAAAATTCATTTTAAATTCTATCCTTGCACTCTCATAATAAACGCAAACTGTGTCCTTCTCCAATAAGAAGTGCCTTCTGGGTAGTTAGTGTACTAGTTAGGGGCTGTCCATTAATTATGTCAACAATTTTGGGCAATTTTGACCCCTCCCCTTGTCAACAACTGTCAACTTTCAGTAACCCTTATAATAATGTTTAAAAAACTGACTCCCCCACTAAGACCAGTGACGCCCCCCCCCCCTAAAAAGTTTAAGAGGTTATTAGTTTTGCAGCGATGAGACCTTTTTTCCTTTCTTTTGTTCACCAAGCGTAATAGTGTGGTGATGATGATGATGACGTGGTGGTGGTGATGACCTTTTTTGCTTGTCAAGTTTTTTTCCATTGTAGCCTAATAAATAGTATTCCATGAAATTTCCTATTTTTTATTATTTGTAACAAAATTAACTTCTCTTGACCCCCTTCCCCCTGTCAACAACTGTCAAACTTTTTCAAACTCCCTCCCTCTATTTAGTTGACGTAATTAATGGACAGCCCCTTAGTTAGCAAGTCAATTTCTATAGTGCAAAAACCTTGGAAGAAGGCCAGAGTCAGGAGCGCTTTACAGTTAATGCGATGTCTGATAAAGGTGAGTTTTGGGTTTCTTTGCGAATAATTCCAGGCTCGACTCTCTTGTTACGTCACTAGGTAACGCATTACTAGTCTACGTTGTATGTCAAATTAGTTTCTTGCTGTTTCTGAACGCATTACAACTGAATCGAATATAAGCTATCACTGCATGGAGTGTTATTTGTTTGTAACGACTCTGCCACTCAGTGCGGTCTGATCAGCATTTTCTTTCTTCTTAACTCAATAATTGCGGATTAAAATCATCTTATTGTCTAACGTTGTACCCATTTATATATTAAATAGATGTCACTTCATGTCCCTTTTATATTATAAATTTATAATATCTTAAATTAAAATAATTATCATTAAGTGACATTCGGTGTTTATTCTAGCCACCTTGACATTGGGGGGGGGGGTTGAAATGTTTGGGCGCGGACAAGGTTTGACGTCTCTAAAGTCTTGACGAGAAAAAAGGTCATCTCCCTATAAAAATGTGGTGACGAGCAAAAAAAAGGTCATCTGCCCGTTTTCAAAAAAGGGCCTAGAATAAACACTGAGTGACATTCAATGCTTAAACCTTACAGTAGTTGTATTTAAGGCAAGTTATTATATAGTGGCTTCGGGATAATACCAAAAGACCAATATAGGTGTTTCTTTCAATGACCAACACTTATATTCTAAAAAGAATATGATTATCTCCATTAGTGTATCTGAATTCTCATAATAATCACTTGATCTGCTATCATAAAATTTCAATTAATCAATTAAATGCAGACAGCGCGAAAATTATAGTTACCTTGTTCTGGTTGACAAGGCGCCAAGACCACCTGTAAACCACAGGTAGCGTAATAGTTTCAGTAATAATTAAGCAAACAATATAACATAATATAGACATACTGTGTAATAGCAATTAGGCCTATACTAATAATAATATATCAGCAGATAATTTTGGTTATCTACCGGCAGATGGCGAAATAGACATATTTTGTGTAAATTTAAGATTTTATGCTCAAACAGTCAGATACATTTTCCTGTATGGTCTACAAGCAATATAATACTAGATGTGGTAATGCAAAAAGCAATACAAAACACAAAAGAAGAAAATGCTAAAGTAAAAGTATATGGACAAATAATAGGCCCTAAATAATTTAAGGTTTGCAGATGGCAAAGATGTGATAACAACAAAAGCAGATCATCTACAAACATTAACCAATGAAATAAACAAGGCCGGAGAAGATATGGGACTAAAAATAAATACACAGAAACAAAAGCAATGGTCACAGGAACAAAAACGGGAAAATTTAGCTAAAACTAAATTAGGAAATAATAGAACAAGTACCAAAATTTGTATACGTAGGATCAGTACTGGCAGAAGATGGACAAAGCGAAGAAGACATACTAGGGAGAATTGGACTAACAAGTGCAGCATTTGGAAAACTTCAGAATATATGGAAAGACAAACAAATATCATTGAAAACAAAACTAAAGCTATATAATACACTGATCAAACCAATACTATTACATGGATCAGAATGCTGGACCATAAAGAAGAAAGACGAAAGAAGATTAATGACTGCAGAAATGAACTGGTTAAGAGGAATAGCAGGAGTCAGCAGAAGACAAAGAATAAGAAATGAAACGATCAGAGAAAAGACAGAGCAAAAACGATGCTTGAATCAATACAGAAACTATAGGACTGAAATGGTTTGGTCATGTTGAATGAATGAATGGAGGAAAGACTTCAAAACAGGGGCGGCGCTGAGGAGGTGGGTCCGCGGGTCCGGACCCACCCAGCCTCGGGCAGGGGCACCCGAGCAAATCGTGCAAATCCACAGAGAAATTATGTTTTATTTGGGGGAGGGGTAGTCTTAGCCGGGTCCTGGTTGAGTAGATTGCATTAGACCCACCCAGCCAAAGAAAACCAGTGCCGCCTCTGCTTCAAAAGAGGCAAAAATAAAGCACTATATAACTATGTTGAAGGGGAAAGGAGAGAAGGAACAGCAAGAAAACATGGATAGAAAACTTAAAAGAGGATGCAGAAGAAATGCAAATGAACTTCATCCAATTGACCAGAGCAGCAAGAGACAGACAGAAGTGGAAGGAACTCATTCAGACCCATCGTCCAACTCGATAGGGAAAGACGGAAGGAAAGAAAGAAGACGATAATATTACAGTCATATATAGGCCTATATAATATATTGCAATCATGATAACTGAATCATGTTCACTACGAAGTGGAATAAAATACACAAAAGAAGTAAAATAAGGCGCTGAGATTATTACTTACGAGATTGGCAAGAAGCAAACAGAAGACGATGCTTTTCACCGACATCTTCAATGGTTGCCACCCAAAGTTATTGTCGCTTCGAATTTTCCTTCAAAATCAATACCTGAGCTAGTTCTGCTTTGGCAAATATATAAGCTGTCGCTAATTGTCACGGGCCTGTCATTCGATAGGCTAATGCGCACTTAAGCCAATATAAGGAAGTGAAGTCTAGCAGATCCTGTTACACTTAATTACGCACTGAGCCTTACAAGTGGCGTGTCTAGGATATGGCAGGCGCTGTCGGGCAATATGCCCTGGCTGCGCACCACTTGAAGGGGTCGCCAAAAAGCTGCTATCTTGCTCTACTCAACAAAGAAAGAGAAGAATAATTATGAGAAAATCGACTTACTGTAGAGCACATGGGCGTAAAACACGGGGGGAGGACGGCGGGGGACGGTCCCCCCGAATAATTAGTTGGCGGGAGACAGAGTATCAATTATCCTCCAATGTTTTGGGCTATATGGTAAAAAAATTCTATCCTACCTCATGATGTTGATGCCAGAATTACGCCAAATCCACATTCTCTCATTTCGGATGAGCTTTTTTTGCTTGTCAGGGTATTTGGAGAGGGAAAAATATCAAGATGACCTTCTTTTTGGCTTGTCAAGACGTATTTCATGGGCAATTTAAAGTCCCCACCATACTATGCAATATCCCCCGAAAATGGGGGGGGGATATTTATATTTCTGGGGGGTCAACTTTTTAAAAATTATTCTATCCCCCAATGTTGACGCCAGGTTTACGCCCCTGATTTTAAGTCCCCACCATAATATGCAATATCACTCATAATGGAGGACGGGGATTTTTATATTTCTGGGGGTCAACTTTTTAAAAGTTATTCTATCCCCCCAATGTTGACGCCAGGTTTACGCCCCTGGTAGAGCACCTCAAAGACCAGTTCGAATCAGTTGAAGAAGGAATAGTACACGTGTAGTTTAAATTTTTGTGTCAAATATTTATCATGATTTGTCAATTGAAGATTTGTTAACCTATTCATTTAGTTTTCGGAAACACTCTACCAGAATGGCTAGCCAGGTGTCGACATTTTCGGGTGAAAATGTGTAGCCTCCCCCTCCCCACTACGAGCAAAATAAAGCTCCTCAAGGAGTTCTTCGCGCATTCACGAATTCTCTTCCCTCATGCTACCAACCCCCACCCAGTTCAGGCTTTTAAATAGCATCAGTTTGACTATAGGCCTAGAGTATGGACATTTAGCAGTCTTGGCAAAATGGCAATAAATGCCAAACTGATTCAATGGAGAATTAATAGGCCTGCGAAACCTAATTTTAGATTATTGTATTTATTTTAAACGGAAACCAAATTCGCGATTAATCTAAGCTCCAATTAGGAGCCGTCCATAAATAACGTCATACACTTAGGGTGGAGGTCAAACATTTGTGACGATGTGTGACGACGGGAGAGGGGTTCCAGAAATGTGACGTCACATATTACATATTACATTGATTTGTTTATCAAGTGTCTTAAGACGCATATGTTTAATATCTCTTATAGTGTTCATTGTTAAGCGCTTTTGACTTTAGTCTTCACTATGCTTACTGCGCTCTATAAATTGTCTTAATAATAGTAATAATAATAATAATAATAATAATAAATATTGTTATTATTATTAATACCGCAATGTTATGTTACCACAAAATTGAACGTATTTTACACTTATAACTATTATACGTAATTTTAAATAAACGAAATTTGAAAAAGCTTCTGAATAATGTTTCAACTATAATAATTATAATGAATATTTTCAAACGAAACGTTAATTTTGACATTGGAAAGATGACAAGATGACGCGGGAGGGGGATTAACACGTTGTGACGTCATATTTGAGGGGTCTGACTTTTTGTGACGACGTGTGAGTGACGAGGGGAAGGGGAATAAAATAAACTGCCAAAATCGCGTGACGTCATTTATGGACGGCCCCTTAGGCATGCTTGTAAGACGCAGATGCCAAGGTTCAGATATAGGCCTAGCTCTTGTTTGAGACAAACAATATAATTCGCATAAATTCGAAATCCGTGTTCTAAATCCTGGACATCACGACTGTAGGTTGACGGGCGAAGTGTATTCCAGGTCTTTTAGACATTAAATTTTATGATCGGGTTTGTTGTTCAGGTTCTGGAATCTGTTCAATTTGCTCTAATCTAATTAACCATAATTATTTCAATCTTACGGTTATGAATTCTTCAGAATGCGCGAGTGTGGAGCAGGCATTTATGTAAATGCATTCCAGGAGGTAAGCTGTCTACTGTCAAATGCAGTGGCGTGCCAAGAGCGGCAGACGCCCGAGGCCAGAGTAAATTTGGATGCCCCCCACCCCGCCACCTTGGTGTTCGGTGTCAACGAGCAAAAAAGGTCGTCGAGTCAATTTGAATGCCCCCCCGTCTGGTGGGTGCCCGGGGTCACCGCCCCACTGTCGCCCCTCCGCGGCACGCCTCTGGTCAGATGCAATTCATGCGCATTAATTAGCCTAATTGACGCTGGATGATTATTCTTTCATCTGCTTTTCTGCAACATCCACATATTAATTGTTTACTCAGTTGACATGGTACTTAGCCCTCTTGCAACCGTTGCCAGAATTCTGTCCGCAATGAACTGTGTCTCTTCATCTCCAGCCAAAATAACCCCCCCCTCCAAAGACCTGGAGTATGGATAAAATGCAAATAAATGCATCTTGGTGTTACACGCATGGATTGAGGCTGATTTGGAGGACCACTGGCAGAGACAGACCAAGGTAGACGCCATTTTTTGAAACTCCCACCGAGAACATAACATGGACCATTTCTGTTATTAAACATTTAAAATATGAAACTAATTGGCGATAGGTCAACTCTAGACTTACTCCTCAGTGAATTTTGAAGTAAAGAACAAATCTCAATGAGAAGTCCAAAGTGTGCGTTGCTTCACAATGGAAATAAAAATTAGTTCTCCCAACCCTATTGCTCACTCGGTAAATCAGAAAGAAACTTATGAATCCATGAGAACCATTTTCCAAAAAATCAAATATAATGATAATTTATGTGGCGACTTGAAGTTTATATCCTTGCTTCTGGGGGGAAAACGCGGATACACAAAATTTCCTTGCTTCCTGTTCCTTTGGGATAGTCGATCATAGGAAGAACATTATACAAGGAAAGAATGGCCAGTTAGAGAGAGATTCAAGGTCGGTTAAAAGAATTTCACGAATGAACCACTTGATAATCCACATAAAGTCTTAATCCCTCACCTGCACATAAAATTGGGACTCGTGAAACAGTTAGTTAGGGCTTTAGATCGAGATGATGATTGCTTCAAGTAGTCCTACATCTGTGCAAAATTTCCTGCTCTTTCAGACGAGAAGTTGAAGGCTGGCATATTTGATAACCCGCAGAATAGGTTTCTAACAAGAGATAAAGAATTCCTTAACACAATGAAAAGCATAGAAAAATGCTTCTTCCGATCTGATTACTGACTTTCTTGGCAACTTCAGAGCCGAGAATTATGACCTTCTAGTTCAAAATTTGTTGATTGCTTTTCAAAAGCTGGGAGCAAACATTAGTGTCAAATTGCATTTACTTCATAGCCACCTGAACTACTTCCCTTCAAATCTTTGATCTATGAGTGAAGAACAAGAAGAATGCTTTTCGATCACATTTTATAGCTCAGTTCTGAACAGAGAAAACATCAATGAAGTTAAATTGAAAATCAAAGCGTTAGTTTATATACTTAAAGTCCAGATTTCCGCCTCAATATGTTGCATAGCCATTTGACGTTACTCATCATCCTCTCTGCCACAGCTTTCGTAACAATCGTCCTTGGTGTTGAAGTTGTTTCCATTACTGTGACAGCCTCCGTAGACGAACTTTGTGCAGCTTTCAGTGACCTCGTCGTAGTAGTACCGAGAAGACGCAGCCCTGCAGCCTCCTGTGTAGGGCGGTCGAGCATTAAGGTCGCCACTGGGGGGGGGGGGGCAAATGGGGGCAACTGCCCCCCCAACCTGCCCCAGACCACCTACCAGATTCGCGCAAATCCGGTGAGAAAGTTTGTTGTGGAGGGGGTAGGGGTGGGTAAGGAATCTGACACGCCAGACCCCTTTTGCCCCCCCCCCAACCAAAAATTCCTGGCGACGCCACTGCGGTCGAGAACAGACGCATCTCTGAATGCATTTCTCTTCAGTTTTGAATCGATTGCCGGCCGTTACCTCCGCAACCCCCTTAGATGAAGCGCTCTCATCTTCCAGACGAACGGCTGTAGAACCAGCTCGGGAAAATTGACCAGCATATAGGCCAGGCTCTTTGGGCAGCAAGCAGATGTCTATAGTAAACATAGCACCGTTGCATGGCCCATGGTCGAAGTTAATGCATTCAGAAACTATACACATGCAAAATTCCTATGCACAATCACATTGGAACTGTTCTAAAATTTTAGATTTTCGCCTTTTAAGCCAGAAATTGTATTTAAAACATTTAAAAGTTGGGATTTCCAGTCAAATAATGCTGTCTCTTCTTGGTAATTCATATAGAATTGTTGACTATCATTGACTGAAGCATAGACATTACGGCCATAGATATTACCTTTTGCAAAGCTGTCTCCAATCTCAAAACTGGCCAGAACAACCTGCAAATGATATTTACCATAGTATTATCATCGATATTAAAAATGCAGCAATAAACAATGCAGTTTGTAGAATTGAAGGCAACTGGTAGTATCATCATCTGTGACAAAATCTTAGAATGTAGTTTCCATTAAAACTATTTTACTTTTGCCCTGTCAACAAATGAAAAAGTTAAGTCCGTAAAGAGCTGTAACGAAACTTATTATTATTATTATTATTATTATTATTATTATTATTATTATTATTATTATTATTATTATTATTATTATTATAGTTTGCCAATGTAAAGAATCGATCGTATGACATATCTACTTTCCCAAACACTTGAAATATGGAATATATAAAGTATCAATTGCGCTACATTACGCTTTCTCATCGGATTATATTACCAAAATCATGGATTAGGCCAATTATTTTTATACTACAGCAGTAGGAGTAAGTTTTAAAGAGATTTCTAAAAGACAATACATGCGAGACTGAAAATCAGCAAAATCCAGCCTCCACTTTTGGCGAACATCTTAAACGTTGTCTGCAAGTATTAACATGCGCTCATATAATTATTTCTCTACAGTAAGTACATTGTTGAGAAAAAGACAGAGACAGTTGATACTAAAGCATCCACGTGATAGCATAATTTCACCTTCATCGATATTGAAGAGTCTGAATCGGGCAAAAATTGCTATATTTGCTATTAAATCGTTTAGCATCTAGTGATTAATAGTTACTCTCAAAATTGCTTAACGAGATATGTGAGAGTTATGCCAAACGCCTCGTCATCTAATTAGTGATGCGCATGAAAGGATTAACGAACCTTCAAATGTCACACTTTCCTAGGACACCTACCGATTGCTCAATTGAAAGACTTACAAACCTGAAAGAAATCGACGAAGTGAAGTCGATGAAGTCAACCGCGACACGTAAAGTGTGATTCCCCGTCAAGTCAAGGTTTATATAGAGTTTCAGTTATCTCTTTTGAAAATATATGCGCAATTTGGAATTCGGCGACGCAAGATTTAATGTGTTCTGAACACCTGCAGTATATTAATTGGAATGTCATTTCGAGAATGTTTCGTTTAAGTAATGCAAGACAAAGCAGCTAAAGATCGAGCTATTATTAATGAAAAGGAACAAACATTGAATTGCATTCGCAATAATATTGACAGTCATAGGCCCCTACCGGTTAAAATTAACATTGCAGTAAATTTGATCAGCGGTATGAAGATAAGAGAGATTTAACCTCTGTCAAGAATTACATA
This sequence comes from Metaphire vulgaris, assembly GCA_018105865.1. NCBI lineage: Eukaryota > Metazoa > Annelida > Clitellata > Crassiclitellata > Megascolecidae > Metaphire > Metaphire vulgaris. Next base: position 560,262 of record CM030857.1, read on the forward strand.
ATAATATAATTAATCTTCTTCATGCTGTTTAAAACTTGAATGATTATAAAATTTTAAAATTTCACGCACAATTATGGTCGCTATATCATTGCCTTTTCTGAAATGCAATGCAAAGAATCGACTGTTTGCTTTTTGTAGCTCTATATTAGGAATGGGAAACTTTTTTTCGTGAAGGGCCACTTTGGTCCCGGTCGTAAGTCAAGTGAGTCGAATGATCGAATCACAATGACAACATGCGCCTCATAACAATAATGCTTTAAAAAGACTAGTGATAACCTTTCCACCTTAAAGTTGCAAAGAAGCACAAAACATTGAGGGGATAAATAATACTTTATCCCTCACTAATTAATGGGAGACCATTCCCTGCCGACTGCCGTCCACCCGTGATTTACGCCCCTGCCAGGACGCCTCGTCAAGCGTTCCGTCGATTATAATGTTTGGTTGCCTGTAACAACGACGTCGTCCATCATCAGCCGTGTAGCGTGACTGACAGCCTTAATTAATTAATGGACAAAGGAAATTATTACTTAAGACTAGCCGTGAACCCGTCAAAAATGACGGGAGAGAGTGGCTAATTCCTACCAAGATTTATTGCAAAATTTTAAATTATAATATTACACATAAAATTCGTAATATTTGAAAATGTTAAGTGAATGCGTTATCATCAGTTAAAAAATTTTTCCTACGGCTTCACAGGGGGGGTCTTACCCCATTGCAGGGGATGCACACCATAACAGAACCTAGGATCACGGTTTCGGCCTACGACTTCAAAGTGGATATGGTCTCCCAATGAAGGGGGTGCGCCCCCAGTGGAGCCTACGGACTCTTTTGAACATACGGCTCCTTTTGGGCTTACGACCCCAAAGGGGCTCGGTTTCCACGGGTGGCTGGTCTTAAGTAAGATCTAACAGAAATTTCAGTAATTTTATTCTTGCACCTGCCACTAGAAACTCTGCCAGCTCTGCGTTATAGTGTCTCTCTCCCACTCTCCCTCTTTCTCTCTCTCTCTCCCTCTTTCTCTCTCCCTCTTCCTCTCTCGCTCTCTTTCTCGTCTTTGTCCGTCTGAAAGTTAGTTCCTCTTCAACACCGTATTTAATTCTTGGGCGGAGATGAACGGGCGAAAAGAAAATCGGACGAAATAGTCGTTTAGCATTTGCCCAGAATTAATTGATGTCTCTCTCTCTCTCTCTCTCTCTCTCTCTCTCTCTCTCTCTCAGAGTCAATTACGCTGACCAATCGGAAACCGGGTACAAAGAAACAGGAAGAAACGAGTTTCCTCAACATGGGCAAACTGTGAAGTCATGATGGACTAGAAATCCATGATTATAATAACACTGTACAAGAAACCGCTGCTTCTAAAAGAAATTACACAGCCATTTCCCATTTAATTTGACGGTCCTTTAGGACGCTAAATCATTGACGTTCTCCCAATGGGAAATAGGGACATTCATATTGGGTCTAGACTGGTCGAGAGATTTGTCAATAACAGATGGAAAATCTAATCCCGGGGAGGGGTACGGATGACTGCCCATTTGCTCTACAACTGGGGACTTAATTATGATATTTGTCAAAAATCTGTCGCACCAGAGCCTCTAAGGCACTCATGGTGCTCCCCAGTCGGAGCTGCATAGGAGGGGTAGTGCCCTCAATTCTAAAGCCCTGGCTACGCCGATGCCAGTTGTCTAGGGTAGAATTTGAGTCCTGGTGAATCGACATTTCTCTGACGACAAGCAAGAAGTAAACCGAATAATAACTTAATTTCTATCTCTGGTCTTGAACAGGAGTGACAAAATGACAAATAGACAAATGTAAGTGACAGCATTCTGAGTGCTGCTTCTTAAATTGTCACTCTTGCAACAGTCTTGTGACCTTCCATTGTCATTTTAACCGTTGACTTCCTGCTGTTCTATCGACAAAAACTATAGCATTAGAAATTCAATAACGCACAAGAGTTTACAAACATTACGGGTTACGCATATATTTGAAAAGCCAAGTTGAACTATAGCGCATAGTGCTGGGATGCACAACCCGCAGCCCGCGGACCGAATTCGACCCGCCAACGTGTTCTGTTCGGGCCTCACAGTAAGTTTAAAACATCGAAAACTTTCTCATTCGGCAGAAGAGGCTCTCGAAATGATATCCAAAGGGTCATCATGGTTAGGACATTATGCGTGTAAGTGGACTGTTCCAATATTAATATGAATTATCAATTCTATTACTATCAATTTACATGTAAATGCTTCTGTGGAGGCTCAACTGAAGTCTATGCTGATTCTCTTCTGGCCCCATTTAAGCTTATCGGCCAAGAAGTGATCTATGAGTTTTTTCGGCTTTTGGGGTTCTGTACTCTGTTGAACTAGTTGCATTTTAGCCTCGACTGAAAGAAATGCTGTCCTGAACAACGAAGCAACCTGTCCACAATCAACGGACGCCGAATGGAGAGCATCGGGCTAAACGGAAAGCTATGACAAATCACGAAGCAATTCATGGTAATTATTACGCTATATTAGTACAACCAACAGGCGCTGTGCATATCCGCGTTTTGCAGTCTGTATACTGTGTATCATCTGTGTATCATTTGTGTATCAACGCAGTATCCGGATACGTCTCATCCGACCGATGCAAAATGTCGTCGTCGTCGTCGACGGAGAAGATGGAGGAGGACTACTGGATCTATCGGTCAAAGGGCTGGTTCGACTGGTGGCGTCACGTGCCCTTCTCCACCCAGTACGCAGCCATGAAGACCCCTGTGCTGGCGGACGCCGTACAGTGGCGCCTCTTTTCCGTCGTCGTCCTATTCGCTGTCTCGTTCGCTTTCGTCATCCCGGGATTTCGAAAATCCGAGGTATAATAGACCAGCCGTCGAATCGCTAAGTTATCTGCAGTGGCGTAGCCAAGGGGGGTTGCGGGGGAGGGGGTTAAACCCCACCCCTTGGCTGCCTAAAATTTTTTTATGAGTTTCTATGCATTTTTTAATTTTGGGACGCGATTTTGGGGTCAAACCCCTCTTGGCTACTTGGGTTTTTTGCGTGTCAGCACCTGGAAGAGAAAAATAGTAAAGATGAGGAGATGACACTTTTTGCTGGTCAAGAATTTTTCGAAGTTGGTCACGGTCAAAACCAGAAACCCAACTCCCTTCCGGAAATCCTGGCTACGCCACTGGTTATCTGTATCTAATTTTTATTATTATTCTCATTGGCATAGACTTGGATGAAAAAGTGTTTTTGAGAAAATATAGTTAGTTAATTAGTAATAGAAAACAGGTAAGTTGAAAACAGCACATTAAAAATATTAGATATAGCCTATTAGAAGAATTAATTTTTCATCGTTTGAGCACCGTCGTGGCCTTTTCACGACCCTTGGCGGGCCGGATCTGGTCCGCGAGGCGCCATTTGAATACTCCCGCCCTATACATTCCCAGTCTCTCATAAAGTGCGGAGGGGAATCGAACCTATAATCCTGACAGAAGTTAACTCTTAGTTGTGGTTATCCCGAAAGATTCACGCTTTCGGATTAGCCTGTTGATCGCCAACAGTCGATTTATACAAAATAAATGTGGCGGTCGGCCTGCCCCATGTCTTTAAAAATATAAGTGAAGGGCGCGCGACAGCAAGAGAGCTACATTTTAGACTATCAACCCCCCTCCAACCCCCCGGCAACTCCAACACTGAGCAGGCCCGTAATAATAATAATAATAATAATAATAATAATAATAATAATAATAATAATAATTATTATTATTATTATTAGTAGTAGTAGTAGTAGTAGTAGTAGTAGTAGTAGTAGTAGTAGTAGTAGTAGTAGTAGTAGTAGTAGTAGTAGTAGTAGTAGTAGTAGTAGTAGTAGTAGTAGTAGTAGTAGTGTCCGTTTGTTTGATCTGTTTACAGCGCGTGCAAACAACGATTCGCATCTTTGTTGCTGTGTTCGTGTCTTTTGCGATTCTTCGTAAGTTTATCACGACGATGTCTATAGACCTACACCTTTATTATTATTATTATTATTATTATTATTATTATTATTATTATTATTATTATTATTATTATTATTATTATTATTATTATTATTATTATGCCGATTGGCGCAGTTGGACGAATAACTCTCTTTATTATTTTAGTTTTATTCAGTGGCGAGGCCAGGATTCATGCATAGGGGTGGTACATCGACATTTTCAGGTTTTCGGGTGAAAAAATCTTGACGAGCAAAAAAATCGAATTGCAAATGGGGAGGGGACGGGCCCCCTGGCTACGCCAATGGTTTTACTGTTATTTCTGTCTAGATTTGACTTTTTCAAAAAGTAAAATGATTTTCGCCTAATTATCGAGGGAGTTCAGTTGACAGCTGCCTGAGCGTAGGCAAGAGAAGGTGACTGGTGGGCGTTGGGTTTGTGTGAATGTCCCTCTAGTGAGTAACTTTGGTGGCGATTGGGAAGTGTCTCACCTGAAGACGAAGACTCCGTACAGAGCCGGACTAAGAGGATCGATCAACGCTAGCATCGGAGCCAAGATCGGACTTCGAGGAGTGAACATCACGCTCAGAAGTACAGAACATCGGATTCTCTCTCTCGCCTTCGCGTACACTCCTTTAGACACGCAAAGCACTGCTAATTTAGGCTAATGTATTTCGGAATTAAGTTCCTTTAGTAGAGTACCTGCAGAGTATTTAGTCGTCCAACAACAACAACAACAACAACAACAATAATAATAATAATAATAATAATAATAATAATAATAATAATAATAATAATAATAAATAACGGGTTTTAGAGTGGTTCAGTAGGATCTGTCCTGGATGAGTGGATGAGTCTAGTTTGGCTGTGTTCATGTTGAGAGAGAGAGAGAGAGAGAGAGAGAGAGAGAGAGAGAGAGAGAGAGAGAGAGAGAGAGAGAGAGAGAGAGAGACAGATAGAGAGAGAGAGAGAGAGAGAGAGAGAGAGAGAGAGAGAGAGAGAGAGAGAGAGTCAGACGCAGAAAGTGGATATCAAGGTCTGCCTTTGAATATTTAGAAATCGACTTCTTGGTCTCTATATTGCCATTGTGAATAATTATTTCTCGGTTCATCGTTGCACCTGTCATGTCTCTATAATGTTTCAAATATCGCATTAACAGCGAACATTGATTTTCGTTCTACGTTGAAACGAAGTCTGCTCGGCGCTCTAGTAATGTAATACAACGGGACATTTATGTAGCGCCTGTGTGACCTGCTGATGAATGATCGTCACTGTTTGCAGCTGATCCGAAGGTTGTGATGTTTGAAGACGAAAAAATCAACGAAACGATCAATTACAACGAACGTTTTTCGTGGAACAACGAAGGATGGACACTGGGACCCATCGGATTCGGACCCACGGGTACGATACCGTACAGGGATATTTTACACCCCCTAACATCCCCCTTCCCAATTTGAGGTCGACACACCCCAAATTTGGTAATGTGACAATGGATTTGGTAATGTGACAATGGTATGCATACAAAATGCATACTAATTAGCTCCGGACACCCCCAATTCGAGGTCACCCCCCCCCAAATTCACAATCCTAGAAATATCCCTGATGCCGTACAACAACAACAAAATTAATAATAATAATAATAATAATAAATTAATTAATTAATTAAGAGAAAGAGAAAGAGAAACATCCTTTCTCTAACAGGGGTCTAACTCAAGACATTGTGGCTTTGAAAGAGTGCTCTCATATGGCCGAGATTCGCTTAGGAACTGATCTTAATAATAATAATAATAATAATAATAATAATAATAATAATAATAATAATAATAATAATAATCGATACATTGCTATCGATGACTGTAGCAGTTATTTTTTAAACAGTTTGACCGCTGCAGTTGAGCCTCCGCCGAAGCATTTGCATATAAATTGATCGTAATAGAAATAATAATTAATTCATATTAACATTGGAACAGTCCACTTACACGCTTAATGTCCCAACCATGATGACCCTTTGGATAAAGGACAGTACCTGACTGCCCCTCCCTGTCTTTTGGCTGCCTAGCCATTTCAAATTTAGACTAAGCGCCTAAGAACAAACGCCTCCTACAGTATATAGACGCTATATAGACGCACGAGATTTTACTTACTTATTTGCCTACAATGTAATCGCTTGCATTATATTTTTTCCGTTGTACCCGCTATGAAATGCATGTTATGCGCCGCTATGAAGTGAACAGCTTTGGGAGTTTCTTTCAGCGGGAAAATTCAACCAGGATTTTCGCAGGCACAAGAGGAAAGGCTCGCCCTACCCCATCCTCAGAATAGCGGAATATTTCACTCTGGACGGAGAAGGAACCCAGTGGGGACGATGCTACCTCCAGGCCGGATATTTCACTCACATACTGCTCTGGTATAAATAAATAAATAAATAAATATATACATGTAAAATTATATATCGACCCTATTAAACTGCTATATTTGCAACTGTGATGTGGAGGGCACGCAACCATCCGTCTGATATAAAATGTGACGAATAGAATAATTGACTGATGCTAACGTCATCGGTGAATATCTTCAGCACCAAGAGGAAGCACGGGTGCCCGACCCCACTATTTGGCTGGGGACCGGTCGCGTGATACGTCCAAAACCGGTGAATAGTTGGGGGAAGGGTAGTATTATACTGTGGCGACCCTGGGTCCGCCCCTCTCACATAAGAACAGTTCGATGAGCATTGGGCCGGAGACCAGGCGACTGACTGACTGCTAGCCGACGTCAGAGCGTCAGTATAAAAGGTCGAGAGACAAGAGAAGAAAGGAGGGAGTGAGTGCTGTGGGGCCTGGAGGAGGCGAGTGAGAAGGAAAACATCGATTAATTATGGAAGAATGAGGGAATAGGGAAGAAGATGGACAGAAAGAAACGCAGAAAAATGTGACGTCTCGCGATAAAACTGGGGAAAACCGCTGTGCCGATCGCTCGCCACTCTATCGACCCGCATCCCTGTTTAACTGCGCTCTCGCTGTGAGTAATAACGATCGTTGTTACCTAGTTAGAAATTATATGTTTATGCAGGTTTATGTTGCCGCTTGGCGTTGGTTAGTCGGCATAATTATATGACGTATAGGCCCCGTTACGCGAATTACGCGAATTAGCGAATCATAGGAATGATGCTCTTGAAAAACACGAATGATATTATGAGATGCATTGGTCTTATGATGATGATGATGATGATGATGATAATAATAATAATAATAATAATAATAATAATAATAATAATAATAATAATAATAAGAAGAAGAAGAAGAAGAAGAAGAAGAAGAAGAAGAAGAAGAAGAAGAAGAAGAAGAAGAAGAAGATATAATAATAAGATATAATAATAATAATAAGATATAATAATAATAATAATAATAATAATAATAATAATAATAATAATAATAATAATAATAATATAATCATGTGAAAGAACTGCGTCTAGATCTATTCATCTAGGCGGAATGATGATGATGATGACGACGACGACGACGAATCAATGTAGACGTTTAGGCATATAATTAACGTAGAATAATAAGCCATTTCTCTATAAATATGAAGGCCGGACCCATAGCGTGATCTCGGTAGCATCATGAAGGAAGAACCCCCTCTTGTACATCCTGGTAGAAGAAATTATAGAGTAAGGGAAGAGAGGTTCGTTACAATATGTATTAGATCAAGGAAACCGCAACAGGTAGCAAGACATTAGGGTAGAAAAACTGTCAAAGTGTCCCTAATTTGGAATCATGGCTACGCCAGTGGCATATATATATATATATATATATATATATATATATATTCATATATATATCCAAATGCGTCGGAAGATAGAAGAGTGGTAACATCGTTGGACTATAGAGCCGACGGAAGCGAGTTCGAGACCTGGAGTTGACTCAGCCTTCACTCAATTGCAGTGGTAAAGTGCGTTGCAACATCGACATTGCGAAGGTAACCATAGGTTCGGCGGAAAAGGCTGGCCAAGGTCCGCCGATGTATGGCCTAGCCACCAATGGGCTGACGGCCACAAAATACGGGGATCAGCTCCGTTTCCTACGGGCATTGAGCCTATATGGTGAACCTTTATTTTTACGTTTAAATACGTTCTTCAGTATACATGACCTCGTTTTTATTTAACCCCTTAACCGTGTATTTAACTGTAACTCAGTGTAAAATGGACGGATATATCCGGGATCCCCAGTTAAGGGGTTAAACAATGGACTCTGTCACTTATAGTTGTTTTCTACTCTATTTCTCCCACAAATACATTCAGGCGTTTGCTGAAACTGGTCATTCAGCTCTTCTTCTTCTTCTTCTTCTTCTTCTTCTTCTTCTTCTTCTTCTTCTTCTTCTTCTTCTTCTTCTCCCACTCGATGCGGTTTGGCCGTTTTTTTTCTATAGGACGGCCTTTGCCATGTGGATTCTTGCACTGGTTCTCTTCCGAATGGTGCTTCGTTACGGCGGATACGCTTCGCTGGCGACCGGCGCCTGTCTCGTGGCCGGATCCGTCGCCTTCGCCACCGTTCGTAATCCCACCCAGCTGACCGTTCCCTTCGAGGACGGACTGATGGAGTTTCGCTGGGGCTGGAGCTTCTGGCTGTGCATCTCCACAGGTCAGCAACTCTGCTGCCCAATAACCACCACCACAGATTCAATAATTAACAGACATCCTATATCAAAGGCGTCATCGTATTTCGCGTAGTTACTCTATGTGCATTGTTTTTAGACAACATTTTAAATAAATTTGTTTATTTAGCCTGTTAATTATTTGTTATTTTGCGCCATTCAAAAATGTTGCCCCAGAGGCGGTCGCCTCTGCCTCCTCCCCCCCGGACGCTAGTCCACTGCTTCTGCGTTGCTGAGGATATATCGATAATTGAAAGAGAATTTACACAGATGATGTCTTCATATTTTGCTTATTAGAATTGGGAGATTAAAACACTTAAGATGAAGAGAATATTCGCAGAAATCAATTTAAGTTAATATTATTTCTTTTTCTTCGAAGGAATTCTCTGTTTCCTGATCGGAGCAGTGGTCGTCGTCTTGGATGAATTCGCTGGCGACCAATTGACCGAGTTCTTTGGAATTGATTTCACTCAGGACATGGACGAGATCTACCTCGGTCGGTTTCCTCTTCTACAGTATACGCTGCAGATTAAAATACAAATTCTTAAGATAAATCTAAAAAATAGAACAGTTAACTTAACTGCAATTAAAAAATACCGCGCTTGCACTGAGCTTATTGTAATGATGCCAGGAATAACGCTAAGAGACCAGGAATAACTCATCGGTCTGCAGAATCACGCAGTGGCGACCACAAGAGAAATATTATATTCTTTAAAATACTTTTATTCTCCTTTTTCAGGAATGCTTATTACATTGTATGCAGCACCAGGGTGCGATTTGTGACCTGGAGCAGTGGGAGGGGGGTGAATATGTCGAGGAGCTTGAGGGGGATGTAGTTGTTGGGGAAGTGTAGCAGTGGGGGATGTAGTGGTGGGGAGATGTAGCAGTAGGGGGATGCAGTTGGGCAGTGGAGGGATACCCTCTTTCCTTACAAATCGCGCCATGTCCAGCACCTTTTCCATTATGACCGAAGAGTCCCCGTAATTTTAGGAGCGACGAAGACCGTACGGTCAGCGCTGATCCACTCTGAAATACGGAACGCGGTTATCTTAAAAACAATTTCACTTCGACGAATCTGACGTTTTCAGATTTTATTAAGGACGGCTCGAGACGAAATGCGACAGAGTGTTTCAAAATCTAAAATTATAAACTATTTAAAATACTTAGTTATTTTAATTAAATTTAATCGAACAATCTTATTTACGGCTAATAATATAGTACAATCATCTGAATTCGTGTGTGTGTGTGTGTGTGTGTGTGTTTACAACAGAGAAATTCATTGGTACAAGTTCCTCTCCCCATCTCTAATCCCTCCACAGCCCATCTGTCTCCGTTTCAACTTCATACATACGCAGGGTTATTTCAAGGATTATCAATCTGGGGATGGTGTCGGTAAATTTTGGAGGTCCACTGCCAAAAAACTCTGCATCGAGTGGGAGAAGAAGAAGAAGAAGAAGAAGAAGAAGAAGAGCTGAATGACCAGTTTCAGCAAATGCCTGAATGTATTTGTGGGAGAAATAGAGTAGAAAACAACTATAAGTGGCAGAGTCCATTGTTTAACCTCTTAACTGGGGATCCCGGATATATCCGTCCATTTTACACTGAGTTACAGTTAAATACACGGTTAAGGGGTTAAATAAAAACTCTGACAAGCAAAAAGGTCATCGCATAGCTGAATTGGGGGGAGGTGTTGGGGTGTCGGTCTCAAATTGGGGTTGGGGGGTTGGAGTGTAAAAACATCCCTGTTCATACATATAGTCAACGTATTCCCATCCTCAATCCATACAGTTTCCCTCGTACATTCCACTTGATTATGTGCAACACTTTTATCCAGGCGATACCTTGGTCTTTGTCTCCATTCCCGTGGTATTACCGTACACTTTATTCCCATTACCGCGGGGTTCTATCGCCATCCCCACGCAGCTCCGCGGTTTGCTATTAATCGCTAGTGCGCTATTAATAGACAAATGCATATCTTTCCCTGATTAAAAAAACAGAATCTACAGCATCCGAAGTGTGATCTACATAATGCAGAGCACCGTCTTTAATTAATAAAATCTGAACATGCATGATTTCTATCGGGATGCCATCTAAGCACGTCCAAAGACACCGCAGGGAGTTACTACAGTGCTTTTCACACAGGCTTAATAATAACCTCCTAAACCACTTTAAATCACATTATTATTATTATTATTATTATTATTATTATTATTATCGTCATCATCATCGTCGTCGTCATTATCATTATCATCGTCATTATTACTATAATTATTATTATTATTATTATTATTATTATTATTATTATTATTATTATTATTATTATTATTATTACTATTATTATTATATTAATGCGAATCATTTAACGTAGAATCTCAATGGTAAATTTGCCACTCCCTTTGAATAGGTGCGCTGACTTTCCATGCTTTCTTTGACAGATGACGAAGAGACTACTGTGCTGTGCCACACGCGAATTCCTCCATCATCTCTTGATTCTCCAGTTGCTGGACCTTCTCATCGCGATGTGGAGCTCATGGAAGAACACATGGTCCAACCCCCCTCAGCACCAGAGGTAAGGTCTACGCAGAGTATGCGATAGCCTCTGTTCAAAACCGACCGTTTAGAGTGTTCGTCGCAGCTACTATATCGCTACTGCTACGAGTCCGTTATGAGCCTCGTTTTTGTGGCATTCCTATTTTTTTCTACGGTGTGTTTGGACGTGTTTAGGTTGCCTATCGCAAGAAATCCATGTTCAGAACGAGAACGCTGACAGCGCGAAGGCTGACAGTGGCTTCGGTCGTACCAGTTACCAAGGCAACGACCGTCAAAGATGACGACGACGACGACGACAACGAATACAGTCATTGGAGCTATTCATCTTCTTCGGGTCGAGAGCCTCTTCTGCCGAATGCCTAAGTTTCGGTGCTGTTTTAACCTTTCTGTGAGGCCCGCCGAACAGAACACGTTGGCGGGTTGGATTCGGTCCGCGGGCTGCGGGTTGAGCATCCCTGCTCTATACGCTATGCTTCAACTCGGCTTTTCAAGTTTGTAGGGCCCCTATGTAACCTGTAATGCTTGTAAACTCTTGTGCGTTATTGAATTTCTAATGCTATAGTTTTGTCGGTAGAACAACAGGAAGTCAACGGTTAAAATGACAATGGAAGGTCACAAGACTGCTGCAAGAGTGACAATTTAAGAAGCAGCACTCAGAATGCTGTCACTTATATTTGTCATTTTGTCACTCCTGTTCAAGACCAGAGCTAGAAATTAAGTTATTATTCGGTTTACTTCTTGCTTGTCGTCAGAGAAATGTCGACTCACCAGGACTCAAATTCTACCCTAGATAACTGGCATCGGCGTAGCCAGGGCTTCAGAATTGAGGGCGCTACCCCCTCCCCCTTTTATGCAGCTCCGATGGGGAGCACCATGAGTTCCTTAGAGGCTCTGGTGCGACAGATTTTTGACAAAAATCATAATTAGGTCCTCAGTTGTAGAGCAAATGGGCAGTCATCATTACCCCTCCCCAGGATTAGATTTTCCGTCTGTCATTGACAAATCTCTCGACCAGTCTAGACCCAATATGAAAGTCCCCATTTCCCATTACAGTCAACCCTGAAAATTTGCAACCGTTCCTTCTCATACGCCTCACCTGAACTTTCGAACTCAATCCCTGCTTCCCTCCGCAGACTTAGACACTTTCAAACAATAAAATCTGATTCATCATTTCCTATAATTTCCGCATTAACTCCCCAAGTCTTCAGGTCTAAGCTTAAATCCTTCCTTTTTCTAAAATTATATCCTCCATAGCTGTAACAACCTAGCCTCACTGCCCTTCGGATGTTGACTATTGCCTGGCTGATCATATACCTTTCCCATAGCTATTTTAAGAAAGGCTGAGCGCATAAGAATAAGCAGCTACTGTTGTGCCGGTTTCAAAGGCGCTATAGAAATCCACGAGATTTTACTCACGTACTTAGGCACTTCGTTTTGCATTATTTAAACAAAACATTCTCGAAATGACATTCGCGTGGGGCCGTTGGCTCTACTGGGGGCCGTAGGTCCCCCGTGTGGGGCCTAAAGCCTTAATGGGGCGCAGCCTCTCGTCAGGGACCAAGCCCTCATGGCATCCCATAGGCCTCACAGGGGGCGCAACCCCGGTGGGAGTCAAAGTCCAACCACCCGTGGAAACCGAGCCCCTTTGGGGTCGTAAGCCCAAAAGGAGCCGTATGTTCAAAAGAGTCCGTAGGCTCCACTGTGGGCGCACCCCCTTCATTGGGAGACCATATCCCCTTTGAAGTCGTAGGCCCAAACCGTGATCTTAGGTTCTGTTATGGTGTGCATCCTCTGCAATGGGGCAAGACCACCATGAGAAGCCGTAGGAAAAAATTTTTAACTGATGATAACGCATTCACTTAACATTTTCAAATTTTACGAATTTTATGTGTAATATTATAATTTAAAATTTTGCAATAAATCTTGTTAGGAAGTAGCCACTCTCTCCCGTCATTTTTGACGGGTTCACGGCTAGTCTTAAGTAATAATTTCCTTTGTCCATTAATTAATTAATTAATTAATTAATTAATTAAGGCTGTCAGTCACGCTACACGGCTGATGATGGACGACGTCGTTGTTACAGGCAACCATACCCTACTGCGCGATCAGCTGCACTGGCTTCGAGCCCGGGAGCGCATTATCCATAAGCGCTGCTGGCTCACCTTCCGAGCGTTAAATGACCCGCACTGTCCACAGTACCTGGCTGAGCTGGTCCTAAGATCAACGTCGAACGCACGGAGGTCGGCACTTCGCTCCGGCCATCGTGTCCTACTGCTCGTTCCGCCTCCGTCACAGACTCCGAAGTTCGGAGACAGGTCCTTCTCTCGCGGGAACCCATTGCTTTGGAATGCCTTGCCGACCGCAGTGACTGAGGCCAACTCTGCTGGACTGTTCCTGAGAGAACTAAAGACGCACCTTCTTAGTTTAGGATATGGTTGACTGTGTGTGTGCAGCGCCCTTGTCGTAGGCCTTAGACTAGTGCACGGCGCTATAGAAATTGTCTTGAAATAAATAAATAAATAAATAAACCAAACTTTATAATCGACGGAACGCCTCACGAGGCGTCCTGGCAGGGGCGTAAATCACGGGTGGACGGCAGTCGGCAGGGAATGGTCGCCCAATAATTAGTGAATGATAAAGTATTAATTATCCCCTCAATGTTGTGTGCCTCTCTGCTACTTTAAGGTGGAAAGGTTATCACTAGTCTTTTAAAAGCATTATTGTTATGTGGGCGCATGTTGTCAATGTGATTCGACCCACTTGACTTACGACCGGGACCAAAGTGGCCCTTCATAAAAAAAAGTTTCCCATTCCTGTTATAGAGCTACAAAAGCAAAGCAGTCGATTCTTTGCATTGCAATTCAGAATAGGCCTATGATATATCGACCATAATTGTGCGTGAAATTTTAAAATAATTTAAGTTTTAAGCAACATGAAGAAGATTAATTATTATGTAATTCTTGACAGAGGTGAAATCCCTCTTATCTTCATACCGCTGATCATATCTACTGCGATGTTAATTTTAACCGGTATAACTGCCAATACTAGTGCGAAGCAATTCATTGTTCGTTCGTTTTCATTAATAATAATAATAACTCGATCTTTAGCTGCTTTGTCTTGCATTACTTAAACGAAACATTCTCGAAATGGCATTCTAATTAATATACTGCAGGTGTTCGTAACAGATTAGATCTTGCGTCGCCGAAATCCAAATTGCCCATATATTTTCAAAAGAGATAACTAAAACTCTATATAAACCTCGACTTGACGGCGAATCACATCTTACGTGTCGCGGTTGACTTCATCGACTTCACTTCGTCGATTTCTTTCAGGTTTGTAAGTCTTTCAATTGAGCAATCGGTAGATGTCCTAGGAAAGTGTGACATTTGAGGGTTCGTTAATCCTTCCATTCGTATTATTAATTAGATGACGAGGCATTTGGCTTAACTCTCATATCTCGTTAAGCAATTTTGAGAGTAACTATTAATCGCTAGATGCTAAACGATTTAATAGCAAATTTAGCAATGTTTGCCCGATTCAAACTCTTCAATATCGGTGAAGACGAAATTAATATATCACGTGGATGCTTTTGTATCAACTGTTTCTGTCTTTTTCTCAACAATGTACTTACTGTAGACCAGTGATGTTAACAAGGACAGACCCCAAAGGACGAGAATAAGGACAAGGACCGACCCTCCAAAGACGAGTACAAGAACGAGGACCTACCCCGAAGCACAAGGACCACAAGGACTGACCTCCTAGGACAAGGATCAAGGACAAGGACCCACCTCTGTCAGACAAAAATGAGAAAGGAAAAACCAAACACAATTTCAATTCGAACCAAAAATGTAGAAAAGCAAAAAGATTGTTGTAAAACATATAATCTAGTCAGCAGCAATGTTGCATTTCAAATAAACAAGTTTTTCCAGCAGCTGATCAGTCATGCGCGCACGATGAGGTCTAATTATGAGACTGCTTTGCGAAAACACTCGTTCAACTGGAGCCGACGTCGCAGGGCAACAAAGAATTCTGCTAAAGCATCAGTTCCTCAACTGGTATTATAAAAGAAACTCCTCAAATGGTAATACAAAGGAAACAATGACTACACATTTAGATAACTCAAAGCAAGTATGTAACTTTAAATCCACATACTATTCTTGCCTTGGAACATAATTATCAGTACAATTGAAAATGGTATACAAGTAATTTGGTCCTTATAAGGACTTTTCAAGGACTAAGTTACAAGGACCAGGAAGAGGGCCGATCTGCAAGGACGAAGATAAGGACGAGGGCCGAGCCACCAAGGACGAGTATGAGGACGAGGACTGACACTTCAAGGACGAAGACAAGGACAAGGACTTCAAATTGGTCCTTCAGGAGTCCTTAAGGACAAGGATTAACATCACTGCTGTTGACTAACAATTCTATTCTCCAGTGTTAATACTTGCAGGCAATGTTCAACATGTTCGCCAAAAGTGGAGGTTGGATTTTGATGATTCTCAGTCTTGTATGTATTTCCTTTTAAAAATCTCTTTATACCTTACTCCTGCTGCTGTAGTATATAAATAATTTGCCTACTCCATGATTTTGATAATATATTCCGATGAGAAGCGTAATGTAACGCAATTGATACTTTATATATTCCAGGTGATTGGGAAAGTGAATGTGCCAAACGATCGATTCATTACATTGGCACACTATATAGTAGCACAGGATGCCACACATGCAAATTGTTTAAGCAGAGGGTGGGCCCAAGAAAGACAATTTTGCGTGTGCAAAGGTTCTGGACAAATGGAACAGTTTGGACGAAGTGGGGGTGACAGTTGAAACAGTAAACGGATTAAAAGGCTTTCTCGGAAAACTAGCTTATTGAATATGGAGAGTTACTACAGTGGTTTTCACACAGGCTTACTTAGCCTCCAAAACCACATAAAATCACATCATCATTATTATTTCGTTATTGTTATCATCATCAAGATCATCATAAGTGAAACTGGATACTAATAGGTTTGCAGATGTTGTTGATTTTTTTTAAATCTTAAGGCAAACACTTCAGCTTTAAATACACCAAAGAACCACTTGAAATTTAGTCTAGGTCTCTGAGACAAAGTACATCTTCGCTGGATAGAACACATCGACTGCTAACCCTTTACTAGGCACTAGAAACGTGAAGGACTTTCTCCTGAGAGAATCTTGAGTTAAATTCGAGTGAAAAATAATTCATATTCAAAGCGTGTTCCCGAAGTCTCGCTACAGCTCTTTACGGACTTAACTTTATCATTTGTCGAGAGAGCAAAAGTAAAATAGTTTTAATGGAAACTACATTCTATGAATCTAAGATTTTGTCGCAGATGATGATCCTACCAATTACTTTCAATTTTACCAACTGCATTGTCTATATTGCTACACTATTAATATCTATGGTAATACTATGGTAAATATCATTTGCAGGTTGTTCTGGCCAGTTTTGAGATTGGAGACAGCTATGCAAAAGGTAATATCAATGGCCGTAAAAATGTCTATGCTTCATTCAATGGTAGTCAAACAATTCTACGAACAACTAAAAAGAGAGCAATATTTAAGTAGAAATCCCAATTTTAAATGTTCTAAATACAATTCCTGGCTAAAAAGAGGTGAGGGGTCAAAAATTGCCCAAAAATTGTTGTCATAATTAATGGACAGCCCCAACTAACTAACTATCTAGAAGGCACTTCTTATTTGAGAAGGAAATAGTTCGCGTTTATTATAAGAGTGCAAGGATAGAATTTAAAATGAATTTTAGAATAAACATTTCTGCAATGGGAAATCTTCGTACAAAAAGTGAAGCCTATAGCAAGTGAACGATATCCTATTCTTATTGGATTGAGTAATGTTTTCTAGACATCTGCTTGTTGCCTCAAGATTATGGCTTTTGCTTGGCCTATATGCAAAGATGGTACTATAGCCTTTCTTCTGGAAAATGCGAGCGCTTCATCTATGGCGGCTGCGGAGGTAACGCCAATAGATTCTACACTGAAAAGGCATGCATTCATAGATGCGTCCAGTGATGCCAGTCAACTTTTTGAAAAAAGCCCAGATGGCGTCTTCAAAAAAGCCCAGAAAAGCCCAGATTTGCAAATCAGGCTCTAAAGCTCTAATCTTTCGTCACTGGGACTCACTGCTATATAAAAATCATTAAAAATGTACTGTCGGTCTATGTATTTATTTAACATTCAAAACTATAGACTCAATTAAACTGAAATATTCGAATACTGTAATACTGTAATACTGCGTAATACTGTACAAGCAAACAAACTTTCTGTACAAGCAAACAAATACTCGACCAGATCCTCTCATCACCACCACATTTTGACACTCGATGAGAAAAAAAGGAAAAAAATGATCATCACCACAAAAATAATAACCTTGTTATTAGGACCTGTCATTGATCTGGGGAGGTCAAAAGTTTTTCACGTAATTATGGGGGGTTAAGTGAAAGTTGACAGTTGTTGACAAGAGGGGAGGGGGTCAAAAACTGCCAAAAATTGTTGACATAATGACATAATTAATGGACAGCCCCTAGCCAAATGCTTAACCATCCTACATGATATCACTGTGCAGTTTCACTCGTACTCGTGGGTCGTCGCCTACTAAAAATCTCTAAAACTAGTTAATTTATTCTGGCTAGGGTGAAGAGCTAACAATAATTTTTTAAAAATTATAACACCCACCCCCCCTCCACACACACACACACACACACACACATATATATATATATATACAAATTAAGATGATGAAAAAAACGGCATGACCACATTTAACTTAACACTATATTAGACATCACCTATGCATAGGTTCATCCTTTTTCCGGTCGTTAACAATGCTCTGCACTCAGGGCCATATTAAGGCGGGGGCTGAGGGGCTGTAGCCCCCCCGGCCCATCATGAAAATAAGCCCACCGATTTTCGAGATAACCTTTTTTTGCTTGTCAGCACGATTTGGAAGGGAGATAACCTTTTTTTGCTTGTCAGAGATTGAGATTTTCCAGTAAAGGCGACGGCCTTTTTTTCTCAGCCCCCCGGCCCACTCGGACCTTAGTCCGGCCCTGTCTGCACTCGAGCCAACGTTTTAATTCAACAACTGAATTGTTTGTAACATCACTACAGCGAAGTTTTGCTCCTGGAACGTCTGATTCTAACAGCTTTATTTCGAAAAACGCGCTGCTTGCAGTGCTTGACGCCATGTCCACTAGCTCTTCGCTGCCCACATTTGCATAAACAGCTGATCGCAGCTTGACCTATTTATTTTAATTAGATGCATGACGTCACGGGTTGGCTTACGCGATAAGTCTAATTTATAAAAACTAATGAGGATTTTTAGGACAATTAGGAACATGAAAATATTTCTAACCTTCAAAAGATTACCCTCAAACGCAGTTTAGGCTCCTGTAAGATGACCCATTTGCCACACATTTTGATATTTGCTGAGCTCTTTTTGCTTCTTGTAGTAATAGTAGTAGTATTAGTATTAGTAGTAGTAGTAGTAGTAGTAGTAGTAGTAGTAGTAGTAATAGTAGTAGTAATAGCAGTAGTAGTAGTAGTAGTAGTAGTAGTAGTAGTAGTAGTAGTAGTAGTAGTAGTAGTAGTAGTAGTAGTAGTAATAGTAGTAGTAGTAGTAGGAGGAGGAGGAGGAGGAGGAGCAGCAGCAGCAGCAGTAGTGGTAGTACGATTAAGTTGCCTGGTCGGTCGCATCTGCGCTCAACCATGACCAGCACACTCGCAGAGCCTCGAACCCGGACAGACTTCGATGATCGCAACCTGGCCGTCGCTGGCCCGGTCGTTCGGAACAGTCTGCCAGCAACACGGCGTTTCCCTGACTCTAGCACGACACTACTCTCCTTCAGAAGGCAGCTGAAGGACACTGTTCGATCTGTTTCGCAACTGACCAGCGCATTTGCCGCTTTGCGTATATTTCAGATCTAGAAATGTCCTTAATAATAATAATAATAATAATAATAATAATAATAATAATAATAATAATAATAATAATAATAATAATAATAATAATAATAGGAAACTTCTTTAGCGCCATTGTAGTAGTACATCCGCACCAGTTGATGGTTGCTTCGGTAGGAAATCATGGCCATGATCTTGTTCGTGGTGGTTCGTGGTTGAAATCCAGAAGTCAGTCGGTTCTTCCTGGTTCCGGCTAATGAGGACATGCAATCAGGAATAGATGAGTTTTAGTCTAGACATGTTTATTCCTGGTCACGTGAAACGGTTACAGGTAGGTAGGAGGTGGCTGGTTGCTCGGCAAAATTCTCCTCTTCCAAAAGGCATTCTGAGTAGGGGTTATTTCTATAGGATTAACGATTTGGGGGTGTCGGTAAATTCTGGAGGTCCCTGCCAAAAAAGTTTGACAAGCAAAAAGAAAGGTCATCCCATAGCTGAAATTGGGGGTTGGGGGGATGTCGGTCTCAAATTAGGGTGGGTGGGTGTTGGGGTGTTAGGGTGTGTAAAACTATCCCTGTTCTGAGTGTTCCATAACGATGAAACTTCCGTTTGAATAAATAGCCTAAGAGGTTCGTTCTAAACAGGAAGAAACTTCCTAAACGTCTTCCTGGTAAAACCAAGTGACGAACACACACACACACAGACACACAGACACACACACACGAGGTTCCTACAGTCATTCTGGCGTCACAACCACCTAACTGCTAGTCAAGTGAAGATCTAAAGACCTTCAAACATAACATATTCAGGTATGGGTATGTCACCTGTGCTGTTCCTGCTGCTAAGTTTTGGCTATTGAGTCACGAAACACGACTCACCCTTCGACGAGAAAAAGGAAGTCACGCACGAAACTGCGCACCGAGACACCTCCACCCACCCACTGCACGGCTGTCAGCTGCCCTGGGAAGAAGCGAATTTACTTCCTCAGGTATAGCAGCGCGTTCGAGTAGATTTCTTTACAGAATTCACAGCAAGAAAAATTGCCGAATTTCTATTTTGAGAGAGAGAGAGGGAAAGAGAAAGGTCGAGAGAGAGAGAGAGAGAGAGAGAGACTGATTAAAAGGCAGAGTAAGTAGACAGAATTTCTGTTGCAAGTGCTCTGTGTTAAATGGGACATCGGCGCGGAGCAAATTTACGGCGATAAATACGTTTGAAGAGCAACGACGACGACGACACAGTTGAATTTAGAAACGCCGCATCTCTCGAAGACGATCTCAAATCGACAGAAATCCATTTAATATAAGATAAGGTAAGTTCAGCGAAAGTTCCGTAATCTCTCTCTAACTCGACGTTCTTCGTCTCTCGTTTCGTGTTTTGAGACTGTTATTGGCAG
This sequence comes from Metaphire vulgaris, assembly GCA_018105865.1. Lineage (NCBI taxonomy): Eukaryota > Metazoa > Annelida > Clitellata > Crassiclitellata > Megascolecidae > Metaphire > Metaphire vulgaris. The sequence continues at coordinate 580,729 of CM030857.1, forward strand.
AAATTATTGTCATTGGATTTCACAGTTTGGAATTATTCTCTTAGGAACTGTTATTAATACCAGAGTAGCAGCAGCTGCTGCTGTTCATAGCAGTCGGCAGATTAAGCAGACCTTATAAGGAGATTGCGGTAAAAAGAAGATCTAAAAGAAAAGAGAAACAACTGTTTTTACTCCGTAATTCAGAAAATTCATCTTTTATTTCCTGATTGTAGGCCTATTTAGAGAATTCCTTAATAATTCCACAAATCTCTAAGAAACCAATCGAAGAGATAAATATCTCGTTTTAATCACGTTGACGACGACGACGACGACGATGATAATGATTATTGGAAGGTAGATTTTTATCAGAGAAATATTTCTCTTCTCCTGCTGCCTCTCCATTTAGTATCTCACCGTCAATGTTAACCCCTTGTCGTATACCCAATAATTTATGTTTCTGTATCATTTGATTTTCACGACTTTCAATTTTTCTATTTTATATCTGAAATTAATAAATGGATTTGACGATGACGACGACGACGACGACGATGATGATGATGATGATGATGATGATGACGACAAAGATGCATGATGATTATGTATTCGCAGTGTCGCAATGGTCAGTTCTAACGGAGAAGGTGATCCTAACAGTTTCCCCATCTACGTCCAGAAGGGACTTTATGACCAGTTCCGAGTGGGGGGCTTCCCCACCCTCTACCCCGCCGACCAGAGAACAGTCTCCTCTGACATCCTCGAGGCCGGATGGATCTACGCCACCGTCATCCTCTTCTTCTCCCTCCTCGTTCTGCTTCCAGGACTACGCATCGTTACGGTAAACAGAAGATTCACCGTGGTCGTACGTTTACAGCGGCGTACCTAGGGTAAGACAGATGCACCCCGGGAGACCCCGCTTGAAGGGGGCGTCAAAGAGCTCTGTGACCTTGCTCTCTACTCGGCGTAGAAAGAGAAGAAGAAACTGAGAAAACTGACTTTGAGCACTTGATCATAGACCAGTTCGCGTCAGTTGAAGCAAGAAAAGTGCTCCTGTAGTTTTACTGTTGCGTCAATGAAATATCAGGTCAGGTCTTAAACCTCTAGCTGTGTCCAGCTATTGACTTCTCCATGACATCTCTTCAAAGTTATCTGCCCTTTACTATTTCTTTCTAGGTCATTCGGTGTCTTCCGTCAGTTTTTCCATTGAGATTCAGTCCTGCCATGTGCAGATCCTCTTCCAATCCGTCCACCCAGCGTCTTTTCAGTCTTCCTTTAGATCTTCTCCCCTCTGGTTTGTAGTTGAAGATTCGTTTTGGGTTTCTTATTTCTTCCATTCTGAGTATGTGTCCAGTCCATTTCATTCTTCTCTTTCTGATAACTTCCACGATGCTTGGTTGCAGTGTTCTCTGCAGCTAAATAATATCATGTTTTGTTAATTAGAGATCTGTTAACCTGCTCATTTATTTTTTACATCCCTGCCTTTGGTACGCCTCTGTAATTTTTTAGGATGATGACAACTTCGAGCATGGTAAGATTTGTCTCGTGTTTTAGTGCTGATCTGCTAGGGATTTGCATTTGTTTTTAGCCCTGTGGAAGTAGTATGATAAGTCTTATCATGAATACCAATATCCCAATATCTCATCTGTCTTCTCCATTTCTTCAGGCGTCGGCTCTTTTAGAATAAGCTAAACGTTTTATATAATAATAATAATAATAATAATAATAATAATAATAATAATAATAATAATAATAAAAGCGAAGGTGAGATTTCGTTGTTTGTTTAGGAGAAATTTTTATCATTTTGAACAAATTCTTACCAATTAAAAATTCGTCTGTCAAATTCAACTTTCTGCTGCATTTTAGGAAGCAAGGGAGAGAGAAGCTGGCTTTAAACTTGAACTATGTTATTTTATAAAAAAATTCGTTGTCAATTTACATTTAGCAATGCCTGCAGCGGGTGGTTTCATTATACAGTAGATTCTCTTGCACAATTATAAAGATTGATTAATATCCCTGTCAGAGAGACCAAGTGCTTGAAATTTTGCAAGCCATCCAAGTAGGCCTAAGATTGAATTCGTGGCTTTGTCATATAACGCAGCGTTACAATATTCGCAAGCAAATGCGAAGATGTCCTTCGTGCTTAGAGTTGTTTGCACAGTGGGAAAAGCATCAGAAGTCGTAAAGAATGAAGTTAGCTTTGAAATTTCAAAGGCCGTTTTATTTATGGCTCTCTTCGGTAGAATTTTATAGCGCACTCGCGGCCTCATTTGTGTTGAAAAGACAGACTAAGAAGGAGAACTTGAACGAGTCTCAATTTTGATAATAAGATTCGGCCATTTTATTACGTTGTCCTGAAAAGTACTCTTCTATTGCGTTTGAGTTTATCGATGCGCGGCGAATTGAAACATTAAAAAAATCAGAACTCAGTGGGGGGAGGGACTTCATTGCGACGTCAGTCTAGGGTGGGTGAAGTTTTAGTGCTAAACCCGAGAAGCCCCGTCGAGTTAGTTATTCACCGGCCCTGAAACGAACGGGGGGATCCATTGTTTCCGGTTGACTGATTCGCAAACTTTGATTCAGGAAGCTCATTTTAATAATAACAATCCAACTTTATAACGAATTCACCGACGTCGACGAGGCTATGCCTAAACGAGCGCAGAGCCAGGGCCAGGGCCAGGGCCAGGGCCAGGGCCAGGGCCAAGGCCAGGGCCAGGGCCAGGGCCAGGGCCAGGGCCAAGGCAGACAAGTATACGGGCAGCTATGCAAATGCTAATGCATCGCCTGTTCTGCACAACAATGTGTTTCCAACGAATGGCTCTTTCAACTCTGAGTCAAGTCTGAGTCACAGCAGAACGATCGACACGACCAAGACCTCAAAAGAGAACGCTCAACGTACGACACGTTACGTAAAATCGTCATCAATATAATATATATAATGAAACTCGTTCTCAGGCAATAGGCTTAAATATCGACAGAGTTAAACCAGTCAGGCGGCATTTTCACATAATTATCTGTGGCTGCTAGACTCCACGGCAGGAATATTCCACGCTCCACAGATCTAACATCTAGATAAGTGCCTTCAACCAAACGACAAAAATACAACAACTGCAACTACGACGACGACGATTTATGAAATATATATATATATATATATATATATATATATATATATATATATATATATATATATATATATATATATATATATATATATATCCCCCCGACACTGCTTGCTGAACGACATAGTTCAGAGGGCCTTGGTTAGGGCCGGGATCCCTGCTATCAAAGAGCCGCCTGGTCTCTGCCGAACCGATGGGAAAAGGCCAGACGGCATGACCCTGATCCCGTGGCGGACAGGCCGAAGCCTGATCTGGGATGCAACTGTGGCAGACACAGTTGCCCCCACGTATTTGCCAATCACAGCGCTCGCAGCAGGAGCCGCCGCAGAAGCAGCTGCGGCTAGAAAGACATCGAAATATCAGGCCCTCTCATCCACCTACATCTTCTTGCCGCTGGCATTTGAAACATTTGGCCCCATCAACAACGACGCCCTCTCCTTTATCAACGATATGGGTCGACTCATTGCCCTACAATCCGGGGACAATAGAGAAGGATGCTTTCTGTTCCAAAGAATATCCGTCACGATTCAGCGTTTCAACGCCATCGCATTCCGAGGAACATTTCCAAATCTGCAACCGAACGAGAGCTAGCACACTATAATTTCATGTCTCCGGACAATTTTTTATCATAAGTCCCTCGGGAATGAAGTACCGAGGGCATAAAAAAATATATATATATATATATAATGACGGCATTTAGATAAATGGATGTTCAATAATAATAATAATAATAATAATAATAATAATAATAATAATAATAATAATAATAATAATAATAATAATACTACTACTACTACTACTACTACTACTACTACTACTACTACTACTACTACTACTACTACTACTACTACTACTACTACTACTACTAATAATAATAATAATAATAATAATAATAATAATAAACAATAATAAAAGTAATAGCGTGGTTTAATTAGAGTGATTCAGTATAAAACCTGCCCTGCGTGAGAACCACTATGTTTCACCCATACATTCATTGACATTATGGTCTTGCTGTGTAATCTCATTCTTTGTTATCTTGTCCTCTGGTAGGTTTGTTCCTGTGTTCTCCTTCTTTGTCTTTGAGTCTACAAATAACGACAACTCTTTGCAGTAAACGATGGCTTTCAGCTGCTGTACTCACTTACTCCAATATACTTTGTTCTGCAGTCTAATAGCCAAGCAATACCAATCTACAGGGTGGCGCAAAAAGACAGAGCTATATTAAATGCAAACCTAAATGTGACTAGTCCGGTTTTTGCGCCACCCTGTAGTATCCTATATAGTGTAGTGCTTAGGTTTGAAGAGGATTCTATGGAAATAGTTTCCACTATTGTTGTCTGTAGGGATTCACAGCGCTGATTCGAATAGTTGTCGGTGTCGGAGTCCTTGGAATGATCATGAGTAAGTAGAAATCAGCGTTTGATTGTACTTTATATAGCTCATTTGGCCATTTTATGGCCAATCGGTCTGCTAAAGTCAATGCTGAAAATAAATTGTCTCAGCAAAAGTTTCGTTACCAAAACAAGATCCAATCAACGTAAAACGTATGGCCAATCGGTCTATTCCTCTATGGTCTATTCTATTCTATTCTATTCTACATGACGATTTATATAGCGCGGTAACATAGCGAGGGCTAAAGTCAAGAGCGCTTTACATGGGACAGTCTACTAAGGTCAATGCTGAAATTCGCTCAGCAAAAGTTTCGTTACCAAAGACAAGATCAAATCACCGTAAAACTCCCTGTTTTAAGTTGCACAGTGGCCGTTCATTGTGGTCGCCAATTCTACTGATTTTCTACCGATCTTCTACTGATCTTCTACTGATCTTCTACTGATTTTTCTACTGATTCGAGGGTCGTTTTAATGGCCGTTGGTTTTCTTTGATTGCAGTCTGCAATTTCGGACAAGACTGGGAATCGGCGTACCTGTCGAAGACGACGACCGCCTACCGGGCTGGAATCCCGTATGAAATCAACGCCAGCATCGGCGTCCACATCGGCCTACGAAGCGTCAACATCACACTCAAAGGTATGGGCGGGCGAGTTTGGGCGGATTGGCGATTAAAGGGTTAAGAATGGTCGTTTTTTTTCTTTCTTTTGCTCTTACAGTAGACCATTATTCGCTGTGAGAAGACGACTATAGATAGGCACGAGGGATTAAAGTATGTATTCAGTCGAGGCTATAAACAAGACTCCAACTAATGTAAAAAACATTCCATCTATTGGATTGTCATCGCCAATGAACCAGAGCCGGGCCAGGCACCCGCAAATTCCACAAATGCGGCTGGAACCGCGGTTATAGGGGTGAGGGGGCCTATCCAAGGGATTTTAATTTTAATTAATTTAGCTTTTAATTTACAGCTACATCTCCTACATCTTCAGTCCTTGGAGGTCCGAATATTTGTTATCTATTCTGCGGGGGGAGGGGGAGGGTGCAGCACATATTGAACCTCGGCTCTGCAGTGAACGCAGAGTCGTTGCAACTGCTGGTCGAACAGACAGACAGACAGACAGAGACAGACAGAGAGACAGAGAGGCAGAGAGACACAGACAGACAGACAGACAGAGAGAAAGCGATTTATTAGTCAGTTTTTCTGTGTGGCTTCGTGACGTCAGTCAAAGGAGTTGACACAGGTAGGTATGGTTGGTTGGTTGGTTGGTTGGGTGGAGAGGGGTGGAATGGGGTGAAGTTAAGTGGGAAAGTACAAGACGAGAATTGATAAATCCGTCTAAATTGCAGAGGTTTTCGATTATGTAGATCTTATAATAACTGTTGCCTTCTCAATATGCCACCACAATATCTGGCTGCGTAATATAGTTTATAATATCTTGGATCGTTGTTGTTTATTTTTCGAGCGCAGGAATTCCAAAGAGACAAACGTTTGAGAACGGCAGAATCAACGAAACGATCGACTACAACGAGCGCATATCGTGGGACAATCACGGCTGGGTCCAGGGCGCTGCAGGATTCGGACCGAGAGGTATAAGGTCTTCTACTCTGCTGGTCAGTTAACGAAATAAAAACTAAAACTAAAATTGTTTTAATGCCTATAACTAAAACTAAGACTGTAACTATTTATAAAACGAAAACTAAATAAAAACTAAAATATCATCTCTAAAAAGAAATAAAAACTAACATTATTTGCAAAACTAATATATATATAGGCCTATATATATGTATATTATTACGTATATATATATCACTGGTTCTAAAACTAAAACTGGAATTACTTTGCAAAGCGAAAACTAAATAAAAAATAAAATAGCAGCTCTAGAGCGAAATAGAAGTAAAAACTAAAATTATTCGCATAACTTAAAATGTCACTGGTTCTGACAGACCTCCTCAAAGCATCCATCCGTGTTATCCCGATCTTAATTAAGGCGTTTGTATGTCACCAGCAGAGCAGGACTCAAAGACTCAGGGCCGCCGTGCTGCTGACTGACTGCACAGTATTCTGCCCCAGCATTATTATTATTATTACCGATCAATATATAGTTCCAACACGTGCATTTATATAGCGCGTATTTTTATACGACGGATGTTCTGTCTTTTGCAGCGGGAAGGTTCAATAGCGAGTTCCGTACTCACCAGCGAAGGGGTTCTCCGTACCCGATACTCTGGGTGGCCGAGTACTTCACGCCGGACGGCGAAGGACTGCGCTGGGGCAGATTCTACCGCAACGCAGGCTACTTTACGCACATCATGGTCTGGTGAGTGGCGTACCTAGGGACGGTATACGGCAGGCAGGTAGTGCAGGTGCCTAGGTACGCCCCTGAATACGCTGTCGTCAAACGACAAGGCGTTCCGTACCCTTCAGGCGATCAAGACTATAACTATAACAACGGCGTACTGTACATCTCTTAATAATTCTTATTCTTCGATTTTCAGCTAAATTGACCTTTGGCTGAAAACTGAGAACTAAGTTGACGATCAGCCAGACATCGTCACTAGAATATGAAGCAATAATAATAATAATAATAATAATAATAATAATAATTTATTTGGCTCCATGGGCGTCTGAAAGAACCTAAGCAGCAATGGATATCATGAGTTTTGTTTGTGGAGTGTCATCAGACATGTTTAGTTGCCATGGCGACGCTTAAAACATTCAGACTTTGGAATAGTTTCCAATAACTTCAGCGGAGTTTGGTTTATTGTATTACGTAAGTAAGTACGTAAAATCTCGTGAATTTATATGGCGCTTTCGTGGTGGTAGTAGGCCTGCGGCAGAGTAGCTACTCATCTTTAGGCGCTTTATCTGAATTTGAAATAATGACCATAACCCCAGAAGGTGGGTGGGTGGGGGGAGGGGCAGTGAGTTCACCCAATGGGTCATCATGGTGTGTGTGTGTGTTATTTTTAGGACGGCGTTGCCTCTGTGGCTGTTGACTCTGATTCTGTCTAAGATGGTCGTTCGTTACGCGGCCTATTGTTCGCTGATGACCGGAGCGTCACTGTTCATCGCCAACATCATCTACGCCTCTCTGCGCAACTCTAACCAACTGGAGATCCCCTTTCCCGACGGAAACCTCGTCTTCCACTGGGGATGGAGCTTCTGGATGTGCATGGTCATGGGTAAGCCGTCGTCGTCGTCGTCGTCTTTCCAAAGCGATCGCATGACGACGATGATGATGACGACGACGATGATGATCTAGTCAACTGCGGAAGATATATAGGCAGCTGCAGTCTTCTGCTCGATGGATTCATTCTCATTAGAATGTTTCACGACATTGTCGTAATCAGTGCCAGGGCGTAGCCAGGAATTTGATTTAAGGGGAAGGGCATTAGCGTCGCCACGGGGGCAAATGGGGCAACTGCCCCAAACCTGCCCTAGACCACCTGCCAGATTCGCGCAAATCCGGTGAGTAAGTTATTTATTGAGAGGGTGGGGACTGGAGAGGTGGGTAAGGAATATGACACGCCACCCCCTCCTTTTTTGCCTCCAACCAAAAATTCCTGGCGACGCCACTATTCGCAACTCTCTTGGAATTCGCGAAAATTCAAGGCCACGCAAAGCCTTGAAGGAATTTACAATTAGTTCCTCGCTATCTTTTTGGCCTTCGATTTATAGCCAGAGTTAATCGAGTCTTTGTACGCCATATAAGAGAATGCGAGAAATCGTTTAACTCGAAAATTAGATAAATTCTCGGCGAATTAGACCTAGTTTTTTAATGTAAAGTCACCACTACAAGGCCTCTGATCACGCCGAGGTGATAACCACATGCACCGCAGTAAAAATCAGACCACGCCGATATGCCCACCGCGTTGAAATGCCCTCCGCGTCAAAATGCCCTCCGCGTTCAAATGTTCACCACGTCTAAATGCCTCCGCGTCCAAATGCTCACCGCGTTCAAATGCCCACCGCGTCCAAATGCTCACCGCGTTCAAATCCTCCGCGTTCAAATGCTTACCGCGGTCAAGAGATCTCCGCGCTCAAATGCACATATTTCGGAACCATTAGCGTCGCCACGGGGGGAGGGCAATGGGGGCAACTGCCCCCCAACCTGCCCCAGACCACCTAACAGATTCGGGCAAATCCGGTGGGAAAGTTATTTATGGAGGGATAGGGAGGTGGGGGTAAGAAATCTGACACACCAGCTCCCTTTTGCCCCAATCAAAAATTCCTGGCGGCGCCACTGGGGAGGGTATAAATTTGGGGGCATATATTCTTTTATATATACATATATCAGGGGTGTCAAGACTTTTTGGGCGGCGGGCCAAATGACATGTATTCCTTGTCCTCGCGGGCCAAATGCATAAATGCTTGTCAATATTATATTCCAAAATCTGAGCTATCTAAAAATCTGAAGTAAACGGATGGCACGCGTGCTGATTGGCACGCTGTGCTGGTGCTGGATGGCACTCGTGCTGGATGGCAGGCGTGCTAGATCACGATATTACTGCATACACGTTGTACTGTAGATCATAATGGAATTTGAATCTAATCAGATGATAATAATAATCTTTCTTTGAAGGTCTGATTACCTTTGCCATTGGAATCGTTATCTTTATCTTGACGATTCTGATGCCGGACACTTTGACCGAATTTTTTGGCATTGACGTGTCTCAGGATTTCGAAGAATTCTACATAAGTAAGTATGTTGGCTGGGAAACGTCTAAGAGGAAACGGGTCGACGTCGAGAGGACCGATGAAAATTCAGACTTATTTGTAAAACAAATGAATGCTCATAATTCTCTCTCTCTACAAAGGAGCACACGGGGTTTTGGGCGCCCATTGCAGGAGTCAAAAAATTGAATTAGTTGGTCGATAAATCTTTAATGAACAAATTATGGCATTTTATTGACACAAGATTAAAAACTACCGATGCTCTTTTCTTGCTTCAACTGATGCGAACTGGTCTGTGATCACGTGATCAAAGTCAGTTTTCACACTTTCTTCCCTTCCTAAACGCTGAGTAGACTAGAGAGCAAGAGCGCCGAGTTCTTTGACGCCCCCTTCAAGTGGCGCCTCCCAGGGCATTTACCCTGTTTGCCAAATCCTAGGTACGCCACGGTCTCTCTATTTTTAAGTTAAAACAATAATACAGGAGGAGGTCACAGCGTCATAGAACGTTACTTTGAACGTTGACCTCTGACCTTCACAGCTTACCCGGAGACGCGCCAGCCATGATAGCCAGCCATCCGTCGATTGCATTTTTCTCTTTCGCTGTTATTAAACGCAGGTCCGACCGAAGAGCTAAACGACCGAAGAGCGAGTCGATTCCTCGGAAGGACGTTCAAGAAGAGAACGGTGATGTTGTCCGATACGAAGTCGACCGCCGTCCAGCTGAGGAGAGGACATAAGAACGGCGTGTTTCCGGTGGCAACGGACTCCGACGCAGATTCACAAGACATCGAACTCGGGGAAGCAGAATCCTCCTCCTCCTCCGCTGCACCTCCGGTATATATATATATATATATATATATATATATATATATAGAGAGAGAGAGAGAGAGAGAGAGAGAGAGAGAGAGAGAGAGAGAGAGAGAGAGAGAAAGAGAAAGAGAGAGACAACATCGTTGTCATCTGCTCTGTGCTTAGAGCATCGTCTATACTTAAGTCATCGTCATCGTCATCATCATCATCAGCAGCAGCAGCAGTAGTGGTAGTAGCAGTAGTAGTAAGAGTAGTAGTAGTAAGAGTAGTAGTATAGTAGTTGTTGTAATAGATATAGGCCTAGCTTTCCTACAGTTACTATCAGTAACCTTGCTAGCAGGAGCATCAGTTGTCGCGGAAAGGTAAAACAACAGTATGAGCAGCATTAGAATTGGCAGCAGAAGAAGAATTGATGATGACAACAATAGTTCTTCTACTTCTTCTACATCTTCTTCTTCTTCTTCTTCTTCTTCTTCTTCTTCTTCTTCTTCTTCTACTACTACTACTACTACTACTACTGCTACTACTACTACTACTACTACTACTACTACTACTACTACTACTACTACTACTACTACTACTACTACTACTACTACTACTATTATTATTATTATTATTATTATTACTTACTACTACTACTACTACTACTACTACTGCTACTACTACTACTACCACTACTGCTACTACTACTACTACTACTACTACTACTACTACTACTACTACTACTAATCTACTACTACTCTACTACTACTACTACTACTTCTTCTTCTTCTTCTTCTACATCTTCTTCTACTTCCTCTACTTCTTCTTTTTCTTGTGTTTTTCGCTGCAGTCTTCAACGAGGTGGAAAATGTTAGTAAGAAGTTTGAAAGCCTTGATATCATTAAAGACAATATAATATCGTTAGACTGCAGCTGATGAGACTGCAGCTGATGGTGAAATTTCTTCTTCTCTTTCAGCCGATAATCCAGAGGGGTTATCGGAAGAAAACCATACTCGGTCCGATGCAAAGGTCCCGAAAGAGTCAGCCTCGTCCAACCGCAACGGATCCAGGACCTGAGATCTACGAGAACCAGATTACATTGCACGGCGTAGCGACCGAAGGAACGAACCTGGAAGACGACGTCGACGACGACAACGCTTACGACTACGAACAGTAATACCAGTCGTCCCAGTTACGCAGATTACGCAGACCGTAAACATATAGGAAAACATTTATTCTGCACTGCACTGGATAATACCTCGATTCGAATGAATCCATGTGTACAATGTGAGCAACGCATGCGATTCGTGCATATTTCCGAAAACAGGCAATTTTAGCTTTACAATGATTAATCATCGTCATCGTCATCAGGCAATTTTAGCTTTACAATGTAATTGTGACCGTAACTAAACTTAAAAATCGTGCGCACGATAATTACTTTGAGTTTGAAATGGACGTCTGTAATATAACGCTTTGAGCACATCTTGAATCATCCTATATGCATCTCATGACACATCAAATATATATATATATTATATATACATATATATGTGTTTATATATATATTATGTATATATATAATTTGTCAAGGTCTGTCTGTCTGTATATCTCAGACTTGTCCATGGGTTGGGTTAACCCATGGGTTGGGTCCAGATTATAAAACAATTAATGGGTTGGGTTTCGTGAGTCTATACCTGTTAACCACGTTAAATATAGATTTTCTACTTAGGTCTAACTGCTTTGACAATGGCCATAGATTTTTGTATTGTGTCATATAGACTGCATGGACCTAATGGAGCCATGTACGTTAGCCCAAATTCAATCGTAGGCAACGCATTCAATGGTCTGTACCAACTGGACCATATAGCAATTCAGATGGATCAAATCACGTGGACGACAGTTGTCTAGTCTGAACGCATTCCTTAAAACGCATGTTGGATTGACGCTCTTTCCGATTCGGTTTTACGTGATTTGCTAATTCCAGTGTTAAGATTGCAGTGTTTTCAACTATGAGTCTGTGCCTCTCCAAATCTCCACTCATCTCCAACAAAGCCCTTCTTGATTGCTAATGATTAATTAGTCTGTATAGCAGTAGCGTAGCCAGGCTTCCAGCATATGCCTATCTATATAGAGGGACGCCATCGCTTCTAAAGGCGAACTCCCTTTATCCGACTAGGGCCTTAGGGGGAGGTGGGCGTCGTGAGTTTCTACAGTGGAATCTGGGACGGTGTCCCAGCCGCAAAAAATGAGGTTGTTATATATATATATATATATATATATATATATATATATATAGAGAGAGAGAGAGAGAGAGAGAGAGAGAGAGAAGAGAGAACTTTAGATGAAATTTTCAGACTACATGAAAGCTGTGGGAAATTCCAAAGTCTCTTCTGATAAATTGTCTGATCGTATTTTTAAACTAATTTTACAGCCAGGAAATCCCCGGTGTAGGAACCCGGTCCTGTGCCCTCGCTACGCCACTGTCAATGCTCATTGGGTTCCGGAATAAAGGGGGTACGTACCATCAGGACAGACACGCCCAGTTATAATTATACGCCCAGTTATAATTATTGTGTTTCGTAAGGGTGGTCAAAAAGCTATAATACAACTTAGTCTATGGGCTTTGTTGCCGATCACCCTGCCCTCCTCCACAGAAAAAGTTTCTAATCGATGTTAATGCGCAAAAGACTTTCGTTGTCTTCGTGCTATGCCATAAATAAGAGAGTCGTATTTATTATTATTATTATTATTATTATTATTATTATTATTATTATTATTATTATTATTATTACATAGATAATTTATGAAACGCTGTAACATAGCCAAGGTCAAGGAGCGTTTTACATCAGCAGAGGATTTAGAAGTTTTACAGATATGTTAAAATGAATTTGATCTTTGAGGAGAGAAATCAATTCAGCTGCAGCAACTATTATGGTCTGCGTTCATTTGTAAGAGAGCAGAAACAGATTTAAACTATCGAGCAAATTTACATCGGATACAAGATGGCTTCAAAAAGTTACGCTAACCTCCGCCCATTCGAGAAATCACGAGAGGTGATTGCTATTCAAATTAGCCTGAAACAGAAAAAGAAAAAGATTCCCAGTAGCAGCTAATAATTATCTAGACCAAATAGTTTTAATCGAATATTGATAGTTTCTCTTCGGAGAGTTTTCATCGTTGGAATCGTCGATTGGACTTCAGCTTTTGCTTCCGATTCGTCCTGGAATAATTGTTACGTTTCAGACTCGGAAGGACGGCGTTGTTACTGCAGTCTCCTTCGCTCATTTTCCCGTTTTTCTTTGCGATTTCTGATATTGTCCTTTAGGCCAAGAGCCACGTGGCTTTTGCCATTTTCCCTTCCTACGTTTAACGCAAAGCACTCGAGTTAAAATTTAAAATATCATTTCACTTAGCATTTTCATTTGCAAGAACTTCTGATCTATAGCTCTACAACGCAAAATACCATAAAGAAGTTCCGCATATGATGCAGTTTACAGCGCCTAGGAATCACCTTCTATTTCCAGCGTTCAACCAGGGACGTCATTTGGGACGGGGCAGGGGGCCGTTGCCCCCCCTGATTTTTAGAAAAAAGTTTTTCCGCCAATGTTTGTAATATTTGCTTTTTTAACCCTCTGATTTATAGGGAAGAGCAGAAAAAGGTCGTGTCAGTCCCTGAAGAAGGAGAGGCTTGATGTCAAAATGAATGAAAAGGTTAAAAAAAGGTCGTCAACTTTTTTGCGAACTTGCCACATCGAAATTATCTTACCCCCTCCCCCCCGAAAAACAGTGCAATTACGTCTCTGCGTTCAACCATCTTAATAAAGCTTCGATCGTAGGCGACGATACTTCGTTTAACATACGTAGGCCTATAATATGGTCAAATTTATAATAATATGTCCAAAAATATAATACGCGTACTTATACCATTGGCGCCCGCATAAATTTTTCCAGAAGGGGCAAAACACATGTTAACACAATGGTCACTGTTAATATTTTAGCAAGTTTTTCAAATTTCAATGTGAAATATTGGTATTTGCATTTTCCAGGGGGCATGTGCATGCCCCCTCTTGCCCCAATGTGCGGGCGCCCATGACTTATACGCAAGAATACGCTGGCAGTGGCGCCGAACTCCGGCGTACTTCTATGGTTGCCTAATTATCCATACATATAGGGTCTGTAGAAGTTTTCATGAAGTCACGGAAACCGTGAATTCCTTGAATTCGTCAAAATGCCGTAATTTTCATCAATTTTGCGAAATGAACACAACATGTCATCCAGGACTTATTAAATAATTTGTTATAAATCAATGTTCCAAGAAAATAGTAACTGTAGACCGATGTTCGACGTTAACTTAATTATCGGCCATCCAACTGACGTTTATGGCGATTGGTTCTGAGATGATTAGTCAAAGCGCTTTCACGCAATGTCCAATTAGATTTCCAGCAAAATTTTAACATCTCAGTTTTGACTTACTTAAGCCAACGTAATTTTTACGTTTAACGGAACTCTTACCGTACGCGTATAAAACGTATAATATCATTGGAATGTAATATTAAACGTAGGCCCTATATATTACGTACGGTCGAATCTTGGTCACCATATCCTTGGCAATCGCCATCTTTTCATGAACTCCTTCAAAATGCCAAAGATTGTTGATCCTTCGGCTCGACCCAAAAAATCTGTAAATTCTTTACCTTCAAGGATTCTTATAGAATGTCCCGCAGTTACATACTACGAAGTGCAGAGTTAATTTAACCTTTTCTATGATCAAATAAAGAAATTAAGAGACGATTTTATTTAGACAGTCAAAGAACTCACTTTCCTGTATGTTTTCCCTTCCCACCTACTCCTATATGTGGGTGCGACTTTCTTGGCTCATTAAAATAATGACCAGAGACAGTTGACGACTCCATTTGGCAAAGCATCGCCACGAAGACGACGATCACAACCAGATGAACTTTCTTCATGGCGATCTGAGACTCTGAAGTCTGACTTCGGAAGAAGAAGAAGAGGCTTTGAAGGTCGTCTTCTGTATCTTCGACTGAACTGAACGACGGAGACGGGAGCTTTTATCTCTTCTTCTTCTTCTTCTTCTTCTTCTTCTTCTTCTTCTTCTTCCTCCTCGTAGACTCAGTCTCTGTTGGCGTGATTGCTTTCACTTTGTTTTTCCATCGATAGTAAAGAAAACAAACTGGAAATCGCAGATCTGCACGCCACTTGAAGAATCTCTTGTCGCCGAGACGTCATCCGAAACAAATTCCATCTTCGCGTCTTGCACGACTTCGAATGTACATCGGGATCACTTTACATCTCGCAAAATAAAAGTCAAAATCGACCGCTTTGTTGTCAGAGACGTCATTTCACTGTTTTTCAGGGGGGGAGGCAAAACACTTTCGACCTGACAAGTTACAAGTTTGCGAAAAAGCTGACGACCTTTTGTTTGCTTGTCAGCCAATTTTCACGGTTACTTAACATCATCAAGCACTCCTTTAGGGCGTGTAAAATCTAAAATAACACAAACATTGGCAAAAAAATTTTCCCCTCAAAATCAGGGGGCAAATGCCCCCTGCCCCCCAAATGGCGTCCCTGTTTGTTGTTTGTAGTAAGCATGGCGTCAGATGTTCAGTTGAACGCAATTGTGATGTTCATCTGTCGAATTCGTGTTTGTGAAGAACGAACCTCCGCTCGATTTTAATCATTTTGCGTTGTCGTCGTTTGCGTGCAAGACGCTGGTCGATGCTCACTAGACACGTAAGCTAATATGTTCAGGCGTTCAGTCCAGAGACTATGATACGACATAGGTCAGAGATGAACGTCGAAACAGTCGAGAGGGGAATGAGGGGGCGTAGCTTAAAGTGAAGAGATAACAATTAAACAGAAGCATTCTTAGTGGCAATCGCTTTTTTATCTGATAGCATTGTGGCTGTCTGCCAGGAAATATTCAGGGCGACCACAAGGTAGTAGGCCTAGTAAAGTCCTTCCCGAGCTCTCGAGGCTCATAGGAGCGGCGCTGATCCCCGTTTCCAAGGCCCTCAGCCAGGCGACTAGTACAGATTGCATGATACGGGGACAGTGAAATTCGCACCATTTGGAGCCCATTCGACGCCTAAAAGGAATCTGCAATTGTATATCTTTGATATCTGTCGGGGCCTTCTATTTATTGCTAATTTTTTTCTAATATTTGTCATCTACTGTACTCTGTTGAAAATTCACTGAAGCATAAACAACAAGTAAATCGATTTGATGCAGAAAACAGATTCTTAATTATGTAGCTCCAGTTAATCTCATCGGAATAAGCAAACTCTAAATGCTAAATCTGGATAATAGCCTACTTAGAAGGGCCGTGCCTGAGTTCAGTGACCGCCTCTCAGATTCAGCTGCTTAGGGGTGACATTCGTTTGTAGAGAAGAGCATTGAGTTTTCGACTGACTTTCTTAACTCGAGAAGTTTCAGTGTGCTCAAGTTTCAATGTTCTGCTCAGAAGAGGAAGTTACGTTAATAAATTTATCATATATTATAACGCAGTTGTCGGTTGATTTTCATTCGTGAAATACTGAAATACTCGAAGCAAAGTAGCTTTTGCAACGAACTATACACAAATCATGGAGAGATCTCAGAATCGTGGTCAGCTGTGTCCTGTTCTCCATCGGAAGAAGAGCGGACTAACGGGAATATATATATATATATATATATATATATATATATATATATATATGTGTGTGTGTGTGTGTATGTGTGTGTGTGTGTGTCCGTCAAGGTTAAGATTTGTCATCCTTTGTCATCCATTGTTTCCACCTTTAGCGTCGGTGGAAGTTTGACTTGGGCAAGAACAATTTGATAGAAATGCGTGGTCATGACTAAACTTAAAGTCTTGTGTTATAAAGTTACTTTGAACCTGACTTTTATGATTAAAATGTAACGTTTTTAAGATATTCTGCATCGCTTTGTGACCTAAATAAGCTCATTCAATACCATAAAACTTCTTTCTGATATGTCTCTGTAGGCCTATATATGCAGTGTTTATTCTAGGCCTTCTCTGGGGGGGAGAATTTCCCCCGAAGATTGAATTTTCCCCGAAAAGTTTTGACATTTTGGCAAGTAGTATGACCTCCCAAATGTATGTTCTCTCCAAAATTTTAAGCTTCCCCAATGTCTAGGTGGCTAGAATAAACGCTGTCTGTATGCCCCCAAAAGGTACAGACGCAGGTTTTCATCAGACTGTCGGTTTGAGATGTGCCTAGTTAAAGCACTGTGCTGCAATTAGCTGTCATGCTCTTATTATTAACAGTCTAACTCTTGTTCTGACTGTTATTATAGGCCCTAACTCCATCTGCTTTGCCCCATTTCAGCGTTTTCAACCAGCAGCCTTCGAAGTGAAAGCCAATTTGTCGAATGCTGCGAAAATTACAACTGTTAAACTGATCATTGATATTTGGAAATTCAGGCATTTAGATGCAAGATCTAGTGCAAGTGACAATGAAGAACCAGGGGCGTATCTAGGACAGTTGACCCCACCCCACTCCCCAATGGCAGAGGGGTCAGAAAATTGAATCGGTAAGTTAGCAAATCGTGATATTTTAATTATGCGCAATTAATACTACAGATGCACTTTTCTTGCTTTTACATGATGCGAACTGGTCTATGATCACGTGCTCAAAGTCAGATTTCTCAGCTTCCTTTCTTTCTAAGCAGAGTAGGGCAAGCTCAGAGAGTACTTTGGCACCCCTTTCAAGTGGCTTCCGGGGTATCGGCCCTACCTGTCATACCTGTCGAGAGAGAAAGACACAGATATGTAAGCCCCTGAACGACTGTTGTCTTCTGTCTTTTACGATTCTACCACAATTGGCTGGTAAGACCTTGCCATTATATTTCTTATATTTATCAGTAACGGCGCCAATCATGAACTTTGAATAGCAAGGCCTCTCCAAGTCTGAGCTCAAACAACCTTTGAACCTTTGTTGAGTGTTAATTTACCGGACGGGGTCGTAACAATATCAGGACTTTTGCGTCGTATTGTGAAGTCGTCTTCCTGTTTTTCTTATGTAATGGGGTGACACTTATTCGAACGATAACGGATTTTTAGAAGATTTGCTGAAACGAATCTGATGTTTGAAAAAAGAAAATTAATTCTTTTGCAGCCTTTGGCAATGGTCTGCGTTTATTTTTAACAGCAGAAACCGATTTAAATTATTGAACAAATTGACATCGAATATACGGCTTTAATCTAAGTCAATGTAACGAGCCAAAGATTCGGCCTTACGATAAACGCAACAAAAACGAAAACCATGGCGGTCAGCAAAACAGGAGAAAAGAAGATGCGATTAACTCTAGAAAGTGTAGAATTTGAACAAGAGGACAAATAACAAGCAATGGAAGCCACCAAGAAGACATCAAGTAGAAAATAGCAAAAGGATTACAAACAATGGGAAGACTGAAACGCATCTGGAACTCTACAGAAATTTATTTAAGCACCAAAATTCAAATTTATAATACCGTTGTCATTCCACAAATACTACAATATATGGATCTGAAACCTGGGTCACAAAAAGAGAAGATGAAAAAAGACTACTCGTTGCAGAAATGAGCTGCCTAAGAAGAATTCTTGGAGTTACCAGACTTCAAAAACTTAGAAATGAAGATATAGGGCAGCGGATTGGGCTAAAGAATACCATCATGGACAAACTCAGAAAAAGGAGGCTAACATGGTATGGACATGTACACAGGATGGAAGACTCGAGACTTCCCAAAAAAGCACTCTACACGTACAGGGAAGGTACAAAAAGAAAGAGGCAGGCCCAGAAAAAATGGTAGACAACATAAAAGAAGATCTCAATAAAAGAAAACTGGCAATTGCATGAGAAAAAAAACTGCAATGGGACAAAAAGATCTGGAAATGATTCCTGACTTGCTATTGTCACTATTAATGAGTTGGCAGAGAGCAATTATGAAGATGACGACGATGATGAAGACGACCATAACGACGACGAAGACGACAATGATGATGACATGACTTTAAAAGTTACTTTAACCTCCATCCATTTGTAGAATCGTAATATATTATTGTAATCAAAATTTTCTTCTTAAAAGTTACTTTATCCTCCACCCATTTGTAGAGTCATGAGATATATTATAATATTATATGATTGTAATTCAAATTATCTTGAAACTCAAAAAGACTCCTAGCACCAAATAATACTCTAGATTAAATAATAATTAATATAATATTGTAGGTTTCTCTTTAAGAGAGTTTTTTTCGTCGTTGAATTTCGACTGGATGTTTGGCATCGAGCCGCCGAGAACCGCCAGCGGCTCTTAGGGCTCCACGAGGACATCTTCAACAATCGGCTGTAGCCCCCCCGCCGACTCAGTCACAGACGAACACTGGCAGTTCAAGACCTGCATAAATCGTTCGAATTAATAAAACATTTCAATGGCATTTAGCGAAAAATTTCAAACACCAAGAATTTGCTTCAACACGCCATGAAAACATACCTCACATCGACGTAGCTGAGGGAGTTCGCAACACACCTGTTGACAGGTTGTTGGCTAGATCGATTATTTTTGCAACTGTATTTCACGAAGCAATACAGAACACCACCTAATTAATTAATTATTCTTATACACGACATGCATTTGGCATCGGTAACCATAGGAGCGCATGGTAGGAAGTAAGAGCACGTGAAGCGAAGCGTAGAAGACATGAAGTCAACTTTTCTG
Source organism: Metaphire vulgaris (assembly GCA_018105865.1). Classification (NCBI taxonomy): domain Eukaryota; kingdom Metazoa; phylum Annelida; class Clitellata; order Crassiclitellata; family Megascolecidae; genus Metaphire; species Metaphire vulgaris. The sequence continues at coordinate 600,397 of CM030857.1, forward strand.
CTGAAGGGGAACTGTCTTGATCGGCAGTCGACTGCTGAAGTCAACTCCTGCGCACTGACTGCACTCCTTCGGGCACTTCAAGTGCAGATCCTATCGGGGTTGATGAACAGTGCGCCCGACAGAATTACTCTTCACAGTGGCATCCAAAGTTGATCTACAAAATGATCGAATATTGACTCTCCGACTGACAGTCACGAAATGTGACCTTAGTCCTTACAGACGAGAGACTGCTTCGTTCAGGAAGTCGGCAACGGCTTCCATTGTTGCGTCAGTAGCACTGTCATTGAACCTGGCATGCATCAAGGTGAACGACGACGACGTCTGCTGCTGTGAGATGCTGCTGCTGCTGCTGCTGTTGTTGCAGGAGATGCTTCCTGCCATCCGCTCACTATGTCCACAGTTGCCACTTAGACAGCGGACAGTGCTGCCAAATGTCTGTACCATGTAAACGAATGATTACGATGTGCTCTGTTTCACGACATACAGCTACTATAAATGAAACGAACGCTAGGGTTGGATAGACTCCGAAACAGACAGACAAACAGACAGACAGACGGACAGGCAGAGGCAGACAGACAGACAGAGACAGACAGGGACAGACAGAGACAGAGACCGAGACCGAGACAGAGACATCTAGAAACAGAAACAGAAGCAGAGACAGACAGTCAGACATAGAGAGAGACAGACAGAGACAGAGACAGAGACAGACAGAGCTGCATGGTTAATGATGTTAAAATTCCCCCTTCGGTTTGGTTACTCTAAATCAATTAGTCTATGACGTTTTACAGAAGTTACGTTTACCTGTGCGTTGCAAGTCACTGTTGTTGAACACTTCTGAAAAGCCCAAACAGCACAATTGCCACATTCTGATGATATGCATAACACGGACGGCGGCCAGATTTCCTGATTTTGATTTAGTGGAAGACGAGGCAAAATACGATTCCATGCTTGGGTGAGGACCCTCCCTCATCGCTCGCCCTATTCCTGGCAATCAGAGATGTCAATGGGTCCATTTTTTAGAACCCAATCCAACCCAACCCATCAATTCTCCAACCCAACCAAATCCATACCGATAATAGGTTTACTTGACCCAACCCAACCCACTGCAATACATTAGAGTTTTTTAAACCATTTTCTGACCCAACCCAACCCACCATTAATATGGAAAAGTCTGACCCAACCCAACCCAACCCATGGACATCTCTGCTGGCAGTATCCTTCACAATGTTCAAGGTGCTAAGCCCTCAGTTCGGCAAGAACCTGTGAATTCTTTTCCCTTCAAAAGATATTGACCGTTTTGTTTTTCTAACTACTAATTATTCAAATTTTTGAAATAATTAACCATTAACAGTGGCGTAGTCAGGGTTTCGGAATGGCGGAGAACCAAGGCTTCTTCAGACCGACTCTTCAAGTTACGACTGGGGGGACATGAGAGAGCGGGATCAGTTCTCTGAACGGGGTCTTTGGCGGAGACACAGTCGATAAATTTGAGCACAACATTAGATTCAACTCTCAAGAGGTCTGATTCATGTGTCGGGACTATACGACAACATGCTGCCAACCCCCCTCCAGGGTTTAATCTAGGCCGTTTTCGGGGGGAATTGCCCTTTTTTCTCCTCCGGAAATTTCAAATTCCCCCGGGAAATGTTGGCATACTACATCAACTAACAGCAGCCCCTAGCAGAATTACCCCCGGCTTTGTCAGTTCCCCTGGCTTTGTCAGTTCCCCCGGAGTCCAGGAGTCTAGATTAAACACTGCCCCCTCCCCATTTGAAAGCGTTCTTAAGGTCGTTATTTCCTCTAGCGTGTTCTGAGACAGAGCCACAGTTTTCTAGGGGAGGGGGCAAGACTTTCGACTGCAATATAAATATAAATATTTAGGGCACGTAACAGAAGACAGATTAGTCAATTTGCATTTAAAAACACAAAATTCGCGAAATTTTTTTCTCCATAAAATCAGGGGGCAACTGCCTCCCTGCACCCCTCAAATGACGCCCATATCCCCAGTGGGGTCTGGCCTCAGCCGTAGAAATTTCTAGTGTTAGAATTAGACGGTGAGCTTTAATGCATATTTTAAAGACGTTTAACTATGCTTTATCACTGAGTGACGAAAAGCTGTAACACAATTGCTTAGGCCCCTATATATAGATTCTGCTGGCAATCACCCTACCTCCACAGAAAATTTTCTAAATGGTTTCGCTCAAATTCCACTACTGATCCCAGTCCGACCAGTGTTTATTCTAGCCACCTTGACATTGGGCGGGATTTTGGAATGTTGGGGGGGGGGCATGGTCTGAGTCTCCAAAAAACCTTGACAAGCAAAAAAGGTCATCCTTTTCCGGCCAGCCTCCCTAAAGTATACTTTTATACTTACCTTTTACCCTTCTCAGATGCCCTGTCAAGCAAAAATATTATCATCCTTACATTTTCCCCTCTCCAGAAAAATAAAAGCCCCCCCCCCGTCGTCACACTTGGGGGGGGGGAGAAATTTCCATCCCGCATGCAACATATAAAAAATTTGAGGGGGGATTTCTTTAACTTTGGGGAAATCCCCCTTCAGAGAAGGCCTAGACTAAACACTGCAGTCCGACTATGAGGTCGCGGAACTCCTCACGGCTAACGCCAATGACTGTTTCTTAGATTATTAGTTCGCTATACATATACAATAATTTTTCACGAAGCGACGGAATCACGTTTGAATTTCGTGAAATAGAGTCTATTTTGATTGGATTAAATGAAATAATTTGCGATTATTATTTTTCAGCTGGTAGAAAGAAACAGACAGTTACCAGATTATTCGGCGCTCCACTTTGGGTACAGGGTGCCAACGGCTCACAGACAGTCTCATTCTTCTTGGTGCATTCTTCTTCAGAAGACGAAGACGAAGACTCATCAGCCGATTGCAATGACCCCATTTGGCAAAGCATCGCCACGACGACGACGGCGACGATCACAACCAGACGAACGTTCTTCATGGCGATCTCAGTCTCTGAAGTCTGACTTCGGAAGAAGAAGAAGAAGAAGAAGAAGAAGAAGAAGAAGAAGAAGAAGAAGAAGAAGAAGAAGAAGAAGAAGAGGCGTTGAAGGTCGTCTTCTGTATCTTCGACTGAACTGAACGACGGAGACGGGAGCTTTTATCTCTTCTTCTTCTTCTTCTTCTTCTTCTTCTTCTTCTTCTTCTTCTTCTTCTTCTTCTTCTTCTTCTTCTTCTTCGTCTTCTTCTTCTTCTTCTTCTTCTTCTTCTTCTTCTTCTTCTTCGTCTTCTTCTTCGTCTTCTTCTTCTTCTTCCTCGTAGACTCAGTCTCTGTTGGCATGATTGCTTCCACTTTGTTCTTCCATCGATAGTAAAGAAAACAAACTGGAAATCGCAGATCTGCACGCCACTTGAAGAATCTCTTGTCACCGAGACGTCATCCGAAACAAATTCCATCTTCGCGTCTTGCACGACTTCGAATGTACACGTTGACCTTTTCTTAGGCATCGCCAATACAGAGACGATGAGTATCCGTTCTCCATTTTAAAAGAAAAATGTGATTTCTTTTTGAAAAAAGCAGAAATCTGAGTGGTTCAAACCGAACCGTAATTCGTCGTTGTTATTCGTAGCAAGCGTGGCGTCAGCTGTCCAGATGAACGCAATTGTGATGTTAATCCATCGAATCTCTGTACTCGATTGAACGTGTCTCGTTCTGCTGAAAAACGATCAGAGATTTAGAATGGGCGTCGTTTGCGTGCAAGACGATGTTCAAAGCCCAGTCGACACGAACCTCTGATGCATCAAGCGTTCAATCCAGACAATAATAAGACACATGTCAGAGATGAACAGTTGCGCCATTGGCTGTTACCGTTCATACGCACTGTGATAGTGGCGCCATAGAAGTCTTTATTGTCTTATCAAATTGTGACACCGTGTCAGTACAATCGTACCATTTTCGCCTAAGTAGAGGCGTACAGTATATCCAGTGGCGGTTCCACGTTGGTGATGACTGGGGGGTGCATCCCCGCCGAGCTTTTTTTCCTTGTCAGCGTTTGACGCTGGGTATGTGCAGTATACAAAATTGAGCTGATGGACATTTTTGAACCGGTCAGCCTTTTTTCAGGAAATTTAATGTACTAATGTACATTTGTCGGGGAAAACACTGTTAATGACCTCCTCTGAGTATCTTAGCGAAGACTTATCAGAATATTATTAGGGCCTAGTATGATAACTAAAAATTTATCATCTTTTAGATCTGGTCTTAAAACTTACCTGTTTGACTTGGCTTATCCCCCTTAGATTGCTCCCCTGCTGTTCTAATTGATCTTCCGGATTGACCTGGCTCTAATTCTATTTGGATTTGGTGCGCCATCGGCTGATGCCCTCGGCATTATGATAGTGGCGCCATAGAAGTTTATTGATTGATTGACATTGTGCACTGCTTGAGTTTCTCAGCCATTGGCGTTGTCTCGGGGGACCCGACCCTATTCGGGTCAGGTCTGGTCGTGAGATTCGTCCAAACCGGTGAGTGGTTGGAGGAAGGGTGGGGAGGGGGTTAGGCTAGTATATAAGATCGAGAGGGTGCCAGACTTTAAGGCTTTATTTCGCAATACAGCCGTTGAAAGCGTTTGAGACGAAGACCTTTATTTGCTCATCAAGGCTTTCTTGAGCCGAAAATGTCGAAGTGCCCCCCATTCTGGAATCCTGGATACGCCACATATATTAGTTCCAGGACAAAACGTATCTTCCTCTGGTTTTCTAAACAATTATTTCTGAGCAGAAGCAGGTCAATTTAATTTATGAAACATTCGCCAGAGTATCAACCAGTCAATCAGTCAACAATCAAATATTATTAGCAACAGAAAACAAATAGGCAATCAAATTGCTTTAGCAAAATTCAACATTTATGTAACGCCATAATTTGAGTTGGTTAAGCCAAAATGTAAATCTCTCCTAGGTCGGAGTTACGCTGTCATGACTGTGTGTAAGAAGTGTGCCAGTTACATGTAAAATATTTAAAGATTTTTCAAAACAATGTTTACGCGATTTCTTTATACATCAAGAATTCGGCGAATTTTGTAGAAGAGGGAAACGGTGCTGGAGATCGTTTTAACGATTTCGTCAGAATTCCTGGAAGAAGAAAAAACAGCGATCCTTGTCATTAATTAAACCATTCGTTAAACATTTGATGCAACTGTGGCAAATGCATGTCTGTTTCAGCCTAATTTAAACGATAGGCGGATTAACCTTAATTATAGACAAGTAAACCCGGCATTCCGGTTTCATAACCTATTCACGTACTATTGGATACACAAAGGGTTAAGGCAGGGGCGGAGCTAGGGTGTCCGGCGCCCGGGGACAAAACATACTGATGGCGCCCCCTCAACTTGACGAAAATCATAAGAATCAAAAAAGGGCGCCGCTCTGCCCATTTTGACGCCCCTTCCTTTTTCATTCAACTTCACGAATACCCTTGACAAACAAAAAACGGTCATCGCCCGTAGCGGAACATCCTACCTCAAACCAATTTTGGCGCTCCCCACCTCAGCGCCCGGGGACATCTGTACCCCCTGCACCACCTAGATCCGCCTCTGTGTTAAGGCTTCACAGCAATCAATATAATTTTTGGCTTGGCGCCATTTTCCTCTTAGATGATTTTTTGGTAGACTCTACGGTAAATACATTTTGCCTGGCTATGTGTCGGGATTGTGTCCGAGAGTCTGACCATTGGCGGATTCACCATTTCTTAATTAAGGGCTTATGTTAAATCATTTGTCATTTGACTAAATAGACTAATGACACCGCGAAGCAGTGACCAGGGATTTCTCCCCCTCTTTCTCTCTCTCTCTCTCTCTCTCTCTCTCTCGCTCTCTCTCTCTCTCTCTCTCTCTCCCCTACAAACACTGCACTGGGCTTTTTAAATCCTCGTCTAAAATAAATTGCTGGATTTGACTTTGATCCGGATCTTGTGTGATTGTGATTTAATGCGCCATCAGCTTGCACACACACATTATGAAGTGGCGCTATAGAAGCTAAAGATCAGATTTAGATTGATGTGCAGTAACATTTTCAATGCAGAAGCTTCCTTAAACGGGTAGGCTTTAGTCACACGATAGTTTAAATTACTGAACGCATTTTTGAAATTGGGCTTCTGTTGAAGAAAGTCTTGCCGGTATTATTATTATTATTATTATTATTATTATTATTATTATTATTATTATTATTATTATTATTATTATTATTATTATTATGTCGATCGATTCGTTTTGCCGTAGGCCTACTGTCGGTTGACTTTGACTCGCTAAGGCGCCACCCATTTATCACTAAAAACAAACAAAACAAAATGTTCTGAATAATTTTGAAATTCATATATTCACCGTTGACCAATAAGGGGCTGTCCATTAATTACGTCAACAATTTAGGGGGAGGGTTTGAAAAAGTTTGACAGTTGTTGACAGGGGGATGGGGTAAAGAGAAGTTGACGTCAGCAATTTCACTTTTTACAAATAATCAAAAAATAGGAAATTTCATGGAATACTACTTATTACAATGAAAAAAGCATTGCAAAAAGGTCATCACCACCACATTTTGACACTCGATGAGCAAAAAAGGGGGAAAATGGTCATCACCACAAAAATAATAACCTTGTTATTGAGACCTGTCATTGATCTTGGGGGGTCAAAAGTTTTTGACGTAATTATGGGGGGGGGGGTAAGTGAAAGTTGACAGTTGTTGACAAGAGGGGAGGGAGTCAAAAATTGCCAAAAAATTGTTGACATAATTAATGGACAGCCCCTAAGTAAACGACGACGCTCTTTATATATCGAATTCGAATTGTTGCCTTGATTATTGAAATTCTTAGGTTGTCCTCGAAAGTTACGAAGACTCGGAATCTACTTCAGAGACATCGACATCTTACGTGCATTTATAGTTCGTCATCTTGAATGGATTTATGTCAGGCATGTTCAGACCTTGCTTAAAGTACCACATTGTGAATTTGCAGCTGCAGTTCTAAAACGACAAACATGCATCGAGAAACATTTAGTAACCGAACATCGGACTCCAGACTCCAGAGGCGGCTTTATCTTGACTCTTGGGGATAATAATTATAATTATAGTGTGCTTAACACTGCTTACTACAAGAAATGGCAAAATTTATCGTGTGTCGAAAACCAACATCACTCATACATCTCTCTATTCTAACTTCTGTTTGTCCACTACAGATGTTACAAAGGAAAAAAACCAATACAATTCGCAGTATACAATTCCAAAGCAGTCCACATTCAATAATTTCAGTTCTTCGAAATAATTTTTTATCCTACAGTCACCATGTCTATGCATAATCAAACTAACATACTTATGTATCCCCAATCTAATATCCCAGTGTACTTAATTTATTTTATTAAAGTGCGTTGGCACTTACTCTTTGTACATCTTCTTTGTCTATTCTGTGAAAGTAAGCGAGGACTTCGATAGTCTCCGACTTTTTCTGAAAACGTTAAGTAATTAATAATTCATATTCCTAATTGTATGAGAATGTTCTGAACTGGAGTATATTGTCTACAGATCATTGTCTTCGGTCTCCAGGAATTATTAGGCTTGGAGGCGACCTAAAGACAACAGCGAGTATTCGTTTGAGTGCGGTGCAAATTGCATAGCATATAGGCAGGGCTATTTTTAGGATTATCAATTTGGAGGTGTCGGTAAATTCTACGGGTCTCCTGCCAAAAATGTCTGACACGCAAAAAGGAAAATCCCATAGCTGAAATGGGGGAAGGGGTGTTGGGTGTCGGTCTCAAATGGGGGGGGGGTGTTGGAGTGTTAGGGGGTGTAAAAATATTCCTACATATAGGTTAGTAAATACTTCGATTAGATTAAGTGACATCAAATGATACGACGATGACTAAGAGTGAAGAAGGAAATAATTATTTCGAAATTACATTTTACTGAGGTTACACGGATCTAACAGCTGAGATCGAGTCCTGTACCATATTAACCTAATTATTATGGCTTAATTTCTGATAAAAGTGTGAGTGGAAAAAACAGCAAATCAGGCAGAATTACTCTTAAAATTCCACAGAAACCGGACGCCAAAACCCCGCTCCCCGTATGAACCTATATTTCTGAACACAGTATGTCACCTTGTAGATCATCTTGCCTACGCCCTTCAACGAGACCGTCGGGTCAGAGGCGTACATCTCGGTTCTGGCAAGCGTCAGGCTGTAATCTTCAACCGCTCTGATGATTACGGGATTGACCACCGCTCGAATGTCGCCGACTGTCTTCTTGGTTGCCTCAGACAACGAGAAGCTGCAACTGGTGACGATCACAGCAAGGCAGATTACCAAGTTAACCGACTTCATGCTAAACGCTAGGATTAGCTGTGGGCAGATCAAAGACCAGTCTCTTCTTCTCTTTCTCTTTCTCTTTCTCTTTCTCCTTTGGAACGCAAATGAAACACGCCGACCGTATCGCCCGAATGTTCCTTTTATGTGAGTATAATTATTTATTCGCGTTTATAGTTAGGGAAATAATTAACGTCTGCACAGATGGCATTTCAATTAGGCAATACAGCGTAGGTCTAACTAAGGAGAAATTTAATCAGTAGCGTAGCCACGGGGTTGTTTGGGGTTGTTCAAACAACCCCATTTCAAAAAATATGACCAACACAATTTATGTAAATCCGTTGACTTTGGGGTTGAAGGAGTGGCAGTGGGGTGGGGTGGGGTGGGGGAGGGGTCGACCGCGGCTTCAGTGTTCAGTTGCATAGTGCCTCCAGTTAACAACCCCACTTTGCATAAGCTGGCTATACGCCACTGAATTTAATGACAAACGCGTATGCTTAAATCAATCGTTCATCATTACCGATATAATTGCGTCTTCAAAAAAAACCTTACAACCATTTCATCAACGAGCAATACTTGATTAATATGAATGTAAAGAGAATTATTGAGACAGCTTCATGTCACGTCAGTTGTGCCTTTGCCATGTTAAGAAAGACAATGAGATACCTCCACCCCGTCTAAAGGCTAAACAATCGCAGCATATAATTTTGTTCTTAGCGAAATATTTGCATAAAACATTTTAGCGATGGCTTTCAAAATTTTTTAGCACCCAATCGAGACAGATAAGAGAGCGTTGCTTGTGGTAGAGCCAGGATTCTGGAATTCTCCTTCTGTCTGTCAAATCTTCCAAGAAACTGATTAGCCAGAGGCCTAATTCAGACTGAAAATGCAATCCTTTTGAACAGCTTTTCCAGCTCCTGTCTTGCTACTTTCCACCAAGCGATCCCCGAAATTTAGCCGATCCGCCTAATATGAAAGCCTATCGTAACCATGAGGGGGCTTTAGGAGCTCGGCCCCATATCTATTTGGACCAGGACCGGTCGTGAGATTCGTCCAAAACCGGTGATAAATTGGCGGGGGTAGGATAGTAACAAATCGAGGAGAACGCGCCAAACAGCAGACTATATAGTCTAAAGCGCTTGAGTGAGACGGCGACCTATTTTTTGCTCGTCAAGACTTTTGGCCCGAAAAATGTCGACGTGCCCCCTATTTTGGAATCCTGATCAGAGGCGTAGCGTCCCAATGGCTATTATGGCTTTAGCCATGGGCGGCACACATGATGGCGGCGGCAAATTTTGGAAGCGACCTTTCTTTTGCTTGTCTGGTTGTCGAGGAGTTTTGGCGAAGGTCGCTTATAAGGCAACCGATGATTTGGACAGCAACGGAACCACCTCAGCCAGATGAAGGCGCTTAACGATCCTTCACATCTTCGTTCAATCCTCACCAACAATATCTAGATTACACCTGTCAATCACTTCCACTGACCTAAGAATGAGCAGATACTGCAGTAATATATAATATGGCGCTATAAAAATTCACGAGATTTTTACTTACTTACGTACGTTGTTTCAGCATGAAGACATCGTCTCTATGTTCTTGTGTCCGATGCATCGTTACATTCTGTGCTTTTTCCAAACGCCGACCTTTCAATGGCGCTGCTCTACAGAGGAAGGATAGCGAGGCTTCTGCTGTCGTCTTCATCGCTTGGATCCGGAAGGTTTACGGAATTTCCTGTCGAAGTTCTTCAACGGAATTCTGGTAAAAAATAACCGATTTAAAAGAGGTTCTGCACTTACCGGTGAGCGATAATAGACGATGCTAGAGTCACGCCACCAGATCTGATTAAAATCAATTTATATAGCTCCTATATAGAGCCACAACCAGAGCAGTAAATGAACGGATTATTTGTATAGAGTGAAGCAAAGTGCATTGTAATAGGGACAAAACTCGCCTAAGGATATATCGTCAGACTTCTCGTGTAAGAAATTGCACGCCTGCCTTGGCAATTTTTGCACTTTGCCAAGTGTGACAATGCAGCAATTAGTGGGCGATCACTCAAGGTGCTGTTACTGTTTTGTTGCATGTGAAAAATATATGAGTTAATTCTCGTGTTATTGGTTCTACATAATATTTGACAAGCCGGAATCCGGTAAAATTATTAATTAGAAAATGTATTGACATTCAAATAAGTAAGTTTAAGTATTCTAAAGCCTAGATTTTTATGATTTTATAAACATTTCGGTAATTGTGGGTGGTCGTCGATACCCGATTGTAAACAGAAAGTAATCCAAAAGTAGTCCGCTTGTACTGAAAGAAGTTTCAACGATGACTGCTTTATAGAGATCTTGAGAGGCGTATTGTGCTAACCAACTTCATATAACGCCAATATTTTCACGATATAGGGTCACGAGAATTTAAATGTTTATTTTTTCACAGTTTGGGAAGCAGAAAATCTATTATATGTACTAAGATGCTCGGACTAATACACTGGTACTTCGGTTTGTTCAGTTAGAGCGCGGATTTCTACTTCCTGTTTACATGCGGGTATCAACTGCCCACAATTACCAACATTTCAATTCCCTATATATCTGGATCAAAATAATTTATAGTCTGTCAAAATTTTAGTATTTCATAATGTGGTTCACATAAGTACCAAAAAATAGTCAATATGGCTCTGCACTTGAAAATCCTGGGAACCTCTGAGCTGTGGGAGTCTCAATGCTATGAATGGAACTTGTAAGGCTAATGTCTTGTTCACATGTTGTCATGACATCACAAAAAGTAAAGCTTTTCCGTGCCCAGATTCAAGCATTGGGGCCGGTGCTGATCTCCGGTCTCTTAGGCATACAGTGACGCAGGCGGCATACGCCATTAACCTAGAGTAGGTTGCCAGCCAAACATCTAGACCTGCACTTTACTTCGTAGCAAATGCTGCTCCTCGTTTGATGTTACAATCGCCCTCTAGTGAGTAAGGCTGAGTTGACCTAAGGGGTTCCCATGGGGCTTGATCCCATATCATCGGAGTGCCTGCCAAGAATGCAATATTCTATAGTTATTTATTCAAAAACCACATGCACATAGAATTCCCAATCCTGCATTTTCAGCCAGGTTATGTTTGTTCGTTTGACAAATACTGATTATGTCAGCACGATGGATAGATAATATAAAAGAAGATGTCGGAAAACAAAATCTGGGCTTAGAAGAAGCAACACACACAGCAAGAGACAAGAAAATCTGGAGTCATCTCGTTTCAAACTCATTGTCATCATAGATGATGGAAGATAAGGAAGATTATGTCAGCATGATGTGAAATATATTTGCAGAGTAACATCAAATTGAGGAAAACGCGCCAGACAACAGACTTTAAAGCGCCTGAGACAGCGACTAAATCTATCGATTGAAGTTTTTGACCTGTCGTTTGAAAAACTGATTGTAATAAATTTTAGGCAGACGCCATCTTTTCAGCTCAGAAATACTTGGCTTAGAAAATTATGCTCGTCAGAAATCATCGATGATAGAAAGAACAGGACTTCTGCAAGGTGAGGAAAGTTTATTGGATGGGAATATTTTAGAATCTGCTAACACATTTATCAGCATGGAAGCTGTTTCTGTCTATAATTGTTTATTTGTAATACGGTAAACAGCTTTTGAAAATCATCCAAATTATGGAAGCTACTTGTTGGTTGATCTACTGGAACAATGGATGGGTCGTTTGCAGAAAGACAACTATACTAACTTTCCTTTACATTTCATTCATTCATTCATTCATTCATTCTTGGACGATTTCTATAGCGCTGTAACAAGGCTGAGGCCCACAACAAAAGCGCTTTAACATCTCAACTATACCCCATCCCAAACAGATGTGTTTTTAAGCTCTTGATGAAGTGCTCAGGAGTATTAGCCGTGGTGACGTGATCAGGAAGAGAGTTCCACAAGATAGGGTTGCCGCGTGTAAATGATCTCTCTCCAAACTTGGCAGTCTTGGAGGGAGGAGGAACCTGAAGTTTGACCCTACGACTCATGGCCAGTGGGACAGATTCTTTATACCCTTAATTTTATAATTTTACTGTTATGCACTAGCTTGACCATTTGATCGCAACAATTCGTATAAGCAATAGGTTATGAAGCCAAAATATTGGTCTTACGTGAAGAAAGGGTTAATGGGGACTGAACTGCAATGATATAATTAAATGTAGCATCATCTAAGGCAGAACAATTAATCATTGGATATTCTATTCATCTGTTAGGACATAGTGAAATCTTATTTCCAAAATATTTGTCGGTTTTTATGCAGTAACTTGTTGTGACTTTTATGCCGGACGCGAGTTTGACTGTTGTTGGACTTTAATTTTAGAGAAGTTTTTCAGTCGAATGGAGGATTACATGAAGAATTCTGAAAGGAGTACGATATTTACAGATGACGTCAAGACAATGGTCTACTTTACGGAGTCAGACGCTGACCTTGGCACGGGCATCAAAATGCTTAAAAGGTGACGATATTACTTCAATGTCATTTCACGGGGTTTATGTGTTATTAATGCACATTTTTCTTATTATTCTATTTATTTGCTATTCTTTAGTGACATCTTTGGAGATTTTCACGAGGATTTTCATTTATCGGCAGTGCAGTAATTAATTTATCATTTTGCAGATACTTGTTTAATTATTTGGACCAGTTAATTGCCTATTTTGAAGCATTTATGTTGTCTCTTGTCTGCAGATTTTAAGTTTGTGTATTCGGTTTGAAGCATTTGTTGAAATTTTGTAATTAATTATGAAATGTATTTTAGGTTTCATCTTCAGAACAAAGATTTGCGTTTCTCAAACTTTGTCTTTGGTCCGCTCGTTTTTCGTCTTCTTCACTCGCTTAAAAAGCCAGATTTAGCGTTTCAGCTCTTCACTGACAAGGTATCGACATCGACTGCATTGAAATTAATTATATTTTCTTATAACTTTGCCACCCTAAGCAGTCAATTATTGTTATTATTATTATTGTTGTTATTATTATTGTTATTATTATTATTATTGTTATTATTATTATTATTATTATTATTATTATTATTATTATTATTATTATGTGTGACACACTAAATATTTGAAGAAGCTTTGAGGCAACAAAATTAGAAACTCTTATTTTTCACGTGGCTTATCCGCCATAGGCTGTCATCTGCCGGATATCCTGGGTTTGACCTGGATCTTCTGTGATTGTGATTTTGTGTGCCATCGGTGCATGATGAAGTGGCACTATAGAAGTTTAAGCTGAGATTAGATTAGATGGATATGGATAGATATCAATTAATTATATAATATGTCGTCTGACTTTACAGAGCATGGACGGAATGTTTGATCAAATGTCGAGTTACATAATTCTTATGGATCTGCTCTACGAGAACCAGGAATACGACCGCGTTCTTGAAGTGATGGAGATTGTGAAAGAGCGCCAATTGAACGGAATAAAATTCCCGATGGACTGCGTCACCCTCGCCATCGCTGCGTGCTACAAGATCGTAAGCATGGCTACTGTAACTTAACCCTTTTGCTACCATCATTAGGCACAGTGGCATACTGGATGATGTTGGCACAGCGGTTCAGGGTATTTTGCATATGTACCATGACAGTGAAAGGGTCAACTCATAAGTTATCCTTTTGAGATTTAGTTAGGGTTATATTGATGTCTTGTTAATTGCAACTTGACCAAGTTATGTGGCATTTTCAAATGATATAATGTTATAAAGGGCTTACATGGTGTCTCTTATATTTCTACTCAGAGACACTCCTTGGCTTTTGATGATTCTTCATTTATCTTTTTAATTTTTTGCTTTTGTTCCTCGGTTTAACAATTATATGTTTTCTTTGATGTCTCGAAAAAATTGAATGGATGCATTACTAACAAGTACAGGAGTATTCAATTTTGATATATTTTTAGTTTGAGAAGTATATTTTTCTTGTATTTTATTCTTTTGTTATCTTTGCAGAACACTGAAAAATCTTTGGAATCGCTAGTTGCACTATTGCAAGACATCAAAGGTGTGACCACAAGCATCTCAATGAGATCCTCTGTTTATGCCGCAATGCTGGCGTATAAACAGGCATGTGCATTGATGGTTAATTACATAACTATCAGACTTCACAAGATTCAAAATAGATATCTTAAATATAGAAAAAGAAAAGTTATAAAGGATCTTGCTTCTTTTGAGCATGATCATGAGGAGTAGGCGTGTTGAAATTGATTGAGCTTTGATATCTTATAGCACCTCAGAATCAAACGATGGCAGTTTTAAGCGCTACTATCTAAGTGTGCTAATAGCTCGTTTATGATTGTGTATGTTGTTGATAAATAGCAATAGCAATTTCTAGTGGTTTTATCCATTTCTGTGTAGACTGAGCTACTTTGGAAAAGTATTTCTTTAGTGTTATTTTTTATTGTGGCTTATGGTCTTATGTTCTGGGCTTTTGTTCCTAGGGAAAAGCCGATGTTGCTTTGGAAATGCTGTCAACAACTTCCCTGAAGCCAAATCGGAGTCTACCCGTGGCCTACGTCAATGTCAAGGTCAGCATTCGGTCGATTAAAACCGTGGTTTGAAATTGAGCCACGTACAGTAGAACTTCTTTATAATCGCTTCCGATACAGTGGCAACTTGCTTACAATACAATTGCACCTCTTTGACTTTCATATTTTTTTGCTGGATGTTTTAACTGAGACTTGTTTATAAATAGCAGTGGGTTTATTCCCAGTCCTATGTGTGTTGCTATAACAAGACACTACTGTATTATTACTATTATCTGATAATTTATATAGCCCTATAACAAGGCATAAGCCTAAGTCAAGAGTGCTTCACAATAATGAGTTAGCAATCATACGACGCATTGAACAAGTGTATCTATAATACTGTTATTAGTAATGTTGTTCTTCATGTGCATGCATTAGGCAGATGTCATCATTAATACACACAGACAACAAAGCAAGGCTCTCCAATGAGAATGTTAGACCATAAATGCCTGATTTTTGCCGGTAGAAATGAGGCATCTACCTTTGAGCCAAGCTTATTTAGTACAATCGACAAACCAATCCAGACACTGGATAAAAAATGTTCAGATTTGATGTTCTCTTTTGGATCCAAAGTCACAAGAATGAGTTCATCAAGTTTAAATCTACGGGATTTTACTTTATTAAAGTGAATTCAGATGTTTTGCACATACACTAATTTGTGATGGATGTGTTGATATAAATTCCTTCTGAATGCTTGGAATAAAAAGTTAAAAGATGGGAGTCAAGATGTTTTTCAAATGCATAGAAGTCCATTGGATGTTTTGCTTTCAGCTGCTTATCTTGAGCGCTCTGAATCGTGTCGAAGAGGCCGTTGATTATCTGAAGGCGTTTCTTCAACAGGACATTCCAGACCACATCAGACAAGGACGAGAGGTGTTTGAAGAAGTGGTAAGTTTGCATTGTTTCACTCTCTTTATTTAACATCAATCTCATGGACACAATATATCAGTGACATGGTGCTGAGGAGGCTGGTTGATGCCTGGGATGAAGTTGTCTTGACAAGCAAATTAAGATGGCCCCCCATGGCTGTGCCAGTGCCAAGAAATGCCCTCCCCCCAAACAGGTTTTACCTGATTTTTAAAAAATTCCTTATTCGGATTTTTTGTCGGGTCGATTTTCTTGCAATTTATATGGCACCTACTCTCTCCTATGGATGCCCCATCTGGTGGATGCCCGGGGCCAGCACCCCACCGGGCCCCTTCTCTTTACGCCACTGTGCAGAATTAGGGGGTGTGAGTTTGGTGAATGTTAATTATGTTACAGCCTTTTTGCTGCTCATGTAAAATATTATAATTTGACGTGGAAACTGGTTTTGATTTGGTCCCATTTTCTCGTCTCGTATTCGCCGATGTTTTAAATCCGAGTAACCAATAGAAACGTTTCTGTGGCCCTCTATCCTCGCCTCTCTTAAGAGCGTCTGTTGGGCTCTGAAGAATTCCAGGCAAGTCTTCAAATGGAATCACCTCCTCGACCGAGTCATTCAGTTTGGTTTCGTGTCTGTCGACAGATTCTGAAAGTCCGAGAAGCGGTCAACAAAAGCGGCAACAAAGAGCTGAAGCATCGGTTGGAAATAACGGAGAAAGCGCTCCGCGACGGCAATCACGTCGCCAGCGGAGGCGAGTCGTTCGAGGCGTACCTCGATCGTCCAATCCTACGACAGCGGAGGCTTCAGGACGGCTTCAAGCAGCGGCCGAGAGCTCCGATCGACGGGTTCAGGAGATTGTCGGGCAAACAGTCGTATCGTCCAGGACTCCTAGAATGATAATCATTTGACTTCGTGGTCGTTATCTGAGACTTCACAGCGTAGTGTTTCTACTTTACATTTGTTTCTGTCCAGAATATTGTTGAAAATATTTAGCAGAATGTGAAATTTCTTTGAAATTCTGATTTAATTCAGAACCATGTGAAGCCTTTGATGTTCTGTTTTGAACAGTGAAAGGCATGAAAAATTTGTAGTGATAAAACTAAATCAAAATTTTTGTCTGTGTTTTTATGTATTGTAATTTTGCTGACATTTTGACAAAGAAAGGGGTGAATTTTTAATGTTAAGATGTGATCTGGCACTGACTAGTGTGTAGTGATGCCCTAATGTTATAGAATGGACAGCATACAGTGTATGTGTGATGCCCTTGATTGGGGCTGTAATTTGTGAAAGAATTTTTTAGCCGAAAGACTTGTGTCTGCGTCATGATCTAACATTTTGCTCTATGAGAATATGTGTATCTTAAAAATTCAATGTGGCAAAAATAGAGAAATCACAAGTATCCTTATGGTGTTTTGAAACTCTACTTGACTCTGTTTAGGGCCTACATCATAAGAATTCAGTAGCCTGCTGTATTTTGGCACACAGTATGAAGACACTGGAACTTCTGTTTGACAAATTTTGTAGTACCAAAATGCAGTGGCAGATTGAAATCTAGACTAGAAGCATTTTTCTGGCTCTGGAGCTGTACATTAATTACAGCTGTATGTCAACAAAATAGTTTAAAGTTTGACAGTTGTTGACAAGGGGAGCAAGTCAACAAAAAGTTGATGTCAACAATTTTGCTTTTTACAAATAATCAAAAATAGGAAATTCCATGGAATTGAATTATTGCAATGTCTGACAAACAAAAAAGTAATTTTGACACTTGATGAGCAAAAAAGGGGAAAGGTCATCACTGCACAAAAAATACAGTAATAGCCTCCAAAACTTTAGAAGACATGTCACTGATCTTAGGGGGTCAAAAGTTTTTGACCTAATTATAGGGGTCAATGAAAGTTGACAAGGGGAAACTAAATTGTTGGCATAATTAATGGGCAGTCCCTTTGAAGTCGATCAATTCATAATATGGTGTAGTAATACAGTAGTTCATCATCGGTAGAGATAGGTGGCGCTGGCGTTTATTGCGTACATGAGTTTTGTGACCCAGGAGTATCGATTTATTTTGCTGAGGTCAGCATAAGGTCAGAATTCCGGATGTAAAGAAGTTCTTTAATTAAGGGACTAATTTCTTAGTTTTTATCATACAATTTATCATAATTAAACGATTTAATGAGAAAAAGTTGTCGTGCCATTCGTTCCTATAGCGCCTTTGATATCCGTCGATGGTTTTTGCGAAGATCCATTCGCCGCTGCCAAAAGTTTCTTTAATTCCAAGGTAAAAGTTAAAATTACAATAATTTCACCAATTAGAGAAAAGTTACAATTATTTGTATTTAATGGGATTTCTGTTTGATATTAGTTTTTGATTGTATTTCATTTTGAAGCAAATGCAGTTTTTGACGTCGATCGCTCTCTCTTTGTTAGGTTTTTACAGCAAACGCCTCGGGAAATTTGGTCTCCTCTGCTTTGTATTTCTGCTCTGCTTTGGACGTTGCACATTTAGCAATTTGGAGATCCTGATCGTATGATTTTGACTTGAGTCGTGATTTCGAGCGCAGAGCGCGATCATCCAAGTCATGCGTGAATTGAAGGTGGTCGTCTTGGGCAGTGGAGGCGTTGGCAAAAGTGCACTTACCGTGAAATTCGTTTCGGGCAAATTCATTGAGCGCTACGACCCCACAATTGAGGACTTTTACAGAAAGGAGATAGAAGTCGACGGCAGTCCGTCGGTCCTCGAAATCCTCGACACGGCCGGGACGGAGCAGTTTGCCTCGATGCGCGACCTCTACATAAAGAACGGCCAGGGCTTCATCATCATCTACAGCATTACGAGCCTCCAGACTTTCTACGACATACGATCAATGAAGGACCACATCCTGCGACTGAAGGGTCGTGCTGAGATTCCGATCCTGCTGGTTGGAAACAAGGCGGACCTTGAGAACCAGCGAGAGGTGAGCGCTTCGGAGGCCACCAGTCTTGCCCAGGCGTGGGGCTGTTCTCTGATCGAAGCCTCAGCACGGAACGCCCAGAACGTCAACGAGGTCTTCATCGAAATCGTTCGTCAGATGACTTCACCGGCGCCGCGGGACAGTCGGTGTTGCGTCATTTCATGAAACACGTGAGACGTTTTTACTGAAATTAATGTAGTTTTAAATCTTATCTTGTCTTTAACAACTATTGTCTTTAGTTCTGGCTTCATCACAAAAAACTCTCGTCTCAATGTAATCCTTTTGTTTGTGAATCTTGTCGCTCTTTCCATTGTCAATCCAGTTCATGATCAGATGTTCTCTGTTCCAGTTGTATACTTCCTTATACTTCCTGCCTATTTTTCTTCTTCCAGACATTTATCCTTGTATACTTTCTTTTTCAACCCACTCTCCAGTTTTCTTCATGATACTCTCCAGTTTTCTTCATGATATGCCTAAAATAGGTTATCTTCTTTACTCGCTCATTCTTTTCTTTTGTGTCGTTTGATTCCTAAAACCTCTCTCGACCATTTCATTTCAAAATGCTTTAATTTCTCTTTCATTCTTCTTCATGAATGCTAATGCTGCAACTGTCTATACCATCACATTTCACATTCTTACTTGATAAGTTGATATATCATGACTCTTTCATGTTCTTTTTGATGGAGGATTGATGCATGACCCTTTTGCTAGTCTGGTGTTGGTTTCAATGATGCAATCTGCATTAACCATAATTACTGCATCCAAATATATGAATTCTGACTTGTCAATCCTGTCATTCTCAATTGCAATGTTGCACGGCATTTTTATCTGTTGTCATCACTTTGTCTTGTCTGTTAAATAAATGCAAAATTTTGTCCAGGGACAAAATGCAGGGCTGCATTTTTGCTCTTCAGATTCTTGTGCTTTTTCACCGCTGTCTACAAATTCTACATCATCTGAATAACTGGGATCATCTCTCTCTTAGTCATGTCACTTATGAATCTTTGAATCTCTTTAGACCCAGTTCTTTGTAACTCCGGTATCTCTTATGCTCTGTGTAGTAAACAGTGTTGGGTAACTTGGGTAAGTTACTTTTTATTTGTAACTAGATACAGTTACAAGTTACTAAGTAAAAAAGTAACTAGATACAGTTACAAGATACTTTTTAAAAAGTAACTAGTTACAGTTACAGTTACTTGAGGAGTAACTAGTTACAGTTACAGTTACTTGTAGTTAAAAATACATTACAATATAGTACCAGTTGTCGAATAACAGTTCTTGTACGTACAGTTTCATTTCGTTAGTTTTGTTGTTCAACATTAGTAATAAAGCACAAGTAGTTTAACTAAGCAAACAGTTGATAGTAATCAAATACAGAAACCATAAATAATGTAAGTACAAAACTTTTATGCCACGAATATTAGGTAGTTAACCAGCAAGAAAATTAGCAACCTAATATAGTTCAATACTTAAAAAGTTACAATCAGAAACTGCAAACATCGTTAAAGTTATAAGATGAAGCTAAAAACACAGATGACATTAGCAAGTTAAAACTTCACATAAAAAGAAATCTATTGGCTCTCAGCAAAAGCTGCTGCTCAAAGTGTTCGTCTGTCATCCTGTTGCGTCTAGGGGTCAGAATCTGACCTCCTAAACTAAATAAACGCTCTGCTGGTGCACTAGATGGTAATGATGTGTTGTATTTTATGAATAGCTGCTTAATCAATGCCACCTTATTCAGGCTTTTAAAATCTGGTGATGGATCACTCGGATACAACTCAACTTGAGCTGTTGCATCTGTGTTTATGAACTTTGGCTCATCAAATTCTAAATTCTATTACAAATAAAAAAGTAACTTGCAAAGTAACTATAAAATATCCGTTACAGTTCCTCAAAAAGTAACTAGTTACAGTTACTAGTTACATCACAAAAAATGTATCTAGTTACAGTTACAGTTACTGATTTGGTAACTAAGTTACAGTAACTTAGTTACAGTAACTCGTTACTACCCAACACTGGTAGTAAAATGCTTTCCTTGTGTTCTGACTTCGGTTAATTGGGTGTAATGAACAGAGTAAAAAGTAAGTATGTCCAACAGTATTAGGATTAATCATGGTCTACTTATTCAAATCTGATAAGTGTGACCCAAGTGTGGAAAAATACTCAACTGTGCTCAGTGCTCAGTAGTTTTGAGGTGTATGTGGGTGGGTGGGGGGAGCTACCACAGACAGCTTTTGACTGAAAGGATGTACACATTGTATAGTGAGTCTGGTCATTGGCACCTGTTAATACAGTTGCACAGTGAGTCAGTGACAACAACAACAACAACAATAATAATAATAATAATAATAATAATAATAATGCACTTTTATAGCACCATTTCTAATGCATAGAGGTGTAAGTTGATGGTGCTCAAAATCTGTCAGTGACAAAAATCTGATCATTTCCAGAGATCATTTTGAGTGGGAAGCGACAAGAATTTGGGGGAGGAATCAGCCAGAAGAGATATTTTTAGTTGAGATTTTAAGTTACTCGTGGATCACAACTGACTGAGAAAGAGAATTTCAATTATTTTCTGGCAACAGACAGCTCTCTGTTGTCAATTTCACTTTTAGTTACTTTAGAAAACAGGTTTAAATTTTAAGGTAGGATTGTTTTATGAGTTCAGCTGCATATCAAAAGATAGACTGATTCTAAATTGTACCCTGATTAGAGATTGTAGGAATTTATCGTGAGAGCTGCATTTGAACTGAATTCTGTTTTGCTTTTCAGACGGATAATAAGAAATGTACTCTTGTCTAATTGAATAATTAGAGTTTGTGTGTTTGTATTTGGGCGGAGTGTGGCGTGATGTCCGGCTGTTATCCTCTTTGTCATATCTCTGCTCTTGTGTAAATGCTCTTGACAGTGTTGCTATGATTCAATTTGTGATTTCTTTCTGCAGTTTTTGCATCCTGATCCTCTGTCATCTGTTGCTCTGATTGAGCTGAACATCTGAATCTTGAGTCACTCTTAGCTCTGTGATTATTTCTATTTTTCCCAGGGCTTTGTTGACTTTTGGTCTCGTGACAGTTGCTAATTGTGAGTTGAAATAGAATGGTGACTGGATCTAATGGGAGTCTGATATTTTAATTATAGTTGATCTGTGGGTGGAGCCCATTTTGTCCTGAGTTGTAACTAGGAAGGCGTTTAGTTGAAGCATCCGATGCCCAGCTGTCTACTGCAGACCTAAACATTGAGAAGAATGGATGAAATATGCCATGCACTGGGCTGTACTGAAATTATGTCATGTGATCCATTTAAATAGAGCTGTATGCAGGAAGTTTCAAAGTGCTCTAAGGGTGCAGAAGACAAAGTGTTGTTGTCATTGAACAAAGCCTATATTTATAGATGGGTGTGGCCACTTCATTTGGGCTGCAAGATATATTGGCAGGTGTTTATAGTATGCAGGGGACAGACTTGACTCTTGTTGACATGAATTTGTCAGGAATCTATCAGAAGTTAATCTTCTTGCAATGATGTGTGCCATTGATAAACATCATTTCTAGACGACTGTTAGGATTATGGAGCGTTATTGGCACAGTGGCTTATTGGTTAAATTAAGAAGATACAGTTCAGGATTTTCTCCATTCTAATGTGTAATTCTAACTCAGACTTTGCTGTGGATGTCCTCACTGGTCTCTGCTTACCCGCTACCTTTTATACCTCGGGAAGGGGGGAGGAGGGGGTCATGTCTGCATCCGAAGAAGACCTTACCCGGTATTTCCCACGGGCAGACACAACATCTTTTGTGCAGCTGAATGTTATTCTTCGCGATTGGATCCTCATCTTGAAATAGTCACGTTCTGTCGGAACGGTGCTTGTGCCACGCTCTGTGTTTGCCTTTGCTGTCTGGAGCTTTGGATTCACGGTTGATGGTAAAAAAAAAACAATCAGAGGAGGGAAATTCTGTGGCTGAAGCCGAGCGATTCCGCCACCGATTAGAGAAGTCTTTTTTTTATATCTTTGGCTGAAGCTTTGATCGCAAGTGCCACGGCTCTTTCCTTAGAGAAGCACTCTGCCTAATCTCTTGCATCTTCAGTACTTTGCTGTTAGCATTGCACTGAATGCTGTTCTGACAGATGCAGAACGAGCTCATCGTCACTTATGGGTCGTGCCTTATGTTGGTTATCAGATAAAGTAGTTTGTTGTTTATTGTTATTCAGTTGCATCAGACCCTCGCGCTGTCCAATTGCACTCTTTGCCTCTACACATACAAACAACCACACCCACAGAGATACGCATTCTATTGTCAGCCCTTGCTGGTAAAAATCTTGTATTTACTTTGTGGTGAAACAGGTTCTACTGAAAATGATGCGTGCAAGGATATTTTATTACGAGCATATTTGTAGAGCTAAGCCCCTGGATGAAATGAGATCACCATCACAACTACTCAATTCAGATGCCATCTTAATTCAACCGGGACTCTACCATCTGGCTTATGCTGTTCAGTGTACATGGCATGTGACGTAGTTGCATCAGAAAACTTTCCTTCTATATTTTGTATTTTAGTTTAAATATCTTTAAACTGTATTCTCGTGCGTGTATCTGGCCGTCAGTTTCATATTTTATGATCTGCGTGATTTAAAATGTCTTAATTTTAAGAATTTTTTCCTTTGCTTTCAGCCGCTTATGTTCACGGCCATGTTTTGCCGTTGTCTTCTACTGACAAAAAGCGTGGCTGGGCTTCAACATATTTCACTCTCATCGGATGAGATTGGATTTCCTTCTTGTACGAACTCTGAACAAAAGCATTGGAATCAAAGTACAGCTGTTCTTATTTAGAAGATTCACGGACGAAGCCCTCGTCATATTTCAAGAGCTCTATAAGCAGAAGCACTGAACATACTTAGCTTTTGATTCATTATTGCTTTTCTTCATCTTCGATTTGATATTTTTTTATTGCAAAAAGTGACTGGCCCGTCAACGTCCAATAGATAGAGAAGATATTCAGCGAATACCAGACTTTGAATATTTGGCACTGGTGTTGTTATATTAATTTCTTGCAGTATTCTTGTGATATGTTACATTACCTTACATTACCTTAGCATGTATGTAATTTGTTTTCTAAATCAACAATGAATGTGGTTATTTCACGGCCATTCAAATTAATTTCATTCTTAGGCCATTCAATTTAATTTCATTCTTGGTTGAGTGAAGGAAGCCAAAGTGTTAAATTTCACTTTTGTATTGATAAATGGCAGTAGAGGTCGCTTTATGTTTGCCTCTACACTTTTGATGCTTCATTTTCTAGTTATTTTGAACATTAAATACTGGATGAAAGGATAGAGGTTTATATTCCTTCTATAATATGACAAATATGAACTGCTTTTCTTAGTTTTAATTTTTGAAAAATTTCACATTTTCATGCATGTGACATCCATTTCACATGTTTTCTCGCAAAGTACATGTTGTAACTTTGGCCTTTACAGTTACTATAGTTACTGTAGTTACTATTTACTATAGCTATAGTTTGTGTTGAACGGGTTAACATGTGGTAATTTCTTGGGGTGTTTTGGCATTGAGTAGATGTTTTTGTGTTTGCCACTTTGTGAGATAACTCAGGTAATTGTTTAGGATTTTAATCAGCTCTGTCAGAAACTCAGTGAATTATGGTTAAAACCATTTAGTTGGGGGGAAGGGGTGGTTTTACAATTATTCATCTTCTATAGACAAATTGTGGGTTGTGTTACGTGTACATTGAATGAGATTTTGGCTGCTTTGCTTATTTGTGAATCACGTTTTTGGACGTGCTTACCATTTGCAGCGGCATCGTCTAAATTGTTAGTGTGCTTTGGTTTTTTTAAAACAATGTTACGATATATTATAGTGTTTGAAGTCGTTTGTTTGTTTGTTTTACTAATTTTCTGTGTAATTAAATTATAAATGAATAATGTTGAAGCTTTTTGAAGGTTTTAAAAATCAATTTCAGAAATTTGTTTATATGAGATTTTAGAAATCACGTTGACTATTCAAAATAGTGTCTGTAGTGTGATTAAACAGCTAAAAGGGAAATGCTAGGTTTGTAGCAGTGTCTTATACATGAGGTTTATGGGTGAAACTATAGCACTGGTCATATTAGTACTTTCCGTGAACAAACTCAACTGGTTTCCCATGCTCTGTTGATGGTTAACGTCTGAACTTGTGCTTGACAATCTTATAATACTTTTTTTTATTTCATCGTTAAGAATTTTTTATTTTAGTTTTCAGTCGTTTTGTGATGTCGCTTGTCGTCCTGGGCTCTGCAGCAGAACGCTCGTTTTGCTCAAGTACTTACTCTTGGGTAAAATTTTGTTTTTCAATGTGAGGCATTCTTTGTAGATTTTCACCATGCCTTTGATGCTGTTGATAGCTTCTGCAATGAATACTGAATGCCTTTCTTGGTATATATATATATTTTTTCTGTATTGTGCTTCTTAATTCTACGACTGGTTTAGATTTCATATTTGGACGGTCGCCGATTAGCTGCGGCGTTGGAAGCTTTTTGAAACTGGCAGAGGATGCATTGCTCCGGAATGCAGTTATTTTGATTGTCGCTTTCATTTGTTGCTTTTTATGTAGACTATTGTGTCTTATTTATCCTGTAAATTGGAACTCAGTTGTAGACATAGTAACAATGTACAGTGAAGCTTTTCTATGTAGGGTTCTTGCTCAGTGGCGGCTCCACAGGAGGCCGGGTGGCCCGTGCCCCCCTATTGAGTGCCTGGCCCCGCTGTTGGGACCCTATGCTTAATACTACATACCTAACAACAAATGGTTGGCCCCCCATGATTAGAAGTTGCCACCCCAACGGCCCCCCCCACTTGCCAAATCCTGGAGCCGCCACTATTCTTGTTCCCATAGAAAAATGAGCAATCCAATGAACAGAACTGATGTAAAAATCCAAGACATTATGGAAATTTCACTGTATTTTAAAGAGTAATTCAGCATTTTCCTCTATCTTCAATGATGTATTTTTCATAGCCCACAAATGCTTTGAAAATAGACTGCTTGACTTACGCCATGATATTAAAGTGTTGCAGTTTGGTAATTTTTGTCTGTGAAGGTGTTTACTGAATTGTACGTTTTTGTAAAGAATTTTTCATGCTGGTAGCTTATTGATCTTGTGTCATTTCACCTGTGATCGGAATTCTTGTGATCCAAGCAACAGTAGTATTATCTTATCACATCTCAGCGGATGCATATCAGTAGATAACAAAACCACTTTGGGATTTTAGTCTGGTGATAGTAGGCAAAGTGGATCTGCTCTGCTATTTGAAAGTTGATTGGTTTGAGCTTTTGAACCAACAAGCGTGACTGTATTGTATTGAAAGTGCTGCCGCTTGTGATTGTATCGAGATGTTACTGTACGGATTGCTTGCATTGAGGTTTGACTACATGCGCTGACGTCGTTATGATTTAACCTGTGGGAGACTTTACAAGCAGAGAAAGACTTCAAATTTGTTGAGTTTTGTGGTCGTAAAGGTTGGTCGTTCAAATCCGTCATTTCTGTAGAAGCAGTTACCGGTAACTGTGCTCTAGTCTAAATTCTGTTGTCTGCTGTATTTATTCATCAACATAGAAAACTGCTTATTTCTAATTCATTCATGGCTAATGAATGATAATGAAAATGCTAAGTAATCTGTTATATCGATTATTTTTCAGTAGCCATTATCAAATTTTTGCTCAGTTTCCGGTATTTGCATGTTATTTAAGTTAATTTTCAGTCATTGTCATCATCATAGTAAAGTGTTTAATAATAATTATTATTAAGTAAATATTGTATATTCTGATAGGTAAACTAACTGCTTCTTTATCATTGGCTTTTCTGTGTTTGAATATTAATGTGTTGCATGCATATTCATCAGCTGATACTTGTAAACATTCATTTGCTTCTGAATCTGCTTCAGCCATTTTCGTTGGTTAACTATTTTTTAGTTTCTGATATTTTAAAAGTAATTAATAATTATTCGAATAGTGATGACACTTTCTCCCGACTTGTTTCCTTGAATTTTTCTATCACTTCTGTAAGTTTTGTCTGACACTCAAGATATTTTGAAAGACTTTTTAAGCAATTATTCATAATAAAATATTTTTAGTAACATGTTATTCCTGTTGATATTTTACCTGCGATAGTGATCATTAGATAAATGAGAGATGCCTGCTGCTGATTAGTAATAGTATAGTGGCAGTAGCACCTGTTGGATTTTTTGCCCTATGATTCCTTGCCTTCTATTGTTTTCTTTGTTGACGTTCACTCCCCATGACGTCATTGGATTTCCCATTTCCTGCTCATCCATAGATATCTGCCTTAGAGAATCATGAACAATTGTTTTCACGGTCTTAAGCCCCTAGTGGGAGAATTGGTGTGGGCAGGGATCCAGAATGGGGGGGGGGTGCAAATCAGCAATTTTCTCCAATGAACAAAAGAAATGGTCATGGTGGAATTCTTTGCACAATCATGTATCCTATTCAGTCATATCTATCCCACCCCAAAATATCTGTGGTTTTGCATAAATTATCATGACAGGTACCAGTCAGAATGGGGGGGGGGGTGGTACCGGCTACATTGTGTTACCTCGTGGCTACACCAATGGAAATGGACACCATCGCTTGTACTGTACACATCAACTTCCCTTGACCCCATTAAGGGACCTAAGAAACGTTGTGAGCCCTCCTAGCAAGGCTTAGGGCAGAGCCCCAGATGACAAAGAACTTACGTTGACATCATATTCATGTGCTTTGAAATAAACGTTTTCTCAGAATTCCTTGATTTTCGAGGTGCTAGACATAATATGACCCCTACCCACAACTACTCACCAGTTTTGGACGAATCTCACAACCGGTCCCGATACGAATATGGGATGGGGTGTGGGTCCCTCCCGTGGGTACGCCAATAAGTGGGAGTTGGGACAGAGCCCCAGCCACCCGAAATTTAAGGTAGCACTAGATTGAGATCTTGAACATTGGTACAAAATTTCCCACTATTCGGACCCTTATCCCCCTTGTCCCATTAGATACATTTAAAAGATGTTTGTGAGAGAGAGAGTACATTTTAAAAATGTTTCTGAGAGGGAGAGAGAGAGAGAGAGAGAGAGAGAGAGACTGACTCATTTACACAATCGTGCACACACACATCTCAAAAAGTCAACAGAAGTGGACCAACAACTGCATTATGATATAATTTCAAGCTGTGAATAGATCTTCAAAAGCTACATTTTGCAGCAAACTATCAGACAGTGAGTCAACGGAAGGCAATTGGAGATGTACAGGAGTAATCATTCATAACACTGCTTCAATTACTGTAACCCCAAAATCAAGAAAATCACATACGAACTAGGATGACCACAGCCTCGGAAGAAAAGGCTGCAGCTAAATAAATATATAGCATGTACAGTAATACTCGCATACAGCAATACATGAAATACTTTGTAAACAGTGTCAACATACAGTGAATATATATATATATATATATATATATATATATATATCGGTTTGTTTGCAGAAACACAATCAGAATCACAAGTAAAACAAAATCAATGGACAACAAAAACACACAATACCAAAACTTAATTTCATTTATTATCCGTAGCACATACAAAATAATAGCAGAGCAGAGAGATAACAGTTGAATATACAAATACCACAGACAATATTCATGTAAAAATATACACACGCAATTTAAAAAGGAAACACGCAGCAGCAACTGTACGACGCAAGTGACGAAGAATTCATTTCGCATAATAAGGTGAAAGTAATGAGTAAAAAGTGCAAAGCAAGAACTGTGTGGTAAAATGCCTTCGTTTTGAATCAAATCGTAAAGCCAAACACAAGAGACCATTTAAAAATCCCATCACTAAACTAGTGTATACAGCATAAGCAACAATTTCAAGCAACAGTAACTGCCACAAATATTTCAACTCAACATTACTTTGACTACAATACAAACTATTCAGGTTTAACAAGTCTCTGCCAAACTGCCCATAGAATATTTCAACACATTAATCAAGCATTCAAAATTTACAAAGATAATCTTTAATTGCATTTGATCTGCTGGGGGGTATGACCCCACTGGTTGACCCCCACTGGAGGTCAAAAACTCTTTGAGTCAGAGCTGCAAAAAAACACCAAAACCGAAAATATTCCTAAATATACAAAACAAAATTTTAAAACTGAAGACTAAAACGACTAGCTAGTCGAGTGAAACACTACGCTAACAAATCAACTCACATCAATAAAAGCAGTGGAAAGAAACTGGCAAACATATCTCAACACTCGGCAAGAACCTTCAAAAACTCAAAGCACAGCGCTAAAATATCCACATTGTGCCGATCAAATCCTAGACTAGCATAAGTTCCAAAGTCTTGAAATAAAATTAATTTACAACCGTCACTCAACGAAAATGCAGGAAACTCATTAAAAACGACACACGTGCGATAAATCAAACAGGAAAACTATCACAAACTGAACAGACCAAAAGTCATCAAAAGCAAAAACTTAGATGCAAAATTCTACATCAGATTCATAAACTCCGACTTTCGGCTACAAAATTACGTCATTTGGGAAATTCTCAACATCTAACTCTCTAAGCAACTTACTGTAAAAATTCTGCATTAAATTTTCAGAACTCCTGACTAGAGAACACCAGCAGACCTACATTACACCACATCGTAATCAACTCAAAATTAAATTGGACACAGAGACACGTGCTCAAATTTAATAGATTTACATAGAGTTTAGTTACATCAATTACACTATTAATCACAATCAACCCCATATAGACACTGTAATTGAAAACTCCTTCGAGCAAAACTGACAAAAGCAAATCCATTGTCAACTGACAATGGTCGACATGATGACATATTTTACAAGCAGTCGGTGTAATTATCATCCTGAATCAGGAATGAACGACTAACATGCACTGTATTGACTGCAAAGAAGACATCGCCACAGATCTGCATGCAGACTTTTCCTATGCAAAACAATTCCTGAAATACCAATCACAAGTGAGAACAGACGAGGATTTTGTTCAACAGATTATTTTTATTTCATCACAAGAATCGAAGAAGAGGTGCGTTCTTAAAGCTGATTCTGAGGAATTCACAATTCAAGTCAAAAGAGAATTGCAACAAAAACCCGGACGACACTTCAAAGTACAGAAGAAAAGCAGAAAACACGTATCGCTCCACATCAACCGGCGCTTCTTGTGCTTTTCAATACGTCAAATTCTTGTCAACACAACTTCACATAAAGGCAAAACTCAAAGCGGTTAATGACGTTGAAACAGACTAACTACACTTTCTTTACTGGCAAACTCTTTGGAATAGCTCTACAACGTTGCAAAAACAAACAAATGCAAGCATGGACAACAATAAACCCGACAGACATCACGCAGGGCAAGATCACGAAACCGAGGCCGCTCGAATTAAACACACGTCAGTCGGAAACAGCCATAAAAGCAAAATCAGAAAACGGTTGAAAACAAAACGCACATCTAAAGCAAACAACACAAGATTCGATTCCTCTCCAATATAATTCTCGCAAATGTCGAAGAAGCGAATGAAAACGCAGACGATGTGAATTCTTTACAACAACAAACTCACTCACATCATTACACAGATTCTGTGAAACCATTAACCCCTTTAACGGCCATTTGTTTCTAGTGTAATGTAAAACAAACCAACGCATGAGTCATGGCCGGTAGAGGGGTTAAGAACACAATCGTCAAACGAAAAGACGTAACAAGTAACAGCAGCAACCAATGCAGCACCGGAATTCAAATTCACCATCTCTTCAAACACAAATGATGACAAAGATCATTTGACGAAATATGCTGACAAATACTATCAGTAAGTGCGTAACTGACAAAATCTTTGTTGCCGCCGCCGCTGCGAATTTTAAAGAAAAAGTTCAGAATGCCTAAGAAACCCACATTAAAATTTGGTGTAACAAAAAACTGTAAGATTCCATAAAATTTTTTTAAAACATATGTTTAAAAATCTTACCACTTTTAAAATTAGACAAGTATTACGTATAGTTTGTGCAAAATTTACTATTTCCGATAATATTGAGGGACCCAAACTCGGCTAACGAAAATAAACATACAGACATAGAAATACTGACTGCAGCTCACAATTTCATGACAAGACAATGATCAAAATTTTCAGTAAAGCTCTAGAAAAAATAAATTAATGAATAAATTAATTTAAAGAAATATAACAAGACATTATATCTATGCAGTAAAAAATTAGTAACCATAATTCACAATAAAACTTCTATGATTTAGACACAAATCAGGCATAGACATAAGCATAGCTTCAGTATCTTTGCTGTACAAAATTAACTAAAATGCAGTAGCAATAGTGAGAGAGAAGTATACCATTCAACGCCTGTAAAAACCAACTTTAAGAATCACGCTGGTCGCATGTTGCTCATTAGAAAGCATAAGAGGCAATACACTGTGCCCCCCCCCCCCCCATTAAAACAACGACTAAACAAAGTGTCAAGTCATTTCGAGTTCTTTCCGTCGCCTGCTCTAAGTTAAGAAAACAGCCGAAGCCGACATTTTGAAAGTCGTTGCTGTCGGAACCGCTAGCTTGAACACCTTCTTCGACACAAGTCGTCGGTCGTCCGGTCGCCTTGTCCGCCGACCGACGAAGGAGACGTCGTTTATGACGAAGGGACGTTGATGCTCATAACCTTACACACCCAGTTGCCAAAGTTGACCTCATGTTCAAATTCTATCTCAATCTTCCTTATGAATGAATGACTCTACCAAACAAAAATCAAATGCCATTTGAACTTTTGAACAAAGGAAGGAGGAAGGGGAAAAGCAGGGGGAAAGAAATGGGAAAAGAATAGGAAAAGATTCCATCCAACCCAGCAGAGCAACTTTACCCAAACTGTTACTCGTCCAAGTGACAATTCATAAGGTAACTTCCTGAAAGGGTTTCATGTCATTCAGAAGCAAACTATTTTCTTTTCCAATGGTAAAATCAATAACAACAATATATTGTCATCATATTACCAATTCATATAAGTATGACTATGTTAATAGATTGCCAACAGTATGTATTATCCAGCATAGTAGTTACAACTAAGTGGAGTTACAGGGCACTAATATATATACTTATCTGAAGTGGATAACAAGACTTTTCCAATGAGATCGTTCTGTGATCTGAAGCTTACCATCAGCGACTTTAAATCCGCTCTTTCCGACGGTTTCTTTTTCAGACTTAAACAACAAAAATAACCCAATTAAGTATTAATAAAGAATAAAACCTTTACATCTCTAATCCATCGCCAGCCTCACAAACAGTAACTGACATCACCATCAAGAAATAAGTCACAAAACAAATGACATAAAAGTATGAACAGAGCCGATAAACATCTAAATTATCAGCATAATTTTTTAAAATTCTGAACTTTTGACTAAAAACGTACTTTTATTTACCACTTGTTAGTATGTGTACATTGCGTACGGCGTCATGAAGAATGTCAGACTTCTAAATCTATTTAAGGAACGTTGTAAAATAAAAGTTTTGACAAAACGAAGATGAAGTCAGTTTTATGGTCAAGTGAGAAGAACGTCGCCATTTCATTAAAATTGAAAGCAGACAGCTAACAACGGCTGAAAATGGAAAGAATTTTCACTGGTAATGCAAGAGTCTATCTCTTCCCCCCCCCCCCAATGAGCATATTTCCTGCTCATAATTTCGAATTGGAACATTGTCTTTCCAGTTTCATTCAACACCATTACTTAAAAAATACCTGTTCCCAAAATCTCTTGAAACCGACCGACAACACATTATCACAAACAGCACCCGGTTGAAAATAGGTCACACGACAAATCACTGGGCGAGCAACAGATCGACTGAATGATAGAATAAAAGGAATAAGTGAATAAACAAAATAGGAAAAACGGACTCACCAACTGTTGACAAAGTCAACGCATTCCTTCGAAAAATAGTCACAGGGAAGAGTTGGGGGTGGCTAAAAAAATTCACACAAAAACATAAAACTTACGAAAAAAATCACAAAAGGAAGTCAACTTCATGTACAGGGTGGTGCAAAAAAACCGACTATATTAAATGCCAAACTTAACGTGACTAGTCCGGTTTTTTTTGTGCCACCCTGTATAATCACTTGAAGGCAATCATCATAATAAACTACAAGTTCTCCACTCTGACCTCTGTAAGTGACCCAATGCACAAGGATTTTCAGCACAACCCAGCAGTATATTGATGTATATTATTATAGGTAAAGGTCGGCCCTGCACTGGAATCCGAGCATTAGGTTCCAGCACTTATCTCCAGCCTGGGCAACCAGCGACATAGGCAGTATAAGCCATTATTCTAGGGTAGGTTGCCATTACTTTCCCCAGACCCACATTTTACCCTCACAGCTTAACGCTGCTACTCAGTTTATCACCGACCTCTAGCGAGTAAGGCTGAGTCGACCTTAGGGCTCCTGCGTGGATCGAACCCGCGACCTTCTGCTCCATCGTCCAGTAATGCCACCACTCTGCTAACTTCCCGCCCCGTATTATTATAACTGGTGACATAGAAGTGTTTATTATCACCAAGGCATTGAATAGCTCAGACTTGCATCCTGAGTGAGCTGCAATGTCAGGAACTCAACCGAGAATTAAACGAATGTCCGTGCACCCAAAACATTTGATTCCATGGACACTAAGCACTATTCTATTCTGCACGACAATTTATATAGCACAGCAACATAGCTGGGGCCAAAGTCAAGAGTGCATTACATAGAGCAATCGCAAACTATCGTTTACGATTCTCACACTAAACGCTTACCTCGTTGACAATGTAGTCTAAGAGTTCAAAGACGGCCATTGGAAGCGAACCATCGCCTGTTATCAGTTCACTGTTTCCCGACCAAGCTACAGAAGAAATCATCAACTTTCAAGTCATCTCATGCATGATTACAAATAAGCAGATATCCACAGCATCTTTGAATCCAGCAAAATGCTATTCATAATTCAGACTGGAAAAAGTTCTTGCAGTAAAATAAGACGTAGAAAATTCTGTTTTTGAGGCAGAACCCATTGCAAATTAATATCTGTATAGTTGTATACGTATTGTGGTGTAGATATGTAGTGAATTTTTATTGTGCTTGTGTTTATTTTAATGTTTGATTTTGAACTTGAAATAAAAGATCGATTGATTCATAATTTTATTCATTGATTTCATTGATTTCATTGATTGATTGATTGATTGATAATAGAGTCAGAGGAAAATGTGAAAGGTTCTTGGGAAATATAAAACAAGTTTAACTCTGGATGTATGGAATATAAGAATTTCCAAGAAAGCATCACAAATTTCAATGGAAAATCATATATTATCTTAGAGCCTTAGTCAAATCCAAATTTTTTCCAAATCAAATACAATTCTGAAATCAAAACAAGTCTTTAAATTTGCAAATTTCCATCAAGTTCCATGATGACTTATCAGTGGTGGCTCCACATGGGGGACCCGTGCCCCCTATTGAATGTCTGGCCTCCCCAGTGACTCCTGTTGGGACCCTATACTTACTACTACATACCTATCAACATATGGTTGGCCCCCATGCTTAGAAGTTGCCACCCGAATGCCCCCCCCCCTACTTGCCAAATCCTGAAGGCACCACTGTGACTGATCATTAAGTCATTCCACTTAATTGCCACAATTTACACCAGACACAAAACCAAACACCCTATCCAGAGTCGTTCAGGTAACGCAACCTTACCTGGAAGTGGCAGACCGGCCTTGGCAGCTTCCAGGTGTTCCTGGACAGCGTTAGGTCCGAATATCTGCGCCATGTCCCGCGGACTCGGCGGCGGAATCGGATACTTGCCGATCGCCATCTCCACCATGGAAAGCCCGATGCTCCAGATGTCCGACTGCACGGAATAGTGCGTGCCCTGCAACCGCTCCGGCTGAAAACGCCATCGGCAGCAGCGGTAAAAACAACTCTGCCACTTGGCAAATGTGGCTTGCCTTCTATTAGAAGTCACACGATGGGGGGGGGGGGGGACATTTTTATTGCACAGCTGAAAACCATTGCTTGTCAAAAAGACATACCTTCGAGGGGCAAAGTCTGTGACAACTTGCTTCTGTGGCTGGACAAAATGTCTGCAGACAAAATGTCATGGGGACAAAATGGCACGGATGAAATGTCACAGTTTATGGTTAGAGTTAAGGTTACATTTTGTCTGCAGACATTTTGTCTGCGGACATTTTGTGCTAGCCCCCTTGCTTCTACTTAAACACTGTGCACAGCAAATAAGCCCAGGTCCATTCCATGCATTGTCCGCTATTTCACAGCTACTAAGATCACGAGAAAACTCCCTACAAATCCGTCAAAATAGCCGAAGACACGCCGATTACTAAGGCATCAATTGGATATAGCAATGGCTTCCTACCGACATGTAGGACCTTGTTCCAACAAAGGAATTTGCCATTGAGTCTATGAGCTGGCCGCTGACGCCAAAGTCACAGAGCTTGATTTCTCCGCTGGAATTGACGAGTATGTTGGATGGCTTGACGTCTGAAAGGCAACGAATCCAGTCAACAGGGAAAGGACGACTACACCGACTGCTGCGGCCTCATGTTGGGATATTAACCCTTTATCTTTTCATTTATTTTAAATGAAATGTAAAATGGACGAGCGTTCTCGGGGCAAACGGGAAAATGGTTAAAGCAGTAAACTAACAATAAAGAATAAAAACAATATTGCAATTCACTTGTCTTTCCTCCAAAGTAATTAATGCATGTATACTGGACTATTTATATAGCGCCGTAAGCATAGCAGAGTCAAAGGCGCTTTACAAAGGGTTAAACATCGAAAACCTTAAATAGAAAATCAGACTTTCAACTAGAGTTCAATCTTTTCAGCATATTAACTCTTTAATGGAAACAGTGAACTAGCAAGAACTGCTCATGTCCAAAGTGCTAAGTTTAGGGTTAAGGGTCAATTGCTAGCATATCCGCTCAGTCCACAACGTCTACAACTTGTTTCAACCTCGGATAAAGTTGGAATCCGACTCCAAACTATTTTCAAACAGCACCTGAGTTTAACAAACAGCCAAGAGTGACGCAAATGAAATATGACAGACGTACCTCGATGCATGATCCTGTGCTGGTCTCTCAGGTAACTCAACCCTTTCAACACCTGCCCAATACAGACAAACATTACAGATTACAGCCAACATAGCTATTGTTATGATCAACTTGAACACCTAAATCCATCCAAAAAAACCGATGCCGTGAAATAAAACTCCGCAAGTGACAGTGATCATCCGCCCCAAACTCTGGAACTCATCGCCTGAGCCTCATTTGCACGCTAAAAATTCAAAGTCAAATTTTAGAACAAGATTAAAAATCCATCCTCTGCGCACCGTAGACAAGTTATCCGGCCTGATATCCAGGATTTTGGCCTGGATCTTGCACGATCAGGATTTCATGTGCCATCGGCTGATGCTCATGTGCATTGTGAAGTGGCGCTATAGAAGTCGATGACTATATTAGATTAGATCTTCCACAGAATTATTGTCAGAATTCCGAAGTGAAGGTCGACGGAACTCACGGCGTCGCTGATCCTGCCGAGGATTGGTTCCGGAATACGACCGACTTTCTTCAGAATAAGATCAAGCGATCCTCCGTCCTGAATAACACAAACACACAAAAGAAATCACGTCAAGAACAAAAAATCAGTCGAAAGGCGAATTATTAAAAGAATATTTCTGCTAAAAATCACAAAAATTATAAACATCACTGTGGGTGCATGTGTGTGCGTGTGTCTGTGTGTGTGTAAAAGAAGCAGATAAAATTTAAAATTTAAATGAAGAATTTCTAACATGTACAGAGATGACAATGATGACATATTGATAATCACAACACTAAATAAAAGAATCATTAAAACATTCAATTGCTCACTCAAACATCCATAAACATACATATTGATATTATCTAAATAACACATTTTAGACCCATTAAACACAGTTGCTCAGAAAGATAAAATCAATTAACTACTTTCACGATCAAGTGCACAATTGCTGACTCTCACGGCAAAAGCGTGACAGGAATCAACGTCGTGCATAAATCTGAATGCGCATACGAAACAACGCATACGCAACGCACCATGTACTCCATGCAGATGCTGATCTCTCCGTCACTGTAAAACGCTCCGTAATATCCGACGATGTACGGCGAATTACACTCATGCAGCACCATCAGCTCTCGGATGATCTGATTACGAACGGCCGGTTTGATCTCCAAATGAATCATCTGTCGGATAAAAGAGAAACATTTG
Source organism: Metaphire vulgaris (assembly GCA_018105865.1). Lineage (NCBI taxonomy): Eukaryota > Metazoa > Annelida > Clitellata > Crassiclitellata > Megascolecidae > Metaphire > Metaphire vulgaris. The sequence continues at coordinate 637,409 of CM030857.1, forward strand.
GTTAAATCCCAAGAAACACTGACCCTCAAAAATCCAGTAAAACTATGAATATTATAATAGAACAACCAATAGGAGAACAGAGCCACAGCTGTGAAGAAGACGACAACTCAAATTTTATGCCTGACTTTCTAAAAGAACAGAGAAATAACTCATATTCAAGTGGTCAACTCAAATATCAAGTCGGCTATATTGAACCAACAGGAAATATGCACTCCTATATTCCGCTGAAATATAAGATAACTCACATACATAAGTACAGAAAGGGCAAACACAGAGGCAGATGTAATCCAATGTAATGTAATGCAATGCAATCTGCAAATGTATATAAAAAACCAAGCTGATGATGTGACAGGATGACCAAAAACAAATTGGATGACATTTATATAAATCAGCAAAGACCTACTCAAGATGACACGGACACAAGACACAAAGCTGACTGAAAAACACAAAAGAGTGGTTCCGTCCTAAGCCAAGTGTTTCTAATGGTAAGCAAACAACCTTGGAATCACAAGGCAAATATGAAACAATACAAGATCGTTTTATTATTAATATTATTATTATTATTATCATTTTTATTACCAGACAATTTCTTCATCGCAATAGACAAGACTAAGGTCCAAGACAAGAGCACTTTAACAAGTGGAGTCAAACCTATCTTAAATAAATAATTATGTTTTTAGGTTCTTACAGAAAGATTCGGCTGAGGGTGCCTCGGTCACTCGTTCCATAGCTTTATTAAATCCACGATGGCAAAATGCAAGGCCAAAACATAACATGTAATAATAATGGAGAAGACAACAGACATAATTGTAGGATCTTTCACCTTGCGAGCCATGATCAACTGCGACGATCGGTGACGGACGCTCCAGACGACCCCGCCGTTTCCAGCCCCGAGCTCCTGTATCTTTTCAAAATCATCGTTACTCAACTCGCCGATCGTCTGCTTCCGCGAAAGAAACTGCTCGAGTCGATTCCTCTGCTCGGGGTCCAGGTCGAGTTCATTCAGTTTCTTAACCAACGCTTCGAGATTGCGACACGCCGTCGTCGTCGTCTGCCTGAGACGAAAAACACACCCCGTTGTGTCGTCTGTTTCTATCAACAATTTTAATTCTGTCCTCGAACTACAAAGCCTGCATCTGCACGAAATCTCTTCCCAGACTTATCAAATCATAATCAAGTCATTTTACATTCAAATCAATTAGCCATAAAATGATTGGCAAAATAGTTGAAAACAATGACCGATTTTCTTAAACAAAGTGAGCATCAAATTATAAATCCACCCTTCCAATATGTCCTCTACAACAGCATACACATTCTTGTTTCTAAATAAGCTCGAAATATAGACAATAAATAAACTATCAACTACCAGCTGTGTTAACAATGCATCAAATAAAATGATAGCGGTACAAAATTTCATTTACATTGTCCCAATTTAGGTACACTTTAGTTGAGCACATTTGACAATGGACTGTTGTCTGGCTGACCCTTACAATTCGGAAATAGCCGTTTCAAAGTTACAGTAGCGGTAAACGCCCAAGAATCGGCAGTTGCCACAGTACTACTTTTAAAATCGCTATATAAATTTGCCAGGTTTATACCTACCTATTTATACAAATTAGGTGAATAATCAATTCAGATTTTCGCTGTATTTGCTTTGCAACAGATAATCTCTCTTCTAAGTCATCAACATTCAGGTAACCAATAGTAAAATGCCTTTGCTTCTAAATTTATATAGCTCCACGATTAAAGAATAAACTGTATTCCTAAATAGCAAGACATTTGGGAAAGAGTAACAAACAGTCCGCATACTCTTGTCCGTCGTCGTCTGGGCCGCCGTCTCCCTGGATCCCTCCTCCTCGCGGTCGTCCGGGGTCCGTCGCCGGCAGTAGGGGCGGATGCTCCCCGGGAGCGGCGCCGGGGTCTTCACTGACCAGCTGAAGGTTGGGATCGAGGAGCGACAGACCCGCTTTGCGACGGAATTTCTCCTTATACATAAGTGCCTTCTTCGTCCGTCGCAAAAGACGAAAAACTGCAATTAAAAGTGAAAAATCAAATACTCCAAAAGAATTTTTCAATTATTTTTCTTTTCACCCTTCGCCATCTTTCCAAAGACGACTACAGACTACATCGCTCAACTGATATGGCGCCTTATTTTAACACAAGCCGAATATTAGTCTGTTCTTCACCAACTGCCTTAGCCTATTTTTTTACTATTAACCAAGCATGTTGGATGGTTTTGTAACTGGGCTCAGACTACTAAAATCAAAATTTAAAAATTTAGAGCAACTGGACAGCAAGTCAAACCCCTAATAAGAAATATTGATACATTACTAAGCATATGGCTACTTCTATCAATCAACTAGCATATTCTTACTGTGTACTATATTTACAGAAAGCCAAGAGTAGACGTGTCTAGTGCACAAGCTGTACTTTATTTTTTAATAATCACACTTAAAATATCAACTTCTGTATGCACTGAATATATTATGATGGTTGCGAGCACAATTGTTTTCCAAACTAAATCTCAACCCTCTCTATTGACACATTGAAACTTAACATTAGGATCATTTGGCAAACTCTGCATCAGATATCGTATGGAGCTATCATCAGGTAACTTCTATGGTGCCATTTTAGCAATGTACTTGGCATCAGTCAATGGTCACTCTGGATTTGAATTGTAATCCATCATTGTAAAATCCAATAGGCCATTTTGTTTGTGCATAAAAAGTGCGTCATCAAAAAGGATCATTTCTACAGACTGCTAAATGCTAAATACCTTCTGTGTATTAAAGATTTTGATGCAATGATACTGTATTTTGCAGAATATAAAAGTGAATAGACTTTCAAAGTCAAACAATTTGCTCTTAGGGTACATGTACATCCGTACAGTACGTATGCAGTGAGGGGATGGGTTTGATTTTGGAGATTTTTATGTGCAGTGTGTGCAACAGGGGGCGGGGGTTGAAAATATGCCTTTTTGTATACGTACTATATGGACGAGTCCTTACAAATAAAATGAAAGGTCAATACAACATTTTCAGAAACATCCGATTTTAAAACTGAAAACACATTATAGTGGTCACTTAAAATTTAAGAAACTATTTAGAGTAGGCAATTTTAATAAAGCAATTAGTATTTAAATTTCACATAAAGTATGTTATAAAAACATCTACTGTGAGTTGTATTTCATTTATAGACTGCAAAGACAACACAAACAAGAACACATTTAATGAAGAAATCCAAAATTAAAACGAAGAACCAAAGAGAAGAATCAGTCGTGAAAACAACACAGGACCAATCCACAAGAGAATCATTCAAATCCTGTTACTGCAGTGTTTATTCTAGCCACCTTGACATTGGGGGAGTTTTACATATTTGGGGGATATGGTTTGTCTACCCAAAAACCTTAACGCAACATATAGAAATTTTTGGGGGTGAATTTTCAAACTTTGAGGGCAGAGGGAATCCCCCCAAACAGGCCTAGAATAAACACGGCTGTTACTGTATGTCTCATTTACAATATTTTCCATTTACAAGGAAATTTTACAAAAATATCGCATCAATTGTTTCACGATAAGGTTCTAAGCCTATCTGGCACTGGCTTTATCTTAGAATATAAAACTACCAGTGCCAACCAAACTGACGATTAATTATCAAGAAGACAAACGGCACCAAAGAAAAACATTGAGACATTAAATGAATTCTAACACGTTCAGCGTTATAACAAATCACAAACAGAACAAGAAAACGTCAAAATCCCTCCACGGAAAATAGTCAAATTCTGACGATATGATGCTCTGACAGCAGATCAAGTATGCATTACTTAAATACTTACTTTAAGACCATTTCACAATAACAGACTTTGTCATATAAATCAGTCTTTGCCTAATCAAACCACGGATGACCGACAAAAACAAGGATTTCTTGTTCGATCATGGCAATCTGATCATTGGGAACGTGCAGTGCTGACTAAAATCAAATTCTGGAGGCATCTAAAGAAAAACAAGTGATGATCAAGATATATGATTATGCAACATAACAGCATCGCTTATATAGCGCCTCTTCTTGTGGAAACTCAGAGACACACAGAGAGCAGTAAATGGCGTCTAAAACTGAAAGTCATTATTAAACGTCTGAAAATTGAATTCAACAACTACACAATAACAATAAATAACAATAAAACTGTAAACAAAATGCAATGTGAGAAAGTAAAAACATCTAACATACTCTCCAAGCTCTGAACAAATACATAGAGAAAGTTAAGACATACACGATGATGATGATTATTATGATGACAATGATGATTATTATTACGATGATAACTATTATTATACACTTATATAGCACCATTTATAATACCCTAAGGTATCAATCGATGGTACTTCCATTCCAAACTGTAAAAGAAGACATTGATGATGATGATGATGATGATGATGACATTGACGATGGTGATGATGATGATGACAATGACCAGTACAACAAACACTGCACAAGAGCTGCCACTTAGATAAGCTGAATACTGTACTTAGCGGTCTCTGACAGGAATCACTCTAAGACAATTTCATTGACAATAACTGACATAAATCTCATCTGATTAATTATAAGTTCTGCAGATTCTAGTAATAAATTCACTCCCTGTAATTAGTAACAACAAGGACTTTGAACAAAGCCTGTTCTAAACAAATGACCCAAGAGCTATTAAATGATTGAAGCAGATCAAGATGGCCGCTGAGCAGACGTACCTTCGTGTCCTTTTTGTGTCCTCCAATCAACAACTTCATCACAATCAAGTTTGTCTTTGCAATCTTCACTAAATTCTGAACCTGAAAAGATTCAAGAAGGCAGTGCACTAAACAACGCAAGGCTTCAATTGAATTGATGGCAAAAATATCATGAAATATTGAAAGCCTGGTCATCATAACATCCCCCAAAATATAGTAAAGCTCTCTTAACGCCGCAGCTTAACCCTTTGGACATGTAAAACAAGTATTCTGGTTTCGTAATGTATATTGGTTACACAAATTGTCATGGCTAAAGGGTTAAAACACATTAAAAAAATTAAAATTCAACACGGCCAATCGAAACTGCGTTCAATTTTTAAAATAGGAGGCGAAGATGCCCGGGTCTGGGAAAACACTTAACCCCCGGGGGTTGGCAATGTTTCATAGTGAGTCTCACACAGGGCAGATCCTACTGAAACACTCTAAACCCTGCTATTATTATAATCATATTATTATCATTATCATTATTGTTATTATTATTATTATTATTATCATATTATTATTATCATTGTCATTATCATTATTATTATCATTATTATCATTATCATTATTATTATTATTATTATAAAGAAGAGAGCATTGGTGGTTATTACCTCCGTTGACTGGTTTTGCAGGGTCTCAAGATGAAGCCTTGCCTGCTGGAAACATTTACTTGCTCCGTTGTACAAATCGTTTGCATCCAGAGGAGGAATGTACCTCGCAATGTCCGTCATCTCCTGTGAAATCAACATCATCACCATCATCCCAGTCAACATATGACAGAAATATAACATTCCAAATAACAGCAAAAACCCATCAACAACACAGTCAAAAGACAACATATTCTCTCTCTCACACACACACACACAAATATTGAATAAGAGGAATACAAGTTCTGAATCATCATTTCCCTTAATCCATAAAGCCATTATTAGACCACAATGACCCTTTGGATAAAATGACCCTGTCTGACCAACATCCACCGTCCACCTTATGGCTACAGACAGCTCCAATTTAGATCAAGTACCTAAGAATAAGTAGCAGCTATGCTGAGGCGGCTCCACACGAGAGGCCTGGGGGCCCCATGACCCCCTATTGAATGCCTGGTTCCCCAGTGGGCCCCATACTTTGGTGCACTCATTCTAAGCAACTAGACTAGTCCAGGTTTATGAAAAATAGTTGGCCCCCTGCTTAGAAGAGACACAAAGAAAATGCAACATTAGAAAAAGTGTCACTAAAGAGCATAACGGATGGTCAACGGTACATTCGATCTCAACAACAAAGACACTTCAGTCAACAGTTGAGAACAAAGAGAATTACAACATTCCACCCCATCACAGAATTCAATCGACATCAATGGACAAACCACAAAATAGCAGTTTCATTGATCTGTACGTCTGCAGTCAGGTAAAACTTATAGCAGTTTCCATCCGAGTCCACATTAAGAACAACAGAAGTCAGAGACAACTGGACTCACATCATCCATTCAACAACCTCAGCTTCACATGATGAAGGAAAAAGGACCTGATGATGATGATGATGATGATGTAGATAGACTAGAAAATTGCCAGAAAACACAGCGACAACCTTGAACTGAACGTAGTGCATTGGAGGAGGTGTTGCCACCGAACCAAACGGTGCAAATCGGTGATTATAGCGAACCTCCTCACAGTCAAAATCATATTTAGGAAGCAACAGCTTTCCATCCAGCTTCAGACCAATTGCAGCCTAAGAAATACAACAACAACATCAACTAATTCACTTAAACACAACACATTCCATCTAAATCAGAAAAAACATCTAAATCCACGACTGGAAGAGAAATACAACACAGATTTCAATCAATCAATCAATCAACCAATCAATCACCTTCTGGTGCCACTATCATAATGCCTAGGGCAAAGGTACTCAACTAAATTTCACCAGTCACAGTGGTTTTCAACAAAGGAGAAATCCTATAAGCCACTTAAAATCCAATTATTATTATTATTTATTATTATTATTATTTATTATTATTATAAATCATGTTTGTTACATCTGATAAAATCCATAATCCCAACATCAATGCAACCACTTTACAACTTGCAAGGCTTCTTCGCAGTTGCTTCTGACCGTCACAAAATGAGAATAATAATCTGTCAGAAACTGACGTTCACTCAGAAGAAATGCAAAACGGACGCATGGCAAGCGAAGCGACCGACCTTGTAGTAGCCGCTGCAGAGGCTGTGCAGAGCCTGAGTCAAAGTGAGTTCCACCGAACTAACTCTCGTCTTCTTCTTCTTCTTGTTCTTCTTTCCGCCGCGGCCTTTGTGAACGTCTGAAATCATCACCGAACGAAACCGAACTCACCTTAGAGCAACAAACCTTTTGAGTTACGAACGAGACACTCAAATCCCGAATTAGAATTAGCAAAAGAAATACGTATCCGTGGATACAATTGTCACCTGCGGCCATTGTCTCGTGCTCCACAAGAAAAGTCTCAGCTCGATTGATGGTCGAGATAAGCCAATTGTAGAGACCTTCACATAGATACCTAAAACCAATTCACTCAATACTTAAACCAATTTCATCATCATCGTCGTCGTCGTCATCATCATCATCACCTACATCAAACCAAACCAAGTCAAAGTATTGTGGTTTATAGTAGCAAGAGCATTAAACAGGGCATCTATTCCAAGGGAAGCCACCCGCCACTTGTGTACAGTTCGGTAGAAACTATTTCCATGGAGAATGTTCCCCTTCTATTGTTGCCCGCCCCCCCCATACTCACCAGAACAGGTAATGATACTCGTGAACGGAGTATAGTTCCAGTTCGAACCCGGCCAACAGGTACTGTATCATGACCTTCAGCGTGTGATAGAGTACCCAAGTACCGAAGCAGACGCGGTAATGCCAGTTCGAATCAACCTTCATCATGCAGTTGTGAAGATAAGCGTCAAGTTTTTCGGCCTAAATAAAAAAAAACACCGATGAAAACTTCAGCAAAGATCTCGACAGTCGTACTTCAAGATCACGAATCAAATCATCAACTTCTATAGCGCCACTACTTCATAACGTATAGAAGCATCAGCTGATGGAACAACAGGTCCTAATCGCATAAAGTCCAAATCAAAATCAGCGAAGAGAAAGAAATCAGTCGCAGAAAAACAACACCAAGAAAACCTCGTCCTGTAAGGTTCCAAATTCTTCCAGCAGGTGGCCCCACTTGTCGCGCTGACGTGCCCGGTTGTGCCCGCTGATCTGCATGACGGACACCAGAGGGCGAACGGCCAGACTGAGGAAGCTGTCTACGCACTCCTTCGCAGAAGCATTGTTGTAAATCGGACACCTACGGTCATTCGCAGAGACGCAAATTATTAAAGAATGCAAAAAACCCACGAATTTAAGAACTAAATTGATAATAATTTATGACAAGTGATTGAAAGCTAACATACCAAATTCTCAAACCAATTTCTGAATGTTTATATCATGAATTAAATGTTAATAAACCACAGAAAATCAAATCACAACACAAACAGCTTAAACTACAAAAATCTTACGAACAAAACAACAACGACCAAACAGTTTTCTCAAAACAAATCCCGCAAAATTTAAATTGTACGATTCTCCTAAATCCAAACCCAACCTGTTCCAAATCACAAAACAGAACTGATCACAAGCTGAATTGTGTAACATCCATTGCCGATAATCATACGGCGTTAATAGTTTCAATATTCCACAAAAATTACTGCAATCTATACAACAGTAGCTCCACATGTGCATCATAAGCTCGGTTTCATTAAGCACAGCCCAGCACAGAAAGAGGTGACGCACTTTGGCATCAGAACAGGAGGAGCGCAGAAGCTGCGCACCGTATCGCGCAGCACGTCGACCATCTTCTGCGTCCCAAACAACTTGTTGCTGTGAACGGGAAGAGCTGTCAGCTGCAATTACGCAAAAACCCAAAATGCTAAATCTACTTGAACAGCATCTCAATTACAAGCATATTTAATCACAATTATTATTAAACAACAAATACAGCTCACAGTCCACTGGACACCACAAAGTCCTGCTCACTCAAAATTAATGGTCATTGCTCTTTACATACTTTTTCAGTTCTAGTGCTACATTAATAATAATAATAATAATAATAATAATAATAATAATAATAAGAAGAAGAAGAAGAAGAAGAAGAAATTTTGTAGAGCTTCCCAGTTCACATTTCTGTATAAAAGTTGCATGTAAAAATCCAGCTTCATCGAAAACTTTAAAATATATTTTCACAGCATACTTAAAATTATGAATATAAAATCAAGCAACAAATTAAATAAGGTAAGTAACAAAAAAGAACTAAATGGCCGCTAACCAGAAGCTTTAATAATAGTCACTCCACCTGATAAACGCTTCAGAAGGATAAAAGTCAAGCGTACCTGAAGAAGAGATCGCGACAAGAGACAGGGAGATGTTTGGCTAAAATCAATGAAGAAATCCTACACACAGAAAACACAGACATTTAAAAACTTAGAATCCAAATATCTTTAAAAAAACCAACTTTCAACAAAGGTGTTCACAATCTACCGGAAAAAACACAGATACAGAGAAAATCAATGCAAATTCCTATATAAAAAATTCACAAACACTACAGGATTTTTAGATCGTTAGGTCTGAGCAACAAACAGGAAACCACGAAATCACTTAAATTGCATTTTGAAAGTTCTATGATATAAATGTGAATCTAAGCCCACTGAAAAAGCTCTAGTGTAGAGATGGCTTCAGAGGTGGGGGCTCGTGCCCCCTATTGAATACCTGCCGCCCCCCCCCCCGTCCCCCAGTAGCCCTCCATACTCATTCTAAGCAACTAGACTAGTCCAGGTTTATGAAAAAATAGTTAGCCCCCCATACTTAGAAGTTGCCACGCCAACAGCCCCCCCTCTTGCCAAATCCTGGAGCCACCACTGCTCTAGCAGAATTCCAATGACTTAGCAATTAGCTAGTTCCAGTGACTTACAAGTGCCAGGGACCTAGGCCATCCTGCCTAGTGACAATGATTTTCTATTGCTTATTGTCTATTGCCAAAGACAAAGTACAGTTGTACTTTGGCTCAGACAGCAACTCACCAGCTTAGCACAAGATGAATATGGCCAGCCAATGCTAGTAGGGAACAAACTACTTAAAATTCTACACATCACACTAGCCTATAGTAAACTGACAGTCAGGTCAGGTCTTCGTCCTCCAGCTGTGTCCAGCTATTGACTTTTCCATGACATCTCTCCAAAGTTCTCTGTCCTTTGCTATTTCTTCCAAAGTCATTCGGTTTCTTCCGCCAGTTTTTCCGTTGAGATTCAGCCCTGCCATATGCAGATCCTCTTCCAATCCGTCCACCAATCGTCTTTTCAGTCTTCCTTTAGATCTTCCCCCCTCTGGTTTGCAGTTGAAAATTCGTTTTGGATTTGTCATTTCTTGATTGACAGTAGACGTGTGCAAGTCATGCATCACTTACTAAGATGTCGTGGAAATTGGAGAGCTGAGTGATTGAGCATATCTGGATGAGCCGAGTCATCATTGAGTCGAGATACTCCATCGTGTCCACTCGGCTGCGGATTTTCGTGTAGCGTGGAAAAGTCGGAGGAAGGAGGCGCTGGTTGACGAGCGGCTCAAATCCCATGATGCAGTTACAGTCTGAAGAAGAAAACCAAGAGTTCTAAGAGACAAAATCTTTCCCGACTCCTCCTTCAAGACTCGATTTCAGGTTAATCCAAATAATTACGTTACACCCAAAAAGACTACGTCACTTTAGAGGCAGACGACGAAACATTTTCACAAATTTCAAAACTTAACACAGAACTCTGTCAATCCATAAACTTCTGCATTCACTTTAGATGATAATGTGCCTGAGTGCTATGTGTGTGTGTCTATAGCAGATCGTAAATCTAGAAGCAAGTAACCTCCGTCGTCGTTGTCAACCGGCTGAATTCCAAGCTCAATGGACGTCTTCATGACGCCAATGAGCTCCTTCATCTGCTTCAGGAATTTCTCAGCGTTTTCCAATCCTTGGCACTAAATGATCGTCATAATAATTAATCAGTGAACGTCAACAAAGTCCATGGTACAAAATCCCATTTGATATCACAATTATTTCAAAAATCACACTTAAAGTTAGCAATTTTATGAAAATTAAAAAGAAAATTTACTGATTTACGAAGAACAACACATTAAGTCGATCGATCATCTCTATCACGAAACATTTCAGTGACAATCTCTGCCTTCACCACCAACCCTATCCCTAACTTTCCACTTGAAGCTGTGTCCTGAGTATTAGAGCAACAGCCACACACCTTTTCTTGGCTGAAAGCAAGAACCGTCAAGAAGAACAGACGAGTGAATTTCAGCCGAGCATGAAGAGCAACCGCATTTTCATGCTACAGAAATAAAATCACGGAATCAAATAAAAAAGACGCAGCAGATAAAATGAGTCGTCAGAATTAAGAAGAAGAAAAAAGTTCAATTACACGACAACAATTATCTTTTCTCTATCCTGCAAATACAATTAACTTCCTAATATAGTACATTTAATCCAACTCACCATGGCAAATGAACAGCAAAAGTTAATACAGAAAAATATCATACTTTTAGAACCAAATCTACTCTCTCTCTCTCTCTCTCTGTCTCTGTCTCTCTGTCTCTGTCTCTCTCTCTGTCTCTCTCTCTCTGTCTCTCTCTGTCTGTCTCTCTCTCTGTCTGTCTGTCTGTCTGTCTGTCTGTCTGTCTGTCTGTCTCTCTCTCTCTCTCTCTCTCTCTCTCTCTCTCTCTCTCTCTCGGCCATTAGCTGCAACAACATATGGTAATGACCCTCTCCTATTGCCTCACTTTAGATATATTGATCCAACCATCAAAACTCAAATGTCAAAGGTTACAAAGTCAAAATAAAAAGGTCAAAGGTCAGAGATCAATTGCCTTACATCAGTTAGCCTTTGAATGAGCAAGAATATCAATAGCAGAGGAACTACAGAAGCAGCTTGATCAGTTAACCGGACTCAAGTGCAGAAGAGTTCCACCATTTTAAGTCGGGGGGGGGGGAGAGAAAGGGGAGGCGGCACAGTCTCAGATAAACATCATGGCCTCGAAGTAGTCTCAAATTAACAACAAATTTGTCTTTCATAAAATGCGTTTCAACAGCGACCTTGAGTTCCGTATCGGAATTTCGGTCGACGCCAGAACGAACCCTGGTACTCTAGAACAAGTACACAGAACAGAATAACACATGTCCTCCTCCACCACCACCACTGAAACATAGTAAAATAAAATTCATGCATCAAACAGCAAAGCCTTGGGTTTATTGAAGCAAAGTAAATCAAAAACATGACAGTCAATCGAATATTCCCGAAGGAAATCAGCCGACCTTAATGACCTTCATCAGCTCCTCCTCCACCTCCTTGAGACTGCCAGATGCCTGACTGTCTGCCACATCACCCGCCATCCGAAAACTGTACGCCAGAGACTGGAAGTCCTCCTACAGAAGATGTATTCCAACATAGACCATCGTAAATGAACATCGCCTATTCGACGGTTTTATCATTTTGGAAATCGTTAGGAATTTACAGCAATCAAAACATCACTAATACGTTCAAATACTCCTAGTAACATAGAATTTTAAATAGGTAGTCACTAAATATTCAAATCCTGTATATGAAAAACTTCATTCAATGCTTCATAGACTGAATAGTATGATGTTAATGATATCAAGAGTTTGATTGTCTTTATTATTATTATTGTTATTAATATTATTGTTATTATTGTTATTAATATTATTATTATTATTATTATTATAATGACTACACAGACAATTTATATAGTGCAGTAGGAATGGCAAAAGGCCAAGTGGAGGTGGCCAAGACCCTACGCTGTGAAAACCCTGTGCCCGGGATATATCTGTCGGGGCCGATCAATGAGGTGCCGGGGCCCATAAGAGAGGTGCCGGGACCGGACCCGGTGGGCCCCGGCCCACTTTAACCACTGACCGTGGGTTCATAGCCCGTTGGTTTATACTTGTAACACAGTTTTCTGCCATTCTTTCCTGTTCATTGCTCTGTGACTAAGATCCTGTAAACTGCTTCCACAACATTCTTCGATATCATCATCGCACCATTCCTTGTGTGGTCTCCCTCTCTTATTGGCAACCTCCGTTATTCAAAACATTAGAGCTTTGATCTTTCTGATCGTCAATAAAACACAAAAACGGGATTAAAATTCTACACGATCCTCTAAAAAAGACGAGAATGTTGACAGAGGACACAGACCTCCTCAAACACGCTTGCTCTGTTGATGCGGTCACGAATGAGGTCGACCAACCGCAAGACACAAATACTGAATGACCTCAAAGTGCGGTCAACGATTAAGTTAGGATCGTGGAGGTAAAGATTTATAAAAACCGTCTGAACCATTGAGTGTCCTTCCAACCACGTGACCTACAAACAAATATGACAAAAAAACACAACATTATTATCATTATTATTAATACACGGCTATTAACACACAGAAGCACAGCAGCTGTAACTGCAACCCAGTGTGTCACAGATGGCGGATAGCGGAACATCCTTCAGATATGAAAGATCACTGTGAAATAAGTGGGTGAAAGCCTGAAGAATAAGCAGTTGCGGACTTGACATACTTCTTGTAGGTCATACCAAATAGGTTAGGTCAACTGGTGAGACAGATCAGGTCAAATAGAAGCAGCCCCTGGTTGCAACTCTCTGTCTGTCTCTGTCTCTCTCTGTCTCAACCTGTCTCTGCCTTTTCCAAGTCTTCTGGTGGTTCTCTCTTCCAGCTTCAGTCCTACAAGGCCAAGTTTCTTTTCCATGCAGCTGACCTGTGTTGTACTCTGAGTGCTGTTTGCTTTCTCTTTTGGATTTATCTATAACTTCTTTGCGGCAGCCTTTTGATATAATTTCTAAGCAAATGTGCCATGAATTTCAATATCTGCAATGACTGAAACTGAAACAATGATTCTCGGTATTCAGCTGAATTGACGAGTATCAACCTTTCTACTTTAAACTGATTTTTGATTTTACTAACCACTAAAATGCATGGAAAGAAATAAAATGCCAAATTTTGATGGCTATTAATACCAAATCGTTTTCACCAAAGTAACTAACGCTTCACAATAAAATCAGGTAAAAAGGTATATTTCTAAAGTTCAAAATATTTATTCATAATCAAGAAAACAATAAGATATCAAACATAGCAAAAAATGAATTGTAAATTTACCACACAAGCCAAAGTGTCATCGATAATACCAATGATTTCCTGTGGTGTCAAGCCATCAAGCTTAATAGTGTTTGCCTGAAAAAACATACATAGATGAAAAATTCTAAAACACACAAAAAGAGAAGATATATTAACGAAACTTTCATCAAAACACTCAAATATGAAACACTCTGATTTGAACGGAAATATGATCGTGAAATTGGAAGACAAGACGTAATCACCTGAATAGCCTGTTGAAAATTGAGTACTTTGCGCTTTGTCTGATTGCAGACCATGCCAGCGTCCATTTTGGGGTCCATCATTTCAATTGCTGACATGCCTTCGAGAAGACCAAAGCTACAAAAAATGTCAACTGTATGAGAAACTCCTTCAGGAGAAGACTGAATCGGAATTTAAAAATTGCCACGAACACGCAGAACTCTTTTGAGAATTTTACAAGATTTTATCCGAGGCAAGGTGTTATTAATTGGGAAAAATTGAGCATTTTCGCCACTCCTGGCACATATCATCATTGTTTGATGAAAAGATATAAGTATCATGCACTTTTTGAAGTCAAAGAATTCAACATTATGTCATCTGTTCTGTCAATACGAGCCTTGTTAGTCTGTGAACTGTAATATTAGTCTATCACATAGCTATAATATTTAGGCAAGCGTTAAAGTAAAGCGACATTCCATAAATCATGCTAAATAAGCCTCAACTTTGGCGGATGGTGACAATTAATTTCCTTTCATTAAGCTAAATTTTTATGCATTACTTCATAAATGAGTCAAATGCAGCACAAGTGCAATCTACCCAAGGACAAAACCCGTGACGACCTCCATGCCCTATTAAACCCATTAACTTAGTAAACCTATGACATCGATAAAAGCTCCACCCACTCTGCATCGTGAAACAATTCTCCAAGCTTGAGCTGCGAACACGCGTCGACAAACTCCTGCGTAATATCTTTCCAGCTGTAGGTAACCTCGTCAGCCACACGAGGTTCACAGTGTGATATTGGAAACGGAAGATCTTGGTCTTCAGCAGAAGGGCTGCAACTGTCCTTCGACGCAGCTGAACCAAATGCCTCATTCAATTGCATCCTCATCTATGAATCAAATTTTTAAAAAATCATTCAATAAATTGGAAAAATAACGACTTATAGTTTTCACAGACTGATCCACTGCAAACCAGCATTGTTCCTGCACAATCATTTATATAAACTGCAACCTTTTAGAGGCTTCAAACTGTAAAGGATGTTTCTCTGTTCCAAAAATTCAGTCAAATATAAGCACGGAGATCCGAAATGGCTTACTGTTTCAGTTACTGGAAGTTTTTTGTTTTTTGTCAGACAAGTAATTTCTTAAATCTATCGCAGTTTTTAACTACGAAAGTCTTGTCTATCGAGAAAAGATTAAGCTTCACAAAATAGACAAAATAGCGCTATATGAAACTGACAACGAACACTTTACTTACCAATTTTACGGTCGGTTAATTATCCAATTGATTAACTATATCGGCGAAAATACTCTGAAAATCCAATTTTAGGTGCTCCAAAACATCGCCACAGACGCAAAATATGAGAAATTTATTCGATTTTTAACTTATTTCCAAATTCCGGTAAACGAAGTTACTATAGCGCAATATATATTTTATTAAATAACTTAGTCAGTAAGTAAGTAAAATCTCGCGGATTTATATAGCTTTTCCGTGTAGTATAACAGTATCTACTTATTCTTAGGCGCCTAACCTTTCGTGAAATAGCTATGGGAAAGGTGAATGATCAACTAGGTTATGGTCAATAATCAGTGTTTATTCTAGGCCTTCTCTGGGGGACCCCCAGTTTTAAAATCCCCCCAATTATAAGTTGCATGTGGGGATGGAAATTTCCTCAAGTGTGACGACGTGGGGGGCTTTTATATTTTTGGAAAGGGGAAAAACGTAAGGATGACAATTTATTTGCTTGCTAGGAAATTTGAGAAGGGTAAACAATATTTGAAAAGGGTACAAAATATTAGGGAAGTGTAAGGATAACCTTTTATAGATAACCTTTTTTTGCTTGTCATCACATTTTAAAAGGAAGATAACCTTTTTTGATTGTCAAGGTTTTTTGAGTATCAGACCTTGTCCCCCCCCCACCAACATTTCAAAATCACCCCCAATGTCAAGGTGGCTAGAATAAACACTGGTAAATAATATAAATCTGAAGGGCAGTGAACTCTCAACTCCGCTTAATTCAGTAAACAAATTTGGGAATATGAAAGATTAAGTTTGTCAATGGGATTTGTAATGTTTTTCATGGATCAATTGATGATTCTGTTCCTCATCCAAATCTGAGTGAACTATTAAGTAAGTAAGTAAGTAAGTAAGTAAGTAAAATCTCGTGGATTTCTATAGCGCCTTGGAAGCAGCACAACAGTAGCTGCTTATTCTTAGGCGCTCAGCCTCTCTTAAAATAGCTATAGGAAAGGTGTGGGATCAGCCAGGCAATGGTCAATATCCGAAGGGCAGTGAGGCTAGGTTGTTACAGCTATGGCGGAAATGATTTCAGAAACAGGAAGGATTTAAGCTTAGACCTGAAGACTTGAGGAATGAGGAGATAGTGCGAGAATTATAGGAAATGAGGAATCAGATTTTATTGTTTTAAAGTGTCCAAGTGTGCGAAGGGAAGCTGGGATCGAGTTCCAGAGTTCAGGTGCAGCATATGAGAAGGCACGGTTGCAAATTTTCAGGGATGACTGATTTAGCGGGCGTGACAGAGTGAGATGAGATGACGAACGTGTGGGTCGAGGAGGCTGAGGGGTTAATAGTGATCTAAGGTAGACAGGTTTTGATGACTGAAGTGAGCTATGTGTAAGTGTTATTATCTTATATTGGATACGTTCTGTTATTTTAAGCCAATGTAATGATTTTAGTATGGGTGAAATATGGGATAATTTAGGTGACACAGTAACAGCACGAGCTAAAGCATTTTGTATTGATTGCAATTTGTTGATGGAGGCTTTGGGAAGGTTATAGTAGAGGGAGTTACAGTAATCTAATTTGGAGTGGACTATAGAGGTGGCGATTGTGGACGCAGTCTTAATATCAAGACAAGGACGTAGGCGACGAAGGTCACGAATATGAATAAAGCAGGCTTTTGAAAGTTGGGAGATTTGTGATTATGCACCGCACCTCTTACATTGCATAATTGACTGTAGATAGATTTGCTTTAGTCCAATGTCATAACTCCTCCACCAGGAAAATTGAACACTGCATCCAAGGCTTACTTTAATGTTTATTGTATGATGGATAAAACAGTCCATCAGAGACTATGTCTGCTTTTTCATTTAGCAACAACTGCTTCTCTTTCTCCAAAACTCAGCAATGAATCTCCATTTGCTGATCCAAAAATTTGGATAGCATCAGATCTGAGTTGGAATCCCTCTTCCAGTGGCCTTCACCTTCATAGTCTGTTCTGCTACCTCCCACTGATTTCTCTATAACTCAACTATTCACAGAACAATTCACTGTACATTCTGATCAAATTAATTCCACTGTAGGTAACGTAATGCTCTGGAACAAATCACATTCCAAACCCTTCATTTAACACAAACGTAACAGAGGGAAAAATTCCAAGTCACTGCTTACTGACTAACCCTCCCCCCACCACCGGTCCACTCCGAACATATCAAGATGAAAGTTTCATGTCGTCATTAACTTATTTAACTGACTTAAGTAGCAGAGTGAAACAAAGCGTCAGATTGCATGAAAATAAAGCACGACTTTCACTCAAACACTTATTTTGAATAATTAACTGAAATACTTAACAAGTTAAGGAGCTCATAGTAACAGGGCACGATTTGTAGGGGGGAAGGGAGGAATCTTCCCCCCACCGCCCAACTACATCCCCCATATTGCTACATCCCCCCACTGCTACATTTCCCCAACTACTACATCCCCCAAAGCCAGGGTGCGATTTGTGACCTGGAGCAGATATGTCGAGATTGGGGGGAATGTAGTTGTTGGAAAATGTAGCAGTGGGGGGATGTAGTGGTGGGGGATGTAGCGTAGGGGATACAGTTGGGCAGTGGGGGGAGATTGCCCCTTCCCCCCCTACAAATCATGCCCTGCCCAAAGCTCAACATGTTCTCCCTCCCACTACTCCAGGTCACAAATCGCACCCTGCATAGTAATCACACCCAAATTGAAAATATAATTTTCACACTCTATCCAGCAGTACAGATAAAACAATTACCACTGATTGCAGATTGATTGAGAATTGCAATCAAGCTTTACTTTCAGAGTTTTAAGCTTCAAGCACTAAAATTCTTCAAAATTCACCCCCATCACTTTAAAGTAATGTTCGGTGCTGTCTATCCACACAGCGAATATTAATAGCAATAACATAACAGTACTTTATTACAATGAAAGAGCCTTGACCAGCCAATTTGAAACTTTTGGCACAGAACAAAAAGTTGTAAAAGAAAGCATGAACTTAAATCCACAACTAAATTTTTGATATGATACGAATCTTACCCTAAAAGAGCTAAAAGTGCTAATAACATTATTAAGCTACAGCTCCATAAGGGGATATGTTACCCGAGATATATCCTCATACGAGTCCATTACATTGTCCTCGGAGAGTACGCAAGTGATCCTAGGATAAAAAGTAACCATGTCTATTGTAAAGATGGCGGATGACAGCAGCTGGGATGCTTATATGCATTTTAAAAGCTCCATTTTCGATTGGAAAAGGTGTCATAAGCATAGCAACTTTCGGTCAGACTATGGATGCTGTTTTTGGAAAGTTATTATTTTTCAAATACATTTTAATGTCGCATAACCATTCAAGCTGATGGAAGACATAGCAGTCAATCGGGCGATGACCTACTGACCTGGAAGCGGATTGGTTGAACGGCAAAGATATCCGGCTGAATTATCCGCTTGAATGTGCAAATGCTTTCGCTTGGATATATCCAAGTGGTTTTTTTCCTGAACAAATATTTTGCGGATATATTTTAAAGTGGAACACCCATCATTTAATGCCAACTTATCATTCACGTGGATATTGTCCGGGTAACTACCTAGGGGGATATATATATATATATACCCACAACTGATCCCCTAATGGAGCTGCAGCTGTGCACATCAGTCTGCAGTGCTAAAATTAACAAAACAACAAACATAACTACAAATATCAGCTGAAACATCTACATAAACTACACTTTTTGATATGAAAACACGTACACGGACTGTACATTAGCCTACAAAACTAAAAAACATTTGAAGAAACAGCCTGTGAGATAAGCAGCATTATGTAGATGATTTAGTTAAACAATTGATCCAAATTATATTATCAGCAGCTAATATTTTCCTCATATTAGATGTAATCATAAAAATATCGACACAAAAGCAATGGCACATTTTTATCAAGCAAGTTACAGAGTTGATGCAGCAGATACAAATACAAACAGCCAGCATTGCAACAAGAAATAATACCATAAGACTTCATTTTATCAAAATGTATATCGGCAGACTACCCACATACTCACATCTCCACACAAAATCTCTAAATAACAACAAAGAACTGAGAACGAAAAGACAAGAATTCAAGACTTAAAAACAAGTCAAATGAATCAACCGATATGCACAGTTGTGCAGTTAAACATATAACAAATGTACAGTCAATCTCTGCTAACGTGGATTTCGGGGGACTGGAGAAAAGCATCTTCCAAGCCAACCAAAGGCTAAGAGTCTGAAATAGGATAACCTATTGAGCCTCAGCTAATCAAATTAAAAAGGCCTGAATTTACAGAGGTCTGTTTTAACAAAGTCTTTTACTCTAATGAAGTCTAAGCACAGCCTTTGGAATATGAATCTATCACACATGTAAGCAATTTCAAATTATGGATCTGAAGTTATGGATCAGAAATGAAATTAGCACTTGTCCGTGCACACACACATAACTGCCATCCAAAGCAAATCATCTGCACTGGAACTATGTCTTGTGCAGTGGTGGTTCCAAGAACTCTTGGTGGGGAGAGATGCAGTGAATTTCTAGGAAGATCCCGCCAATTGTCAAAGGAATTATAATGTAAACGGTTTAGAAGAAATCTGTTGATTTGATTTATAAAATATAATGTTCAGAATTGACAATGTATAAAAGCCATTTTAGTCTGGTTGTACAAAGTCATAGTGCAAAATCGAGTTCTCTATTGGTGGAAGCGAATAATTGTCGATGACATTGTCTATGGATATGTCCATATCTTTGTGGATATACATCAAGGCTAATCCGTTTAGACGATCATCTTCCATTGAAGACGCATTTTTGGTGGGCCGGTGGGTGATGCATCCCCAGTCATCCCCAGGTTGGAACTACCCCTGGTATTGTAAAAATTTACTTCTCCATTTTAGAACAAGAAATTAAAAGTCAAAGCTTTCTGCAACCAACAATACAAATAAATAAGTTAGACAACTGCAAGAGACAAATAACCATAGAATCAACTAGACACACACTAAATCATATTCTACCAGCCTGATTTAAAGGCAAACATCACAAAAGCAAAAACATTGAGAACATATATCATCACTAATTCACATTAAAACTAGGCAACTAAAAGAGCAGAAACGATTACAAAAAATTACACACTGTAAAAACTGGAAATGTAAACAATACTTCAAAATGCCATCCAGCAATATTCAAGCTCACAAATGATAAAATAGCAAACAGATACTTGGAATGAACTGTTTGGAAAGTCGCTTCTTTGACAGACAAATTAAATGGAAAAATTACCGATCTACCACACCACATAATACCACACTCAGAAAACGAAAACATCAACAATATAAAAACTCAATATCATGATAAATACAATACATCTTATCACAAACACGAGATAAACGATCAAGAACATCAAACGAATTCAGTCGGCTAAAGATTCAACGCCACTTCTGTTCTGCACATACATACATCAAAAAATGGACATAACTAAAGAAAACCCTAAGCGACAACAATGATTTGGGAGATAAAAGCCTTGAAATTACAAGTGATACAAGCAGTCACCAAGTGGTCAAAATCATGCAAAAACTAGGCTGCTGTGCTGAAACACTGGAAAATTACATCTAAATTGTGAGATTTGGATCAACAGATAAAAAAACTGGAAAAGTTACAAGACACTGAACAACAATATTTTATAGTTACAAAAAAACGTGTGCCGTTTTAGTAATATCCCCAAGAGATTCAACACCAGTAAGTTCCTCAAATTATGCAAACTGATGTTCTTGCAACTATGAGCAAACTGTTTAGCTCCTGCACAACTCCTGTTACTTTTAAGACACTAACAAAAGATCTATATTCTTAGAACCAAGATGATATGAAAAACCAGTCAAATACTTCAAGCCAAACGAGAAACTTGTGTACAAATCATTCACATTTCTGTGATTTATATTCACATGAGTATATTCACATGAGTAAATTCACATGAGTACAATTCACATGAGTACAATTCACCAACAGACATTTATTACTGAAGATTGGCTACAGTTGTCATCAATAACTACTTACTACAATGTCAGAAACACACTGCCAGCTACAAAAGTATAAGAGAAGTCTCAGAGAACAAAGCACCCAGCGACCCAATCAAACAGTCTCGTTTGTCCACTCACACATCAAGCTCTATCTTCCCTCAATTCTACGAGAGTATTTTGACATCTTTGGCGACAAAATAATTATAATTAACTTACAAAATATTACCAATGTCAAACAAAGACGTTATCAAAAAGGAATGCTGTAGATTTTGAGTGAATGCCAACTTTGGAACTGCAACCGACAAGAGACTGCGTAACTCTTCGTCGCCAGTGCTGTAAGCGTCAACGCATCAGCCGGTAAAACCGTAATCAGAGACCGGTAGCACCATGACAACAGCTGCCGTCCCCCGCGCGGAAAACACGTTTCCGCTCAGTTCCGCAGACTGATCTGATCATCCAACACTTTGTCAAATAGAACAATTCTAGAAATGACACATAAATTTACAGCAGTTTTCAACAATAGCTACACCACCACGTCCTAATGCAAAATAGCAACACTGACTCATGCAACTGAAGATCTGGGAATTACATGCAACCAATCAGGTGCCAATGAACAAAATGGACTGTCTGGGGGTGGCCATTCCCAGATGGACACTCCTCATCCTCCTCCTCCTCCTCCTCGTCCTCCACTGCAAACTATGAGTTCAATGGCGCAACATGTCTTTTTGCAACTGGATTGATGAAAATAAGCCACATGCAGAGGTGATGGACATACAGTAATGGATGCTAGTCATGATCCAATTGGAATACAAATGCCAATGAAACAATCCAGAAAGTCTTTAACTTTCATAGCATTCTTCATTGCCAGATAATTAACACATCAGAAGATCTCTCCAAAAATCTTCACCATTATTATTAATGTATTATAGATTGTTAGCAAGAGTCACACCATTTCAATGCAAAGGTCTACACTGACCATTTTAAATCACATCAAACATAGGATCAGGATGAGGATAAGACCTCACAAGTAATCAGCATAAGACCTTACAAGTCACGAGCACAGAACCTAATAAGTAACCAGCGTAATACCTTACAAGTAATCAGTGTAAGACCTCACAAGTAATGAGCACAAAACATGAGCATAGAACCTTACAAGTAATTACAAGTAATTATAATCAGCGTAAGACTTTACAAGTAATCAGCGTAAGACCTTACAAGTAATCAGCGTAAGACCTTACAAGTCATCAGTTGATTCACTCAGCTCCTTCATCCTCTGCTTCCTTCGTCGTCTTTCGTAGATAAGTATGATAATCAGCAATATGACGATTTCTATAAAGATCCCGATTAAAGGATAGAGGGCTGCAAGTCTTCCTGCAAATAAAAGATCAATATATAATTCATTGATTTTCATCTGCAAGAAATGCAAGATGTTGGCATCAAAATGGTTAAGTACACTGAACTGCAAAATAACCAGACAACAAAGCCAAGTTTCCAATTAACACGGGTCAAAAATAATTTACTGCTTGTCACCATAAAACATAAAAGCAGTTGATTAAATGGGTTTGACAGTATCTCCACAAATGTGCAAAAAAACAAACTTCGACCAACAGGAAGAATATCACGGGTGTGTTAAATGCAACACTTTTAGGAAGACTGTCAACAAAAATTACTTAAAACACAAACTGCTTATCATCAGTTGTGCTATCAATTGTGCCTTTATGCATTCTGAAGTGGTGCCATAGAAGCTGGCGCTATAGAAGTCGATGCTTAGATAAGCCATATCAGTGTAACTTATTAGTCCTAAAAGGTGCTGAGGACTATTTCTTCTGGTGGTGGCGTACCAAATTCAATCCAAATTAGGTCAGGTCAAGCTGGAAGGGTCAGTCAGGTCGGAAGAAAGAAATCCAAGGTGAATCGGCCAAGCAAATAGACAACTCTTAAGACTAGATCATCTAAAGATGATAATTAATGTGCTGGTTAACCTTTGACCCTAACGAAAGTTCCGGCACTGCCAGAGAATGAAGTCCCGTTTATCGCGCTGGTCGCGACGCACGTGTACGTTCCTCGGTCTCCGTACGTCAGACTTCTAATGATGAGACCGGTGTTAACGAGAAAAGAGGAATTGGAAAACTCAATTCGCTCATCTCCGTTGGCAGACGACAGGGAGGAGTTTCCTCTGAACCAAGCGATCGCGGGGGACGGTCGACCCCACACTTGACATTCGAGGGAAAGGTCAGAACCCTCGACGACTGTCCTCGACTTCTCAAACGGTCGAACATGAGGAGACGCTAACAAAGGCAAGACACCAACAATCAGAAATTACCAGGGGAAAACAGAATCTAAAACATTAACCCATTCAAAGAGTCTTTTTAATTGAAAAAAAATCAGCTTCAGAAATCTTTTGTGGCAGTTGCCTGATAAGGGCCTAACAATAAGCAGTTGCTTTCAAAGGCGCTATATAAATGCACAAGATTTTACTTACTTACTCACTACAACATCACAGAGCAGAGGTGTGCAACTAAATTTTATGAAGGGCCAAATTTTCTATCACTGGTGCCCAAGGGCCCCACTAATCACTAATACCAAATCACTAATATTTCTTAGTAACAACAACATAAAAAAGTAAAAGGTAAAGGTAGGTCCCGTACTCGAGTCCGAGCATTGGGTTCCGGCGCTTATCTCCAGTCTAGGCAATCAGCGACATGGGTGGTATAATCCATTAATC
Organism: Metaphire vulgaris; assembly: GCA_018105865.1. NCBI lineage: Eukaryota > Metazoa > Annelida > Clitellata > Crassiclitellata > Megascolecidae > Metaphire > Metaphire vulgaris. The sequence continues at coordinate 661,628 of CM030857.1, forward strand.
TGGGGTAGTTTGCCATTACTTTCCCCAGACCCAAGTTTTACCTCGCAGCTTAACGCTGCTCCTCAACAATATAGCTTTAAGTAATAGAGCAAGGGTAAGTTGAAAACAAGATCCTTACAAATATTTTGTAGGTATTAGATAACAAGTTATTTGTCGTTTTAGTATCTTTGCGGGCCATTTGAAACCCCCCGTGGTGGGCCGGATCTGTCCAGTGGGCCGCCATTTGAATACCCCTGTTAAGCAAGTGAACCAATCAAATTCCAGATCAAGATCAAATCAACACAATCATAGACACACATTTCACAGTCATGTCCACAGTGTTTAACTCTCCACACCAGAAATAAATCACTAATTCAATTATACATACACAATACAAACCCCTGTATCCAAATGGAAACAATTGATAATATAACTAAAGTATCTACAGAGGCAAACCAAGTCACAAGAAATAAGAAAACATGTTAGGCCATCTCCTAAATATTCTGCAATCCAAAATTAAACAAAACTCGACAAGACAGGACAATGGAACAATGACTTACAGTAGAGATAAACAACGTGACTGAAATTCAGCCCGTTTCCAATGGTAACGTAACACAGGTATTCGCCAACGTCTAATTCACCTGAAACCCACCAAAATCATGGATCAGCAGAGAGAGAATTGACCCATTCCAATCACAAACTTCTATAGCGTCACTTTATAGTGCACAGAAGCATAAGCACACCAAGCCACACTCACACAAGACTGAGGTCGGATCAAGGATACCAGGCACAATGAAAAAGTCCTGATTAAGAAATGCTATTTCTTCAAAAGCAATCATTATCCAAGGATAACCAGCATTAACTAGCCATTAGGTTAGGTACTTTTAAGAAGATCCTGTTAGACTGCTCTACACACGACAAAGTTCCAAAGTTGTAAGTACCCAAGAATAAGCAGCAATTTTTCAACACTACATTTAAAGCACTACATAAATTAAAACGATTTTCCTTACCTTCTTACTTATTTCCACTGTGAACAACATAAGAAGAAATGGCAATAACTGGCTTAAATTTTTGCAAATATGATAAAAATTTTCCCAGTTTTCTTTTCTGGTCAACCCGGAAGCATAACGGAGCTGCCATTATTATTATTATTATTATTATTATTATTATTATTATTATTATTATTATTATTATTATTATTAACTAGACAATTTATAGAGCACAATAAGCATGGCAAAAATGGCCAAAGACAAGAGTGCTTTACAATACTACATGTAAACGCCATACCTAACTTCGAAATGTGTAAGAAGCTGATCCAGTCTGACCCAGAAGTCGAATTGCTTCTGTATTTGGTCGTCTGCGATGTCAGCTCACGGCTGTCACGGAACCAGAGGAACTTAACGGTGACTGGTTCCTCGCTCAGGAAGTGACACTGAAGCACCGCCTCTCCTCCGACCTTCGTCAATACGCCGTCGATGCCCTGAGCTTCAAAACAAGAACAATGTCAAAGGTCAGAGGTCACCGCTCATCACTCCCCCTCCTCTGCTTCTCACTCTTCCAAAGACAATGCTAAGATACAAAAAAGTCTACCATCATTAATACAATAATTAATTAATTAATTAATTAATTAATTAATACAGTTTGTTTAGTTTTTGCACGGAACCAACACAGAGAAAACTTTATTCTCTGATGGTTGAATCATTTACAACTGGCTGTCTGTCTCTCTCTCTCTCTCTCTCTCTCTCTGCATATTAGTTCTGCAACTTCACTGAAAAGGCAAGTTGAAAACAAGATCCTTACAAATATTTTGTATATTTTCTCAGCAGCTGGCAGGCCATATGTGGCCCTTGGGCCGTGGGCCGCTGGTTGGCCAGCCCTGATCTAATCCTTGCAAGTGGTCAACTATCATTATCATCATTGTCCTCAACGTCATTTTCATCCTTATCATCACCAGTGGTTGTGGTAGCATTATCCTTACACATATTTACAATAACAAGATAACACGATATAGGTGGAGCAGAGGTAGGAATCTTGCCACACAACTGGAGGGTAGCAGGTTCAAATTCCAACGCTTTCCACTGTGCAGCGACCTTGGGTAAGTTGTTCACTCCTGACCTGCTATGCACTTACTATTCTGCACTTTATTAATGACTTAACGTGCGTTAACAACCATGCAATAATAGTAAAAAAATGATAATGATTTAATAATTAATAATAATTAAAATGATAATATACATGGAAAACCAGATGGCCTACTATTCACGATGTAAACGTCTACGTAATGCGGGTCCTTGAGTCCGCTCACGACCTCGCACTGATACGACCCGGAGTCATTGAAGGTGACGACCTTCTTCTCCAGGACGTTGACCTTTCTGCCGTCCTCTTCGAATGAAGTCTGGTTGAAGCCCTGTTCTGGTGTGAGAACACGGTAGTCAGTTGCAACGTTGTTGTTGTTGTTGCGTAGGGTAGAGTGGGACAATCGTGACCACTGGATCTTTAAGTTGCTAAACTGTTCGCATCTCAGATAAAGCTGGCTCCCTGCTTTGATGTACACCGGTTTAAGCTGAGGCTCCGGAATGATAGTACGCCCTGGATAGGACAGCAGGGCACCAGAGCATAATACATACAACCATCGCTCCTCTCGACAGGACATCCACCATTAGATCGTTTTGGAGCAAGTTTTCAATCAATCAATCAATCAATCAATCAATCAATCAATCAATCAATCAATCAATCAACTTCTATGTCACCACCATCATAATCTCTAAGACATCAGCTAATGGTACACAAGCTCAATTAGATTAGTGTCAAGCCACAAGAGTCAGTTCAGATCGGAGTGGGAGCAGTCTATGGCAAATAGGCCAAGCCAAATAGGCCAAGCCAAACAGGTATGTTTGAAGAAAGGGTCTAAAACAGTGGTTATCAAACTGGTGCCCACGGTCCCATAAGTTTGAGGGGGACCGTAAAGGAATTACTTTCTCAAGATATCTCACCAACAACTCAGAACACAAAACACTGATGGCTCTAAGAGCACTGATTCCATTTGAATTTAAATCTGATGACTAAGATCTGCAATTTTCCTATTAAATAATTGATTGACAAAACAAGTAGCCTATGTATTAATTAAAGTTAATTTAAAATTCAAATTCTATAAGGTCTGTGAGTCATCACAACAATTCCTAAGGGACTAACATGCAAGAAATTCTAAAAAGTTTGAGAACTGCTGGTCTAAAAAGAGATAATGTGCCTGTCGTAAGAAATGATGTTGGCAATGATTTCCACAGACACTGAGAAAGAACGTTAAAAGTCAACAGATCAATCGACGTATAGGAAGAGTAATACAAACATGTATAAAATAATGATAAAGAATACAAGAAAGGTTGCACCAACAAAATAGACAACATAGGTAAACTTGAGAGAAGGCAAACAAAATGGTTAATTGTCTAAACGGCCAACACATCAACAATACTATAGAAAAACACGACCATGAAATTAGGAATTCATCGCAGTTACCATTAATGTTGTCTATCTTTATTTAATGAAACAGAAACAAACTGAGAGAAACAATCCATATTAAACTAAGCAATACCTTAAAGCATCCAAATAGAGAACAAGGGTGTCAAGAGGACATAAGACATTCTACTGAAGTGAGAAATTAAATGTTACCTCTGACAAAAGAGCTCAAAATCACAATGATTCCCCAAAAACAGAACCCTTTCGTTTTCCGCATTACAGCGAGTGACGCTTAAAAAACCAGTCAAAATCAATATATTAACACAGTGATTTTTGCCTTCTATATAGATTGTCATGCAATGGTTATTATTTGAGCCGTTCTTTAAACTTCTACAACGAGTCTTCTGTTTTAAAAAGCCCCGCACTTTTCTGCAGTTGCTTGAACATTCTGGCAGCATGAAAAATGTGCATGCCTATAAGGTCTATGTCAACTACTGCAAGGCCCTCTGGGAAAACTTCCTTCAAAGCCACAATAACGTCCACACAGACAGGGAGTCTGTACGATGTGAGTTCCGACTTGCAACGGTAAAGAATTTTGGTAATTGAGCTGAAATAAGGTTGTTTGTCAAACCACCTTTTGCCACACTCAAAAACACTTCTCTGCCAGCCCAATGGATGCTCATTGCAGCTCACACAATGCCAAGGAAGTAAAGTAAAGTAAAGTAGAATCTCGTGGATTTCTATAGCGCCTTGGAAAGCAGCACAACAGTAGCTGCTTATTCTTAGGCGCTCAGCCTCTCTTAAAATAGCCATGGGGAAGGTATGTTATCAGCCAGGCAATAGTCAACATCCGAAGGGCAGTGAGGCTAAGGAATTGCAGCAACTGTAAGTTCTTCATTAAGTTGTAACGTCTATAAAGCTAGCAGCGGATTCGATATTCAGATATTCACACATTCGATCCATAGAGATGACCAATAGCCTAAATATAACTTCGTCATACAATTAAATATTTCTAATATATTTTAATATCTGCCTATATCTACATCGAGTGCTAGCCCTCTGGGGTCTACCCCTCCAATTTTGTGTCTATATCTCTTCCAGGTCAAAAGTGCTAGGCCATTTAGACATTCGCCAATGTTATTTAATAGCCTAAAAATTCATGTCTTGTAAAATTATTTTCTACGCAACTTTTTAAATTTCTGCCTATATCTACACCGAGTGCTAGCCCTCTGGGCTCTACCCCTCCAATATTGTGTCTATATCTCTTCCAGGTCAAAAGTGCTAGGCCATTTAGACATTCGCCAATGCTATTTAATAGCCTAAAAATTCATACAGTGTCCAATAAATTTTTACGCAACTTTTTAAAATTCTGCCTATACCTACACCGAGTGCTAGCCCTCTGGGCTCTACCCCTCCAATATTGTGTCTATATCACTTGCAGGTCAAAAGTGCTAGGCCATTTAGACATTCGCCAATGCTATTTAATAGCCTAAAAATTCATGTCTTGTAAAATTATTTTATATGCAACTTTTTAAATTTCTGCCTATACCTACACCGAGTGCTAGCCCTCTGGGCTCTACCCCTGCAATATTGTGTCTATATCTCTTCCAGGTCAAAAGTGCTAGGCCATTTAGACATTCGCCAATGCTATTTAATAGCCTAAAAATTCATACTTGGTAAATTAATTTTTTATGCAACTTTTTAAAATTCTGCCTATACCTACACCGAGTGCTAGGCCTCTGGGCTCTACCCCTGCAATATTGTGTCTATATCTCTTCCAGGTCAAAAGTGCTAGGCCATTTAAACATTCGCCAATGCTATTTAATAGCCTAAAATTTCATATAGTGTCAAATAAATTTTTACGCAACTTTTTAAAATTCTGCCTATACCTACACCGAGTGCTAGCCCTCTGGGCTCTACCCCTCCAATATTGTGTCTATATCTCTTCCAGGTCAAAAGTGCTAGGCCATTTAGACATTCGCCAATGCTATTTAATAGCCTAAAAATTCATATAGTGTCCAATAAATTTTTACGCAACTTTTTAAAATTCCGCCTATACCTACACCGAGTGCTAGCCCTCTGGTCTCTACCCCTGCAATATTGTGTCTATATCTCTTCCAGGTCAAAAGTGCTAGGCCATTTAGACATTCGCCAATGCTATTTAATAGCCTAAAAATTCACATAGTGTCCAATAAATTTTTACGCAACTTTTTAAAAATTTCTGCCTATACCTACACTTTTAGTGCTAGCCCTCTGGGCTCTACCCCTCCAATATTGTGTCTATATCACTTGCAGGTCAAAAGTGCTAGGCCATTTAGACATTCGCCAATGCTATTTAATAGCCTAAAAATTCATGTCTTGTAAAATTATTTTATATGAAACTTTTTAAATTTCTGCCTATATCTACATCGAGTGCTAGCCCTCTGGGCTATACCCCTCCAATTTTGTGTCTATATCTCTTCCAGGTCAAAAGTGCTAGGCCATTTAAGCATTCGCCAATGCTATTTAATAGCCTAAAAATTCATATAGTGTCCAATAAATTTTTACGCAACTTTTTAAAATTCTGCCTATACCTACACCGAGTGCTAGCCCTCTGGGCTCTACCCCTCCAATATTGTGTCTATATCTCTTCCAGGTCAAAAGTGCTAGGCCATTTAGACATTCGCCAATGCTATTTAATAGCCTAAAAATTCATATAGTGTCCAATAAATTTTTACGCAACTTTTTAAAATTCTGCCTATACCTACACCGAATGCTAGCCCTCTGGGCTCTATCCCTCCAATATTGTGTCTATATCACTTGCAGGTCAAAAGTGCTAGGCCATTTAGACATTCGCCAATGCTATTTAATAGCCTAAAAATTCATGTCTTGTAAAATTATTTTATATGCAACTTTTTAAATTTCTGCCTATACCTACACCGAGTGCTAGCCCTCTGGGCTCTACCCCTCCAATATTGTGTCTATATCACTTGCAGGTCAAAAGTGCTAGGCCATTTAGACATTCGCCAATGCTATTTAATAGCCTAAAAATTCATATAGTGTCCAATAAATTTTTACGCAACTTTTTAAAATTCTGCCTATACCTACACCGAGTGCTAGCCCTCTGGTCTCTACCCCTGCAATATTGTGTCTATATCTCTTCCAGGTCAAAAGTGCTAGGCCATTTAGACATTCGCCAATGCTATTTAATAGCCTAAAAATTCATATAGTGTCCAATAAATTTTTACGCAACTTTTTAAAATTCTGCCTATACCTACACCGAGTGCTAGCCCTCTGGGCTCTATCCCTCCAATATTGTGTCTATATCACTTGCAGGTCAAAAGTGCTAGGCCATTTAGACATTCGCCAATGCTATTTAATAGCCTAAAAATTCATGTCTTGTAAAATTATTTTATATGCAACTTTTTAAATTTCTGCCTATACCTACACCGAGTGCTAGCCCTCTGGGCTCTACCCCTCCAATATTGTGTCTATATCACTTGCAGGTCAAAAGTGCTAGGCCATTTAGACATTCGCCAATGCTATTTAATAGCCTAAAAATTCATGTCTTGTAAAATTATTTTATATGCAACTTTTTAAATTTCTGCCTATACCTACACCAGTGCTAGCCCTCTGGGCTCTACCCCTCCAATATTGTGTCTATATCACTTGCAGGTCAAAAGTGCTAGGCCATTTAGACATTCGCCAATGCTATTTAATAGCCTAAAAATTCATATAGTGTCCAATAAATTTTTACGCAACTTTTTAAAATTCTGCCTATACCTACACCGAGTGCTAGCCCTCTGGTCTCTACCCCTGCAATATTGTGTCTATATCTCTTCCAGGTCAAAAGTGCTAGGCCATTTAGACATTCGCCAATGCTATTTAATAGCCTAAAAATTCATATAGTGTCCAATAAATTTTTACGCAACTTTTTAAAATTCTGCCTATACCTACACCGAGTGCTAGCCCTCTGGGCTCTACCCCTCCAATATTGTGTCTATATCACTTGCAGGTCAAAAGTGCTAGGCCATTTAGACATTCGCCAATGCTATTTAATAGCCTTAAAATTCATGTCTTGTAAAATTATTTTATATGCAACTTTTTAAATTTCTGCCTATATCTGCATCGAGTGCTAGCCCTCTGGGCTCTACCCCTCCAATTTTGTGTCTATATCTCTTTCGGGTCAAAAGTGCTAGGCCATTTAGACATTCACCAATGCTATTTAATAGCCTAAAAGATCATAGTCTGTAAATTAATTTTTTATGTAACTTTTTAAAATTCTGCCTATATCTACACCGAGTGCTAGCCCTCCGGGCTCTACCCCTCCAATATTTAGTCAATATCTCTTCTACATCAAAAGTGCTAGGCCATTTAGACATTCGCCAATGCTATTTAATAGCCTAAAAATTCACACAGGGTAAATTAATTTCTTATGTAACTTTTTAAAATTCTGCCTATATCTACACCGAGTGCTAGCCCTCTGGGCTCTACCCCTTCAATATTGAGTCAATCTCTCTTGTACATCAAAAGTTCTGGGTCATTTATACATTCACCAATGCTATTTAATAGCCTAAAAATTCATACTTGGTAAATTAGTTTTTTATGCAACTTTTTAAAATTCTGCCTATACATACATTGAGTGCTAGCCCTCTGGGTTATACCCCTCCAATATTGAGTCAATATCTCTTTACATCAAAAGTGCTGGGTCATTTAGACATTCACCAATGCTATTTAATAGCCTAAAAATTCATACTTGGTAAATTAATTTTTCATGCAACTTTTTAAAATTCTGCCTATATCTACATCGAGTTCTAGCCCTCTAGGCTCTACCCCTCCAATATTGAGTCAATATCTCTTGCAGGTCAAAAGTGCTGGGTCATTTAGACATTCACCAATGTTATTTAATAGCCTAACAAATTCATGCCTTGAAAAAAAATTGTTTATGTATTTTTTTTTAATTTTTGGGTATTTTTACTGCTAGTGTTATCCCACTGCCAAACTAACCCACCCTCCTCCCACTGAAATGGCTATTGACATACCCACCAGTGAAGTCAGTCTTCCCCTCCTCTGTGACAGGAATATTGCATTCACTGGCAGCTGAGGGAGAAAAGCAAAAAATGAAACTTTATGTGTTTTGGTGGTAAATGGGGATAGGGTAATGTTAACATTTGAAACAATTTATCAGTGTTGCTTATTAGACCAGTTATATATCATCATGACCAGGCAATAAAATTGACATATCATTACTTAGAGATAGAGCAATAGCTCATATTTGACTTGCATATGGCTTTTCTCCAAAATGATTTCTTTCATGGATTAAACACTGAATGTTTTTCACCAATTTTACAAACATATGGTTTTTCCCCGACAATGAATTTTCTCATGGCATTCAAGAATAGAGGATGTGTTTGTATCCAATTTATAAATCTGCAATATCTTCAATTTCTTGCTGTTTCCTCAAACCACTATATATTATGTAGTTCCTTTATTTTCTTAAGTCAAACTATCCTATACAGTAAAGTGATAGCATATTGCAAATTTTTAGCATTAACTTGAAGTGCCCAAATTTCTCTTTCTCTATCACACAAATTGGGGACTGCCAGAATATTTTAAGAATACCGGTAAGCTATTGCATGTGTCCAGGTTAGAGCTGCAGCAATTCATTGATTTGAATCAATATATATAATATATATATATATATATAATATTAGTTTACATGTTTATTCCTTCGATTCATTGATATTCAGATATTCACACATTTGCTCCATAGAGATGTCAACGTGTAATTGGTGTAATTGTGGTGAGGACATCTCATAGCGCGAAATTTTAGGCCGACGGCCTAACAGTCACCCCTGAATGCACATGCCAGTGAGAATGTCAAATTTAGAAAACCATCTCGTTGACTTTGTGTGCTTTTGGGATTTTACAAATGACGAAAGATTAAATCTGCAAGGAAAAGTTCTATGCCATTTCGACTTTTGCCAATGCTATTTAATAGCCTAATAATAATAATAATAATAATAATAATAATAATAATAATAATAATAGCAATATTAATAGTAATAACAATAATTATGCACTACTATAGCACCATTTCAAACACCCAAGGGTATCAATCGTTGGTACTTCAAATACATCCGCAGAAGACCAGGTCATTCCAGAGATCAGTCAGAGTGAAAAATAAGCCTAAAATAGACATCATTGTTAAATTAGTTTGTTATATCACTTATAAAATATTTGGCTATTTACAGACCATGAGTTAGCCCTCTGGACTATACAACTCCAATATTATGTCAAAATATCTCGTAAAAAAAGTGTTGGCCCGCCTAGAATTTGGCAAATGCTATTTAATAGCCTAAAAAATTAATACTCGGTAAATTATTTTCTTATGCAACATTTTTCATCTCCGCCAACTTCATATGAATTCATTTAAGCCCCAACCTGAAATCCTTGAACCGCCATTGCCCGTCAGGGTCGCGACCCACAGGCTAACTCTTAACCAGTGAGTCTTGAGAGCTTTGGAATTAAGAGAGGAGAGAAACCGTATTTGAGCACAGTATGTGAAAAATTATGTAGTCATTAAACCAGTCATGACTGCCAAGAAAGAGTTCATACAGACAACAAGCGGGATGTTGGTGAAATGAGTGATAAATCATTCAGTATTTTTCCCACTCTTGGATGCCTTTAGAGAAATCTATTTTACTCCAAAGTGTAGCTCTTGAATCATTTTAAAAATTTAGATGTTGGACTGGGAATCCTTTTAAAGAACATTCTTATGCAGTTTTTTGGCGATGACATATTTGTACAATATAAGAAGTTTCTTATTTTACGTACTCTTCACTGTGCTTATTGTGCTTCATGTAAATATGTTACCCATCATTATTATAGTCACATAAATGTTTTAAAAACATTACAAGGATTTGCCATCTGAGAACGAGACAATAAGCTTTGAGTACAATAGAGTGTAATGCATATGAATTAAGAGAGACCATTACTGTATGGTTTGCAAATATGGATGTAATTAATTTTGGTGGTTTTTTGGTATTGGTTATATAAAATTGTATGTGAGAGAAAGTTACTGAAATATATTTTTCATTAACATTTCAAGTAGAGTAATTGTAAGTTGTACCATACAATTTATAGTTCTTATTCTATGTAAAGTTATATTGTTTTTACACTTTAATATATGTATATATATGTGGATTTTGATTTTGACTTCTTGATGCTTTTGATGATTGATTTGAACATGGCTGGTCAGTGCTCGTGTTTATGTTATTCACCGTTTCCACTTGCATGTAGGCTAACTGTGCAGATTGTTATTTAGAATAGTTAGCTTATTAGATTCAAAGGAGACCTACGATTTTATGCAACTTTTTTCTGTCACCGGAATATATGTATACCTATTCATATATGTATATATTGGAATACCTTAACAATTTTAATTGACTTATGTGTATCAATCATTTTGCAGGTTGCAGTTCCTTTACGTAAAAAGTTTCTGCCCATTCAGTGTTTATACAAATTTATTTCATAGCCTAAATTCAACCTCGTCCTTATGTTAACTATTAAAATATGTTGCTATTTCCTTCCTTTCTATAGATCATGCAGAATACTGTACCTCCCCTTATCGTATATATTAACAATGCTAACGCATATAGTAAACGTTTGATATAATGAAGTATTATTTTAATTTCAATCAATTGAAGTCATTTAATTGTCAATTATTTTAATGAAATTAATGTGAAACTCAATTAAGCTTATTTCTCCGGCATGAATTATATAATGGCATTCAAGAGTGATTACATGACTTAATAATGATTGCCTAAAATACCTAAAACATTTGGTTTTTCTCCGGTATTAGTTCTTTCAGGGCGTTGAAGGCTGATAAATGTCTTCATGGTTTATCACATATTTTACAAGCAGACGGCTTTACTCCTGTAAGAATTGCTTCATGTTGTTTAAGGTGACTTAATTGAATTATTTTGTATTGCTTGTATAGAGAATACGGTTTCTCGCCTTTTTTAAAAAAGGTATTTTCATGAATGTTCAATCTACTAATGGTGAGCAAATGCTTTGCCACATATAATATGTGGCAATTCCAGAAATTATTGGTGGGGAGGATGGATAAAAGTTTATAGTAAGTTGTTGGTGGGGTTGAATGTGAAGGAAAAAAAGAAAGGAAAAAAAGGTCAATGTTGGTGCTTTGCCCACTAAATGTTAATAAACCTTGCCAAAAAGGCCGACAAGCAAAAAAGATCATTAACAGTATTTTTCACTAAATTTTTAAACACTCACCAGAAAATAGGTTGACAGGCTAAAATGGTCATCCGGAGTCCTGGTGGGTGAAGGCATCCCCATCATCACCATAGTGGAAGCACCACTGCACATGTTTATATAACAGTATTCCTATCTTCCCATGCTTTGCATGTGCAATGCTGCTTTGGCTGACTGTCTGTAGTTGAAAAACTTTAAGCTAAACAAAGTGTTCATTAAAAAGGCATCCTTATGAAAATTGTTGGCTTTAAAAATATATATGCCGGTATGTTGTTCAGTGATTACTTCCTTCAAATGCAAATACTAAAGAAATATCTGGTAGGCATGTATGCCTTAGGAGAAAAATTTTGCAATAAAATAAATGATATAAAATCAATGTCATCGTACCCAATGTACCGGTAATATACATTCAAATTGCATAGGCCTACACTCTTCTGTACATAAAAATAAGCCGATTATAATTATGCCTTAAAAACAATAAAAATTTCAAAAGTCTAATTTGCCTAATGATTAATATCAGAGACATGCCTAAACTAAAGGCCTTTTGCTATACAACCTATCACTTACGGTTTTGCACCGTTAAATTCATAACCGCCATTTATCTGTTAAAACAGTTAAGCAAGATCATCAAATTCTCTCAATTCAGAATAGAGAATATCTGCAATTTCTTCCACTCATTAGACCAACACTATCACTGTAAAATTATTTTAAAATATCAAAAGTTGCATAAAGAATTAATGTACGGAGTATGAATTTTTAGGCTATTAAATAGCATTGGCGAATGTCTAAATGGCAGAGATGTAGCAAGTACACAATGCTTCAAGTACAAGTACAAGTACCTGGCCTCCGAGTACAAGTACAAGTACAAGTACTTGCATTCCAAAAACTCCGAGTACAAGTACAAGTACAAGTACCTGGCCTCCGAGTACAAGTACAAGTACCTGGCCTCCGAGTACGAGTACAAGTACAAGTACCTGGCCTTCGAGTACAAGTACAAGTACAAGTACCTGGCCTCCAAGTACTAGTACAACATTTTTGACATTGACATTTTTTTTCGCTGACATTTTGTCCCCATGACATTTTGTCCGTGACATTTTGTCCTCGGACAGTTTGTCCAGCCACGAATAAAATTGACACCATTAGCATCTAAATATCATCACAGTTGCACTTAAAAAATAGAGATGATAGTCTTGCATCGGTCATATTAACCCTATGCGGCTCGCGATCAAGCCAGCTTGGCTAAATACGTGTTTAATTGGTGCGCCAGAAGCAGGCACACTAAGGTCTCTAATTAATGGCTGCATTATACAGCCTGTTGAACTCCTTTCTATTAACTTCACTGTTCCAAAATACGATGGTATCAGTGGCTTCATCATAAATTTCGTTGAGTTCCAGGTAGGCCACTTGGCCATCTGTGAGGATGTTCTTGTCATTAGCCTAAAGGAACAGCATTACTAGTACCATTGAAGTACGTGTAGCCAGAGATGTAGCAAGTACACAATGCTTCAAGTACAAGTACAAGTACAAGTACCTGGCCTCCGAGTACAAGTACAAGTACAAGTACTTGCATTCCTAAAACTCCGAGTACAAGTACAAGTACAAGTACCTGGCCTCCGAGTACAAGTACAAGTACAAGTACTAAAAATTTGTACTCGAGTACAACTCGAGTACAAGTACAAGTACCAAGTACTACATCTCTGCTAAATGGCCCAAAACTTTTGATGTGCCAGAGATATTGACTTCAAATTGGATTTGTATAGTCCACTGGTCTAACATTCGATGTAGATGTAGGCAGAAATTTTAAAAGTTGAATAAAAAATTAATTTACCCTATATGAATATTTTTGGCTATTAAATAGGATTGGCAAATGTCTAAATGGAATAGAACTTTTCCTTGAAGGCTTGCTTTTTTGTTTCGTCATTTGTAAAACCCAGAAGCACATACAGTCAGCGAGATGGTTTTATAAATTTGACATTCTAGCTGGCAAGTGCATTCATGGGTGATTGTTAGACCTCCGTAAAGATCATTACTTAGTGATAGAGCAATAGTTCATATTTTACATACATATGGCTTTTCTCCAGAATGAATTCTTTCATCGCCTTAATTAACACTGAATGTTTTTCACATAATTTACAAACATATGGCTTTTCTCCACAATGAATTTTCTTATGGCATTAACGATTAGAGGATGTGTTTGTCTCCGAGTTATATATCTGCAATATCTTCAATTTCTTGCTCTTTCCTCAAACCACTATCTGTAGTTTCTTTATTTTCTTAAGTCAAACTATCCCCTAAAGTAAAGTTATTATTATTATTATTATTATTATTAGTAGTAGTAGTAGTAGTAGTAGTAGTAGTAGTAGTAGTAGTATAGCATATTGAAAATTTTTAGCATTAACTTTAAGTGCACAAATTTCTCTTTCTCTATCACACAAATTGCGGACTGCCAGCAGATTTCATGAATAAGCAAGAACCGGAATCAATATCTTTAAGCTAGAATCTTCAATGGGAACCAGCTATTGCATGTGTCCAGGTTACAGCTGCAGCAATTAATTGATTAGAATCAATCAATATATATATTATATATTAGTTTATATGTTTATTCCTTTGATTCATCTTTATGAAACAAAATTGAATGGAGATATAAATTAAGTATAAATCATTCAACTCTATGTCATAATGCCCAGGACATCAGTCGATGGCATCTTCAATATCAGATGCTTTTTCCCTCATTGTCTGAAGTTGAGGTGGTAGAACGAGTGATATGATTCCAGTTGTCTCTATTTTCTGTCGATCTTACGTATAGCTGATGTTAGTTTGATCGCAGTCCAATGTTCTATGGCGTCTGTACATCTACAGTTTGGTCAACCTCGCTTCCTCTTTTCAGGCATTATGCCCTGTTGTATTGTCCTTGGTATTGAGTCTTCATGGATTTTCTGTACAGGTCAAAAGAAAGACAGTTTCCATTGTTGACACATTTGTAGTACCTTTTATTTTAACACTTCACCATTTGTCCTTTTTCCTTCCAAGATATTCTATGGCGCACCAACTTATTTAATTCACAACAAGAGCCAGTTCAAGATGGAAAGGTCAATGATATATCGCCAGAGAAACAATCTAATGGGGTATTCCAAACCAAACATCATCATCATCATCATTAACCGTGGGCTCATCGCCCGTTGGTGTATAATGCCATCATCTCCACAGTTTTCTGCCATTCTTTCCTGTCCGTTGCTCTGTGACTAAGATCCTGTAAACTGCTTCCACACTATTCTTCAATATCATCACACCATTCCTTGTGTGGTCTCCCTCTCTTATTGGCACCCTCCATTATTCCAAACATTAGAGCTTTGATCTTTCTGTCCTCTTTCATTCTGCATATGTGTCCGAAAAGTTGGAGTTTCCTTTGTTTTACTCTTTCCAGCATGGTTTTTTTGGGCTGAATTCTCCATATAGTTCTTCAATTGTGATTTTTCGACCCATCCGATTCATAGTATTTTTCTATAACACTTTCTTTCAAAGGTTAGTATTTTTCTTTCCAGGTCTTTGGTGATGGTCCATGTTTCGCATCCATATAAAAAGCTGCTGAAGATACAGGTTTCGAGTATTTTCTTTTTTGTTTCAGTGCTTATTGATTTGCTTTTCCAGATCTTGTCCATTGCCGTCAGTTGATCTAGAGCTCTTGCTGCTCTTCTTGCGACCTCTTGTCGGCAGTCTAAGTCATGTATCATATTGCATCCAAGATAGGTGAAGTTTTCTACGTTCTCTACTTCTATTCCATTTACTTTAATTTTTCTTTTGATCTCTTTGTCGCCAAACACCATTGTCTTTGTCTTCTCAATGTTTATCAACAGTCCATAACGCTCAACCAAACCAAACAAACAAACCAAACAGCCACCATGCCTTATGATCTTAATATTAACACTACCATGTTCTGATTGATGCAAACAAGTACACAAAAGACAATTAACAAGAAGATCTAAACGGCCCAAGATTTTTGATGTACAAGAGATATTGACTCAATATTGGAGGCGTACAGACCAGGGGCTTAAAACTTGGCGTAGAAATACCCAGAAATTTAAAAAGTTATATAAAAAATTATTTTAATGAGGATGACTGTTTTAGGCTATTAAATAGCATTGGTGAATGTCTAAATGACCCAGCACTTTTGATGTACAAGAGATATTAACTCAATATTGAAGGGGTAGTGCCCAGAGGGCTAGCACTCGGTGTAGGTATAGGCAGAATTTTAAAAAGTTGCATAAAAAATTATTTTACCCTGTATGAATATTTTAGGCTATTAAATAGCATTGATGAATGTCTAAATGACCCAGCACTTTTGACCTGCAAGACATATTAACACAATATTGGAGGGGTAGAACCCAGAGGGCTAGCACTCGGTGTAGGTATAGGCAGAATTTTAAAAAGTTGCATAAAAAACTAATTTACCAAGTATGAATTTTTAGGCTATTAAATAGCATTGGGGAATGTCTAAATGACCCAGCACTTTTGATGTACAAGAGATATTGACTCAATATTGAAGGGGTAGAGCCCAGAGGGCTAGCACTCGGTGTAGGTATAGGCAGAATTTTAAAAAGTTGCATAAAAAACTAATTTACCAAGTATGAATTTTTAGGCTATTAAATAGCATTGGTGAATGTCTAAATGACCCAGCACTTTTGATGTACAAGAGATATTGACTCAATATTGAAGGGGTAGTGCCAGAGAGGGCTAGCACTGTGTAGGTATAGGCAGAATTTTAAAAAGTTGCATAAAAAATTATTTTACCCTGTATGAATATTTTGGGCTATTAAATAGCATTGATGAATGTCTAAATGACCCAGCACTTTTGACCTGCAAGACATATTAACACAATATTGGAGGGGTAGAGCCCAGAGGGCTAGCACTCGGTGTAGGTATAGGCAGAATTTTAAAAAGTTGCATAAAAAACTAATTTACCAAGTATGAATATTTTAGGCTATTAAATAGCATTCGTGAATGTCTAAATGACCCAGCACTTTTGATGTACAAGAGATATTGACTCAATATTGAAGGGGTAGTGCCCAGAGGGCTAGCACTCGGTGTAGGTATAGGCAGAATTTTAAAAAGTTGCATAAAAAATTATTTTACCCTGTATGAATATTTTGGGCTATTAAATAGCATTGATGAATGTCTAAATGACCCAGCACTTTTGACCTGCAAGACATATTGACACAATATTGGAGGGGTAGAGCCCAGAGGGCTAGTACTCGATGAAGGTATAGGCAGAATTTTAAAAAGTTGCATAAAAACTAATTTACCAAGTACGAATTTTTAGGCTATTAAATAGCATTGGTGAATGTCTAAATGACCCAGCACTTTTGATGTACAAGAGATATTGACTCAATATTGGAGGGGTAGAGCCCAGAGCCCAGAGCCCAGCACTCGGTGTTGGTATTGGCAGAATTTTAAAAAGTTGCATAAAAAATTAGTTTACCCTGTATGAATAATTTAGGCTATTAAATAGCATTGGTGAATGTCTAAATGACCCTGCACTTTTGATGTACAAGAGATATTGACTCAATATTGGAGGGGTAGAGCCCAAAGGGCTAGCACTCGGTGTAGGTATAGGCAGAATTTTAAAAGGTTGCATAAAAAATTATTTTACCCTGTATGAATATTTTAGGCTATTAAATAGCATTGGCGAATGTCTAAATTGCGCAGCACTTTTGATGTACAAGAGATATTGACTCAATATTGGAGGGGTAGTGGCCAGAGGGCTAGCACTCGGTGTAGGTATAGGCAGAATTTTAAAAAGTTGCATAAAAAATTATTTTACCCTGTATGAATTTTTAGGCTATTAAATAGCATTGGTGAATGTCTAAATGACCCAGCACTTTTGATGTACAAGAGATATTGACTCAATATTGGAGGGGTAGAGCCCAGAGGGCTAGCACTCGGTGTAGGTATAGGCAGAATTTTAAAAAGTTGCATAAAAAATTATTTTACCAAGCATGAATATTTTAGGCTATTAAATAGCATTGGTGAATGTCTAAATGGCCCAGCACTTTTGACCTGCAAGACATATTGACACAATATTTCAGGGGTAGAGCCCAGAGGGCTAGCACTCGGTGTAGGTATAGGCAGAATTTTAAAAAGTTGCATAAAAAATTATTTTACCCTGTATGAATATTTTGGGCTATTAAATAGCATTGATGAATGTCTAAATGACCCAGCACTTTTGACCTGCAAGACATATTAACACAATATTGGAGGGGTAGAGCCCAGAGGGATAGCACTCGGTGTAGGTATAGGCAGAATTTTAAAAAGTTGCATAAAAAACTAATTTACCAAGTATGAATATTTTAGGCTATTAAATAGCATTCGTGAATGTCTAAATGACCCAGCACTTTTGATGTACAAGAGATATTGACTCAATATTGAAGGGGTAGTGCCCAGAGGGCTAGCACTCGGTGTAGGTATAGGCAGAATTTTAAAAAGTTGCATAAAAAATTATTTTACCCTGTATGAATATTTTGGGCTATTAAATAGCATTGATGAATGTCTAAATGACCCAGCACTTTTGACCTGCAAGACATATTGACACAATATTGGAGGGGTAGAGCCCAGAGGGCTAGTACTCGATGAAGGTATAGGCAGAATTTTAAAAAGTTGCATAAAAACTAATTTACCAAGTACATATTTTTAGGCTATTAAATAGCATTGGTGAATGTCTAAATGACCCAGCACTTTTGATGTACAAGAGATATTGACTCAATATTGGAGGGGTAGAGCCCAGAGCCCAGAGCCCAGCACTCGGTGTTGGTATTGGCAGAATTTTAAAAAGTTGCATAAAAAATTAGTTTACCCTGTATGAATAATTTAGGCTATTAAATAGCATTGGTGAATGTCTAAATGACCCAGCACTTTTGATGTACAAGAGATATTGACTCAATATTGAAGGGGTAGAGCCCAGAGGGCTAGCACTCGGTGTAGGTATAGGCAGAATTTTAAAAGGTTGCATAAAAATTATTTTACCCTGTATGAATATTTTAGGCTATTAAATAGCATTGGCGAATGTCTAAATTGCGCAGCACTTTTGATGTACAAGAGATATTGACTCAATATTGGAGGGGTAGTGCCCAGAGGGCTAGCACTCGGTGTAGGTATAGGCAGAATTTTAAAAAGTTGCATGAAAAATTATTTTACCCTGTATGAATTTTTAGGCTATTAAATAGCATTGGTGAATGTCTAAATGACCCAGCACTTTTGATGTACAAGAGATATTGACTCAATATTGGAGGGGTAGAGCCCAGAGGGCTAGCACTCGGTGTAGGTATAGGCAGAATTTTAAAAAGTTGCATAAAAAATTATTTTACCAAGTATGAATATTTTAGGCTATTAAATAGCATTGGTGAATGTCTAAATGGCCCAGCACTTTTGACCTGCAAGACATATTGACACAATATTTCAGGGGTAGAGCCCAGAGGGCTAGCACTCGGTGTAGGTATAGGCAGAATTTTAAAAAGTTGCATAAAAAATTATTTTACCCTGTATGAATTTTTAGGCTATTAAATAGCATTGGTGAATGTCTAAATGGCCCAGCACTTTTGACCTGCAAGACATATTGACTCAATATTGGAGGGGTAGTGCCCACAGGGCTAGCACTCGGTGTAGGTATAGGCAGAATTTTAAAAAGTTGCATAAAAAATTATTTTACCCTGTATGAATATTTTAGGCTATTAAATAGCATTGGTGAATGTCTAAGTGGCCCAGTACTTTTGACCTGCAAGACATATTGACACAATATAGGAGGGGTAGAGCCCAGAGGGCTCACACTCGGTGTAGGTATAGGCAGAATTTTAAAAAGTTGCATAAAAAATTATTTTACCCTGTATGAATTTTTAGGCTATTAAATAGCATTGGCGAATGTCTAAATGACCCAGCACTTTTGATGTACAAGAGATATTGACTCAATATTGGAGGGGTAGAGCCCAGAGGGCCAGCACTCGGTGTAGATATAGGCAGAATTTTAAAAAGTTGCATAAAAAATTATTTTACCCTGTATGAATATTTTAGGCTATTAAATAGCATTGGTGAATGTCTAAATTGCGCAGCACTTTTGACCTGCAAGACATATTGACACAATTTTGGAGGGGTAGAGCCCAGAGGGCTAGCACTCGGTGTAGGTATAGGCAGAATTTTAAAAAGTTGCATAAAAAATTATTTTACCCTGTATGAATTTTTAGGCTATTAAATAGCATTGGCGAATGTATAAATGGCCTAGCACTTTTGACCTGCAAGATATATTGACACAATATTGAAGAGATAGAGCCCAGAGGGCTAGCACTCGGTGTAGATATAGGCAGAATTTTAAAAAGTATTAGAAATATTTAATTGTATGACGAAGTATATTTAGGCTATTGGACATCTCTATGGAGCGAATGTGCGAATATCTGAATATCGAATCCGCTGCTAGCTTTATAGACGTTAAGTTGTAGGTCTAGACTATAGAGGACTCTGTAACTGGGCAGCCGGTAATCAATTATGCGGTCAGATGCTTCATCCCCCACCCAATCCAATCAACTTCTATAGCGCCACTTGACTGACAGACAATCCGTCCTTATCCTCAGGCTAGTCTACGGGAAGAATCAGCAGAACGACAAGTAAACGAAGCCAGAGCAGGTGCAGTACCTGATGACCTCGGTACCATCCCCTTCTCACCTGAATGGTGTCCCTGTGTCCAGCTTCTGCAGCTGCAGCCGGTCAACGACCTTTAAATCTGCGGTGAATTTCCTCGGATAGAGCTCCTTCTCCTTCGGCGTCGAAACCCTCGACCGTCACTTCAGAGGAATCCATAAACGTGGGCGGAAATCCATCCCAAAAGTAATCGAATCCTCAGCGAATTCGACAATTAATTAAACATCTCAACTGCATCAGCAATTAGCATCTCCATCGGCGGCGGCGCGGCAGCAGCAGAAGCCACGGTCAAATCGCATTGAGTGTCGTACAGCACAGGAACCATGAGCAAGGCTAGATATCACAGTTCGTTTAGTAATATATCATAGATTTATGCGGGCTAGCATCTATAAAAGAGAGATTGAATACTACGAACTGCTTGATATCTTACGAAGTGTGAAATAAGGATTACTGCACCCGATGCTATTGTTTCTAAGTCGTCCAACATGGTCACGTGATCGCATTAATGTTATGTTGTAAATAGAAGTGCTGATGAATAAGTAAGTACTTACATAAGCACATCATAGCCATCATCCTCAATCCTCACCATGGGATGTAGTTATCATTTTGAATGCCAGTGTTGATGACGGTCTTCAGTTGCTTATAATAATGTGATTTCGAATCGTTTATGAGGATAAGTTTACCTTTGAGGCTGTGTGAAAACCATTCCTTCACATAGGCTGCTTCCTAAACCACTAGAAAATCAGTTTTAAAACCCTTCCATTTTTTGATAGCTTACAGGCAGCATTTTCTTGATTTTCCTGTCAAAATGTCTGGCATCCCAAGTGTTTCCGTCAGCAATTTCTTCACATCATTCACAAATCGTCATTTTCCTCACCATACAATTTCTTCAACTGCTGCTAACTGAAATTTTTGCAACTATTGGGGTCCATCCTCAATCAGAAGTTGGACTAAAGCTCCTAACTTTTCTGACAAATCAAACAATTCCTAAACCGTGTCATAAAGCTTCTCCATAACAGGAACCATTGAACAATACAAACAAAAAGGGGTCATAAGCGGTTTCTAAATGCCATAATTGGAAAAGATTTCAAAACCCAAAATGTGACAGAGTAAATAAACTACAATAACCATTATTAATTATAACTTATAAAGAAAAAGGAACTACAATATTTTGATCATATGCAAAAATGCCTTTAAAAACATGTTATACAAAATGAAGGAAAGCTGGAGAGACAACGTTAAGGAGAACACATTAGACATGGACATTAGCAACATAGGCCACTGGTGCTGTATTGAAGGAGAGATACTGATGAGATGAAGAAGCAGAAAGAGGAAACTGGAATATAGCAATCTGTGACAAAACCTAATTTAAGAGGATTGATTAAGAAGAAGAGAACCAGTGGCAAAATCTCCTCGAGCCAATTCATGTCTTTCATGATCGTTGAAATGCCGAGGAATAAAACAAATGGAACAATTTTTCATCCTTTTTCATTTAAATAATATAACAAAACTTTAAAAAACCTGTAACCAGAAGAATAAATACATAACAAAACAAAGTACAAATCATTGAACAAGCAGTAAAACAAAACAAAAATTATTAAAGTAAAGAAGAAAACTTAAAATATATATTTCCGACTATGTATAACTGAACAAGAAAACGAAGAAATAATTACAATGCCATAAGTACAACAGCTGAGCTGAAGACTAGTTTCAAATATTATTATCGATCGGTACAATTGATATATATTTGTATATTAGCCAAGCACTATTACCTGACTGCAGAAACTCAACATAATCAGTCCGACATATATAATCTGACAATGTCTAAATGACACAACGGAAATGTTGATAAAAAACAATTTTATAGAGGCTTGTTTGACGACCGGTGAACTTGCAAAAGGCGCAAGATCTTTTTTCAAAAAAGAAACGAGACTTATCCCAATGATATAACATGATATACTATACAAAACCAGCCATCGGTTCATAAATAAGCTTCACTCGCACAATGTCAAAGCACAATGGGAATTCATTATTCTGTACATTGCTGATAAAAGCAACAGTGGAAAAACTAGAAAATGCATATCACATAGAAAAAGTGGTCTTTTGTACATGCAACAGTAGTACGTCACTCTTTGTGAATTTAAAATCAACTAAACTCTGACGCAAAAAACATATTTCACATCCTCACCTCAGGACCTGAAGCACAATGGACTACAACAACCACACCTTCACACATGAAACGAAACCTAGATACGAACCATACGAGAAAACACTAAGAAAAGAACCTGCTGTAGAGTAACTCACAAACTCAGCTCTCAATTACCAACGCCGCAAGGACATGCCGAGACCACGGACACGAATTCACAGGCAGAGAGAGACGCAGCTTATTTCGCGCAAACAAAAAACGCTCTCGTAAAAAGAAAACAACTTCACAGTTGCCGATAAGTGATCTCAAATGAAGCTATCAATGTACCATAAATTATTCAACAACAAAAAAAACCCAAAGAACACAACTTGAGAAGATAACAGCGGCACGTTTCACGGAATCATCAAAACAGAACGGCAGACGACATTTCGGACATTAAAAGTCAACGTCAACATCATCTGAACACGGGTAACCATTACATAATTACCAACACAACCACACAGTTACATAGAACTTTCCGATTTATACGGCTACGAAATCGAATAAATAATAAAGCAATGAAACGCGAACAACAGAACCACAAAAAGCAAAGCGGAAAGAAGTGCTCCATTAGGCCAAGTTCCTAGGAAGCAGCAACATAATAATGTCTATTCTTAATACAAAACACGCATCCTCAGTATTTATACACTACTGTTTCTAGCACATAACTTAACTGGCATAAGCTTCAATGAGAGAACAGCAAATGAAATTTAATGCTGTAGCTGCCACAAAAGCAACTAAGTATGGCATATGTGACTAGATCAGAATCTGATCTTAACACACACACATCAATCCAGTAAAGTTATCACCAAGCTCCGCTCACTTCAAGAAAGAAACAACAAAGAAGTAAAATAGAATTCTGCAAGAAATCATCATTTCAGGAAATTGTCCACTTGACAATATCACGCACAAAATACATCGATTAAGTTCTAAACTGCAGACAGAACAAAGGAGAAATCTTTTAGTGTCACAGGAACTGGTCGCTGGATATTTACAGAATTTCATAACCTCAATTCAGATAATTTAAATCCAATTTCATTCGTATTTTGCTTCAAAAATGTGGAATGATATTGTCTTGTATGGCTTTTAAATTAAAATTAATGAATAGAGCTATTCAAGTCCTTTCCTCCATCAATCTGGCTTCAGGGCAACTTTATGGGAAAAATATGGACTAATCTCTTAAAGACATAAAACTCAGCAAATAATTCAAGATTACTGAAAAGATGAAATGACAACACACTAAGAACATATAAAAAAATTAATGAATAGAGCTATTCAAGTCCTTTCCTCCATCAGTGAATTATTGAATTTAATAAAATTCTCAATGTTACATTTTCAAAAAAAGTAAATGACCTAAATTCAAATTAGATTTGAGCTTGATTTCCATTGGGCCTCATTGACTAACCCTTGCTCCTGTACTGGTTACATTATTCTAAAAGAAATTGCCAACTCAATAATAATAATAATAATAATAATAATAATAATAACAGTAAGAAAGCAAAATAAACAGTACACAGCCAACATAAGAACTGCTGGCCAATGAATTATCAATAAAGAGCATTAACCCCTTAACCGGCCATTTATTTGTAACTCAATGTAATGTATACTCGTCACGGCCGGTTAAGGGGTTAACATTGCTAATGTTTGGCTGACTAGACAGAGTAAACCCTAAACCAAACCAACCGACATATTGCACTCATTTACAGCATGAACATTGATTGGTTCATGAACAGCAACAACAGAAAAAAAATTGAACACACAAATACTTTCCTAGAGACCAACTATAATCCATCCTCAATGTAATAACGTCTAAGACACAGGTTCTCAAACTGTGGTCCACAGACCGCTGGGGGTCCACAAAACGGTCGAAGGGGGTATGCATAAAGGTTCCAGGATTTCGTAGAATCGCCATACAAAGCATACATGCATTATACTCTGCGAAACGACAGACTTTTAGTTGTCTTAATATTATTAATAAGTAGCATTTTCTAGCTATTAGAAGTTTGTTCTACTTTGGCACTAGAAATGAATGACATTTTTCATTTAATCAAGCATAATGTTGTAATGTAATCGCAGAATTATAGAATGTACACTTTACATTCTGCAAATGGTACTCTGTACTGAGTTAGTATGTATGTCTATGACTGCTATAGCGATTCTACAAAGACAGTGTAGATATTTACAATTTTCAGCTAGTGATCTATATCTTGGGATACTGACTCTATGTGGGGTCTGCAAATTTTACATACTCTGTAAAGGGGTCCCTGGAATGAAAAAGTTTGAGAACCTCTTGTTTAAGAGACTGGTTCCATGAACCTTTGAAAACAGTTCGCATCGCCTTATAAAACTACTTTTTACCTTTAACAAACAACATGTCTACGCAATGAAGACAGCAATAACAGAACACACAATCGTGCAGCAACCCCAAAAATATTGACGCGAGGCAAAGCACAAAATACTCTATGGCCACAACCTGGTTCAGTGATAATGACAAGAGACACTGGTTCCCTACGAATGAAATGAGATGCTGGCTACTGTTGAAGATGAGCCTAAGCACACAGATCAAACACAGCCCAGTCAAACTTTATCATCAGATGAAAAGATAAACTATTGGCAAATACCTGTTCTCTTTTCTGAAGCCACATTACAACTGATAATATGAAACATACACGTTAGAATTATGCTCCAAAAGTTACCGACACAAGAATTTTTCACAGGTTTCAACATTAAACAAATTAATTTCTTTGCTAATCCACTAAAGTTGTCATTAACTGAACATCCCTGCATTTTAAAGTTGAAAAATCGATCCAACTTAGTACACAATGGAAATGAAATACAGAACTGAACTTGTATCTTATGGCTCTCGACGTATCAAAGATAAAATATGGATAAAAAGCGGTTAAACCACTCTTTCATCAAGTATTAATCATTGGCAAATGAATGAAAAATGTGTAAAACCACAAAAATAAGAATAAAATTCTCTAGAGTTTGCTGGAGTCGCTGTGCAGACAAAATCTCGGTGTGAATAAGCAAAACAAACCACACGAAAGTTAATCGTTAAACGAAACTTCTAGAAACCAGTGCAGAACGAGTGCAATTGGGCTGAGAAGCAAGAGAATCTTCTGTGGGTGTGCAGATCAAGACGATGGTGCGATACTTCAAGCCCAAACCTGCAAATTGCACAAAACAAGCCTTACTCAAAACGCCACAAATCATCGAAACAGGAAAGTGTGTTTGGAATAGGTTACAGCAACTGCCCATCTAGGCACACCAATTAACCCTTTTGTCACACCAATCCCTATATAACCAATATGCTATGAAGCCAAAATATCAACCCTACAGCGCCAAAGGGTTAATATAACATAAAGCCAGTCACATCACCGAAATCAGAAAAACAGCAAACAAAACTTCCTTTATCTCAAGTAATAAGTCTTAAATTAAGCAAGAATTCTTTAATGCATTGCGAAAATACGAGTCACACAACGTACCTTCAAGGTGAAATCCCAGCTACCTGTACCTAGTGCGGTGCCATCTGGTGAGACGTTAAGACAACTGACTCTGTTTTCATGGCTGTAGAGCATCGTCACTCGGTTTCCCTTTAGAACGTCCCAGATGTTCACTACGTAGTCGTTGTAACCGCCAAACAAAAGTCGGCCTAAGCCAAGAGAAAAAATCACAAAATCATTCAATCTGAACCATCTTCGTTTAACTGCTATCTTTTCCCCACCCCCACCATTAGGGTGCCACTCAGTGTATTGGCCAAAAAAATTTTGAAACATTTTCCATGTCTCACCCATTCATTTTGTTCCTTTTATGATATATGATAACTCTGCCAAGTTTCACTCTGATATTTTAATATCTTCTGGTAGCTCAATGGACAAAAATATTGTCGCATGTACAATTTTACATTTATCTCCATAATATGAAAACGACTATTGGAAAAAGGAACACGAAAGGCAAAGGAGGCTGAACGGATGGAACGAGCCGAAAGGAGTTAAGAAGCAGCAGCAGTGAGACTGGAACCACTAACGACTGCAATTTGGATAATGAATCCCAATATGCCACAGAGCCCACAGACTCCTGGTCAACTGAAACGAAGCAGGCCTATCAACGTCATCAGTCCACGTTTAGCAGTTGCACTAGACAGAACTAAAGTCAGTGACAGGAATGCAGCTCACATCATTGCAGCAGCAGCAGAATCACTTGGGCATAACACTTTAGCCATAGCAATTAACAAGGGATCGATCAGAAGAAGCAGACACAAGCAGTGAAGCACCGCGAAATAGCAGCCAAAGAGATTCCAGCAGCCTTTGATCCAAACTGTTCACTAGTAGTGAACAGGGATGGAAAATTGTTGCCTGCTTTAATGTCGAAAGAAGTAGTTGATCGTCTTGCAGTTCTGGTGTCTGGAGATGGAACAATGAAGTTGTTTGGTTGCCAAAATTGCCAAATGGTATCGGACAAGCAGAGGCGACTGCAGTGTTTAATCTCATTCAGGAATGGAACCTCGCCGACAGCATTAAGTTCGCGTGTTTTGACACTACACACAACAATACAGGCCTTCAAGTCGGTGCTTGCATACTTTTGGAAGAAAAGCTGGGCATGTATCTGATCAGCTTGGCCTGCAGGTATCACATCATGGAACTAATAGAGGCAAAGGTGTTTGATACACTGATGGGACCATCTGGTGGACCAAACATCAAGTTGTTTCAGAGATTTGGTCAAAATTGGAGTTCGATTAACTGGTCTAGGTATGAAAGTGGGCTGGCTGTAGATTCCATCGCGTCGGTTCTTCGCTCATTTCGACATGAGCTCACTCGCTTCATTCAGCGGCAGTTAACAGAATTTCAGCCCAGAGACGACTATTGTGAGCTTCTGCAGCTGATTTCTCGGAGCTGAGTGCAGTACGGATCTAGAGGTTCAGGCTCTCAGAGATTTCCACCGGGCTCGGTGGATGGCAAAACTGATCTATTATATGGCCGGGGTACTTTCAAAAGTACCCCGGCCTGGGCCGACGGGGCCGATAGGAGTGCGCCGCCTATGGATCCATTACAGCGCTTACGAGTCGTCAAAAGACTTCAATCGATTGCAATAAATGCGAGTTCGTCAATAACAGGCAAAACGCAAACGAAAGGCATGGTTTATATACTGTCTAAAGATGTTCCTGTTTTGCTCCCAGATCCGAATGACTGCACGTGAGCTGTCAGCTTTGGGCCATTTCACCACTTTTGTACTGAAGGTCTATTTGAAGGTCTGGTTTACATGTGCATGTGCCTCATCTGCTCCACAGAATAATCAGCAGCTACTCTGTGAGTTGGAGAGCTACAAGAAAATACACGAAGCTGTTGCTAAAGCTGCGCTGAAGTCACTCTCTGGGCACTTATGGTATGTAAGCGAAATCTTGATTAGTTTAGCGTTCTTTGACTCAAGAGTGTCGGCTGAGATGAAATCAGCCGTGGTGATGGCGCTAGACAACAAAACAATAGTTCATCCTCGACACTTTGCCTTCCGTCCCATCCTATCTCAAAAGCAGTTGTCTGCCTTTGTTTCACAACACACCAGCGCGGGCTATACCACAACATTTCCTGACCAATGGCCCAGATACATGAAGGGACAACGGAAAGTGGCAGTTCAGGAGTGGCCTTGATTCAGGCATTCAATGGAGTCCTGACAAATCAAGAGCAGCAGAAACAGTTCTTGTTGCAAGTCGTCAAGAAACACCGCCATGACTTTCCAACTCCAAAAAAATCGACCCTTCCTGCACTGACTGCAGAAGCTGCTGCAGCAGCATCAACATCTAAGGACAAATGATTAACATTAT